>CM040246.1:139486571-140086571 GCA_022545495.1 Chrysanthemum lavandulifolium | reverse complement strand
TAGACATTCATATTCTCAAGGATAGTCATGAGCGTTTCCTTGATAATTAAGTGCTCCTACATCTACTTGTAATGCTTATATATCTATGACACTATCATATTGTTCACATAAACAAAATGAATGTCATGGTGTTTATCTACTATATGATGTTGTTCTATGCACAAGTGGGAGAAGTATTTATTGTGTGCAAAGGAACAACACATACAAATATGATTAATGGATTCTCTTGATCGTAAGGTAAGAGATTAACGTTCTAATAAGATTGTCTTGCTTAAAGAACATGTGTCAAGATTATAGCATAGACTACTTTTATGTCTTATGTCATTCAAATTATAGAAACACTTGAAGTTACATTTTAGGTTAAGTGAGATCTTGGCTAGATTGTAATCTCAAGGTAAATCTCCACTTGTCGTGGGATCGGGCGTGGATGTTTTTACAGTTTCTTAAGTTGAACACTTCATGGAATGACATAAATAAATAAAGTAATTTAATACTATCTTAAATATTTATGTATTTTTAGAATGACATAAATAGATGGAGTAGTATATTAACTTGAAAATTAATTAATTGAAACCATGGCGTGGTGTTCATAATAACTTTAAATTATACATGGTTATGTGTTTTCTGTAAAGTCACAAACATGAAGTCTTTTAAAGACTTAATAATATAAAGTAAGATATTATAACTGTTATGTCTTTTGACTTGGTCAAAGAATACTTATGTTATAAAGCATGCAATTGGCTTGAATATTCTGTTATACCATTAAGTTGTCTTAGTTGGTAAAATAGGTAAGCCAAAAGGAATATGTTTATCTTACATATTGTTAGATTGTCTTACAATATTAATTCTAATGAAATCTTGTATGTATATGGAATGTTCGATTAGAAGAATCAAACATTTGTTATATTGTTTGATTCAAGATAACTATATCTTCTTTTCTTCCAAAAGTTATCAAGGTTAGAAAATTGAGTATTGATTGGATATACTTAATAAAACTCAAACCTAGAAGATTAATAAGACACCATTTTAGTATGGAATGTGATGAATCACATTGAGTCTTATATTGAAGTGCTGATTTGTTAAAACTACTTATGGAGTAGGTTATTAACGAACAAGATTTACGAACTGTCAATGTGTTTTGTAATATCCCAAAAGAAAACAATTTAGTGTTGTTCTAATTGCTAAAGTATTTATAGATAGTCTTTAAATTACAAAAGCAAGTGGGAGTTTTGTTTAGATCTTGAAGAGATTAAATTACAATTACAAAACACATAATCTTCTAAAATACACTAGTAAATATCATGATGAGGTCAAATATGATAGACCTCAAGATGGTGGAATTCTCATTCATAGATCCGCAAGGATATCTCAGATATTTGATATGATGAGAAATATGAATTACGGGATTATGGTAAACTGTTAATCATAATGATATATTACCTAATATTGAATTGTGGTAAATTATTCATACTATGAATGACAAGATGCTGTCCATAAAGATAATCAACTTTGGAAACTTGGTTTATCTTAATAAAGATGAGTTTCTTCAAAAGAAGGAAAACCCTAGTGGTTTAAATCTTTGTGTAGAAATCATATGGACAAAATTGTACATGTGTTTAATGCATGACTTGTGACAAGATTATTAATCACACTTAAGCAATTAACGTGATTGAATATTCTTTCCTTGGCACATTAAATATATAATGATTATAATTGTCATACTTATTTTCATTGATATGAAAATGACAATGGAATATTAAAACTCTTTCTTGTGTGATTGCTTTTGCGAGGACGATAAGTAATACAAATGAGTTTTATGAATTCACATAATCTTTGAAAATGTACAAACGCAAAGAATCCATGAATGGATATATGCATGCATCTAGGAGATGATTCTTATGTTTAACTATTAAATCCAAGTTTTGGTTTTAAAATTAAAATAAGATAATTTCTAAGTATTCACGAAAGCTAGTGGGAGTATTATGTTTATTTTCTTTAAATCTTATATGTTGTGGGTAGTAACATTCCATCTAAGATAAATGTTAAGTTTTAGTTTGGAATGGAACTTCACATGAAAGATTTTGACAATAAGACATACAACCTTGGAATATATGTTTATTATTAATAAACATGTGCGGTATAAATAAATGAGTCTAATAGAACATGATATATCATTTGGAAAATGGATATGTAGAACATGAATTAAATCTTTGTTTGACATAAGGATTTTCATGTACATCATGTTATTGTTGTATCATGCTTGAATGCAAGATGATTTGACAACATTGATATCTAATGAAGTTATTAGAATGAATATTCTAATAGAATATGTTTGAATCTAGAATTACATTCCTCAGCCTGGATTTGCTCTCAAAATTCTATGGATGAGCAATACAGCAATTGTTGTGTAATTGTCATAGTCAACAAACTTGAAAGTTTGGAAGGCATCAAACATTACACTATAGATATTGAAGTTTACGAAATTGTTAAAGAGCATATTGTTGTTTGTATACAATGATGCTGGTTTAATTGAGATGACACTCAATACTAGTCATGGGAGGATTTCATCCTTATAAATGATCATGTGAACTAGTTGTACTCAACTAAGAGCATAGTTGCATTATACAATAAAGAATAAGAATACTTTAAACTTTAAAATGTTTGAAAGTTTGATTGTCATAAATTAGTGGTTGAGGATGTCACACACTTTATGAAATATTATGTGGCAATATCAAGATATTTTGAATGCACACATACAAGAACTTCACTAGTTGAATTCTTGAAATAAGTATTCTCAAAATTCCAATAGATCAAAGTTAGTTGAAATTATGCCTTGTCAACAAGTATGATTGTCATTACTTGAGGCATAATTCATTAACAAGTATTATCATGCATTGATCTATTTAGTATTTGGATAAGGGATGTTTTGAACAAATATTATTTAAATGAAATAAAATATTGGTTATGTTTATTTTCATTTTCTTAATATTATATCCTATATTTGCATGTTTAATCCGTGAATAACTTATGTTATTCTAAAAGTCCGTTGTCGATCAATGATGTGGGAATGTCATTGAATTAAGACAAATCGAGTTTTGGTAGAATATACTTTAAGTATATTGATGCGTGGGACATGCCAATTCACATGATATTCAATGAATTGAATATAGGACAGATCCCAACTTTACATGATGATACTTTATGGATCTTTGTCATTAAGTATATCATGAAGTGTTTATCCTCGGACTTGAGATACCGATAAGCGATATGAATGTAGTGCATTTGTGTAAGATAGTCTAACGCTATCCGTGGCGGTAGTTATAAGGGCTATTTTCGGAAGTGTTACAAAGTTCATGAGTTATGTTTGTAGTCAAGAGAATTTGTTCCTTTGAATTTGTTTCAAAGCATAATACTATATTTGGGCCCTCGTAGGATTGGCAAGATGTTTGTAAGGCCTTACCCAAGATCTATCTAGAATACGTTCGAGATGATTTGGTAATCTTGTTCAATCAAATACAACGAAAGCAAATATTAACTTATGAAATGACTTGATCCATATTCATAGTTAATGTAGTATTAGTAACAAAAGGATAAGTAAAATGATGAATCATTAAATGGTTTTCCAGAGACCATACTCGATTCGATCCGGGGCATTGGCGTGTTAAAGCTAGACTAACCAATGTCATTACTATATTAAGTAATATCCAGTGGGAGCTGAAAGGTTTATGGATAATTATTAATATATGTAGTATGACGGATTCGAACTCGAGACTTGGGATTGCACACATTACGTATGAGAATCAATGTATAAATAATTAATATATAAAATGTTATATTTAATTATTTGATCACGAAATAAATACTTAATGATATTTAATATTTGACGAGTTTTGATTATCGGTCATTAAATGTCAACGGGATATGAAGAAAAGTTAACAAGTCAAGAGAAGGTTTTAGGAATCCTCTTTTGGGCTTGTGTTTGGCCGAAAACTATAGAATCCCACATCGGATACTATAGCAATCTTGACATCTACCATAAGGCTATAAATACATCCCCATGTATTCATCCTTTGGTACACTAGATTTCAATAGAAGGCCAAACTTCTTCTTTCTTCCCTCTTGTTCTTAGGTCGACGAAGCAAAACCCCATGTAAGGGATTTGCGAGTGACCTTGAGCATAACAAAGGTGTTTGGTTAATCTATTGTGATCAAGAACCTAGCTTTTCTCATTGATTCGCTACTAATACGTGTGTACAAGAACGAAGAGCAAATACACTTGTGTTTGCATATCTTGGGTATTCGACTTTTGATGTGGTCGAATTATATAAACCCTAATTTATTAGGGTTTAGGGTTTCTTGGTCGTTGATCTTAATTTGGGGCTTTCATGAACCCTAATTGCATTGATTCGCAAAAGGTACGCATATACTTTTAATTCGGTTAATTAATTTACAAGTATTATTCCTATTACTTCCGCTGCATGCTTTGATGATGTTTACTTGTTTTATATAATTGTTATGATTAGTAAAACCCAATGTTTGTGTGTATCTAAGCACTTCCATGAGCCAAAGTTAATCATGTTCAATAATAAACGATACACAACATAAATAACTTAAATTTTTTGTGTATGTAAATATTATCAAGTCAAAATACAAACGTATTAATTAAAGTATTGGTATACAAATTATAGGTCGTGTGACGGTACTCGGTGCATCATTTACTTGACTCTTTTACTACTCGGATACTACTTTGCTAAGGTGAGTTCATAGCCTCGCTTTTACTTGTTTTTCAAATCCCGCGAGGGAGATGCATGCTATAAACTAGAACACAAGTCTTTTCTTAAAAGGTATGCTTGCTGATCATTATTATTATAGCCTAAGTTGCCCGCCATAAGTCCCTTTTATCATGGACCATTAATCACTTGCGGTGAACGAATATTGTGGATAGTACTATGGGAATTGACGACCTGCCTCGGTTATCGGAAATAACTAGGCGCACTATATTTGGTAACTATGGAATTGGCAATTCCATCCGAGGGCAATATTACTTACACCAAGAATTAGGTGTATGCGCTTAGTTTGGTGTCATGAGCTTAGTGCATAATAATAATTTATGTTTTCCATGGTGATTGTATTCGAAGCAATTATCATCTTTTACTTGTGTTCAACTACTTATTTAAACCTATGAATATCACTCACTTTTGTTGACCTTTTAAGCATGTTCATCTCAGGTACTAATTAGGATAATCATGAAGGCACGGAGTGGACGTCATGGGACGCTAGAAGTGGTGTTGTTTTCAATTAAAGTTATCATTTCGTAAACATTTAAACTATCTTTTATGTAACTTCGAAACATGTGGTATTTCCTTTGTGTTTCCAAAACACCGAGTTTATGAAATGGTAACAACCTTTATTAAAAACGTCTCTTTAGAGTCGTTTTCTATAACTTATGACTATGATCCTCTAAGTAATACCCCAAATAGTCTTCCGCTGTCACATTGTGATTTTGGGGGTGTTACAGATTCGGTCATCGGTCCACCCTTTTCCTTACATTTGGTCTTCGATTCGGTCTAGTTGGGTTCAGCCTAACGGACAACTCGCCAATATTCTTCGGTGGACTGGATGGAAGAACGGAACCGAACTGGAACAAATTTTGGTCCGATCCACGTTTTTGGTTTGGTTCGATCCACACCTTAAGTATAAAATAAGAGGTATTAAGAGAAATAAATATTCAATATGTTAAATATGTACTCCCTCTGTCTCAATATAATTGTCTATATTGCTATTTTGGGATGTCTCAAAAAGATTGTTCATTTTTTATTTTTAGTAAAAGTTAAAAAATATATTAGAGGAATATTCTTTTTGAGTGGTTGAGATTTCTAGTTGTCCCATTTTTATTAAACTTGATAATTTTTTTTCATGACAATAATTTTGAGACGCGGAAATAGTAAAGTTTTGAAGTAAACTAATCTCGAAAATATTATCGATTTTCATAAAGTTTAGTATGCAGTAGAATTATGAATAAATGCAACATGCTAAATTACAATAGATAAATGATTAAATTAATGCATATGATATGTTAAGATAGTGAAAATTGTACAAAATCTGTCAAAAAAATCAAGGTTGTCAGGATCGGGATCCTACCTAGGATCGTTTTCGGGTTTGCAAGATCGTAATCGTAGGATCGGATCGGGATCGTAAGATCCTATGAAAATGTATATATTTTTTTTATAGGAGTTGTAGTTTTATATTTCTATATAATATTTCATATGATAAACGAATCTAAATGGATGATAAAAGAAGAAGTTATATGTTCAAGATCGTAGTAGTAGAATATTAGATATATTACGAATGCATCTTGCAGAAAGTTACTACGCACGTGCACGCGTGCACCTACTTTTGTTTTAATATTTTTTATTATAGGTTTTTCTTAATAACATTTATGCAAAAGATAATGTTAATTTATTAGCACGTGATTACGTAACTTTTTGTTACAATATATAGATTAATGCAAAAAGATAAAAGGATTGTATCTGAAAATGAAACGACATAATTTATAATAGAGGGCAACACAATTTTTTTTTTCTTGATGACCAAATAAATTAAATTATAATATTCTGATAATATTATTGAATTTTTTTTCTTGATAACCAAATAAATTAAATTAGAATATTCATGCTTTTATATGTAACATAAAATAAAAATATGAACAAAATTGGGTTAAGTATGTAGATAGTTTACTTAAAAAAAAAAGCTTCTTACATTTTACAAAGCGCGAAATCATTTTTCATAATAAACCCAAAAAGACAGATCTAAACTATTTCTAATTAGTCCATAAAAACATAATGATTTTACACTCATTAATCTTGCAAGAGACAATTAATTAACAGCACCAAAATAATAATTTTTTGGAAAAATTCTTAGTCTTTGGGCTTTAAGACATGAAATTATACTTAATAAGTTAAAATACCAAAAGCCAAAAGCCAAAAGCCAAAAAAAAAAAAAAAACTAGTAATAAGCGATCCTATACGATCCGATCCGATTCTACGATCCAACGCGATCCCACGATCCTGCCGCGATCCTACCGAATTACGATCTTGTTAAGATCCCGATCGTTTTGTGTGTGGGATCGTGATCGCACGATCCTCGACGAGATCGCGATTTGATAACCTCAAAAAATAATTGGCAACAGAAAATAAAAACAAAAATATTAGATTTTAAATTGTGATATGACAGATTGATTAGATGGAGTGGGAATAGCAATACCCCACATATACATATACGTAAAAGGACAAAACCCCACGAAACTATGACATAATGATTTTTTAAAATCAACATGTATCATGATATAATAAACAATGACTTAATGTTGAGTTTTAAAATCAACATGTATGAGGACATAATAGAAAACTAGCGAGCAGATTCGCGAATGCTGCCATGTGACTGCGCGACTATATTTTTCTACGAAGAACGTTATTCGGTTAAATGTTTTTCTAACAAACATATAAGAATCTCTAAAAAAAAGTATCTGTACGAGTTGAGGAGTGAAAGTGAGGGTATATTGAGAGATTATTTTTGTGTGTGAGAGATATGAAATGGTTTGTGTGAATTTATATACTGGACGCGATTAATATTTTTAATTATCATTATTGATAGTAATGATTTTTAACGGTTACACGTTTTTAATAATTATTGAAGGCTATTACAATGAAGATTAAATGGGTTGTTAGAATGTTATAATGATATTGATGACTATCAAAAGACAATATTTCCATAATAAGCAAGTTTAAAAGTCTGAATTTTAAGCCTTGCTCATAATGGAATAGTTCCAAATACATTATAAAGTAGTAGAGATGATTTATTATTGAATTTTTTAATAGGTGTTATGATTATCAAACTTACCACTTTTACATCATCATCATATCATTATTCAGCACACTACTAAATCCATAATCAAACAGGTGTAACAGTCACTACCAAACTTATTTTTTAACAAATTTAATTCAAAACTAAATTAAATTTTCATTTATAATTAAAAATATTACATCAAAAATTAAAAACATTATACATATTAAAAAACTTAAATTAAACTCTACAGAAAAGGTGTTCGACCAAATCGACACGAAAGTTTCGATGTGCGCTTGCCAATTTAAGTTGCCTGATAACTCATAGCGTGGGTAAATATATAACCGCAACCTGTTTTTTTCTTCCTTAAACCGATTCTCATTTATCCTTGATCACTTTCACAACTCCAACACTCAACTACCACACTCATCTTCACGAATCCACAAACATGTATACCCGCAACCTAGTTTCTTTCTTTCTTCAATCAAGAACTCGACATCTTATTTTAACCAAACCGAATCCAATCCTAACCACAACAATGATATCAAACTTAACAATAACACAATTCTTTAACCACAAAACATCATAGCCATATATCACCACGAATTTTTTTTGGGTAAAGGGTTTCCCCGGTAAATGTATTACTCCAAAAAGCGTTTAAGTACAAAGGATATGGGTGAAGTCCCATATCTCAGCCTGTTACATAGGCGGTAAAGCTAATATAACAAGACACTTCCTATTCTTTAAAACAAGAAAACAAACCACTACTTACTAGATTACATTTGACACAAAACCAAACATAAACTAACGTCTAGAGTTCTTAGGAATCCTTATGTCATAGGAATCACAAAAGGCAATTTGACTAGCAGAAAGCTTTTCGTGGACTTCATCATCAACATCATAAGGATCATCATCATAGGGGTCATCTCCATAACTCTCTCCAACTTTCTAATAAACTCTTCTTCCCCACACATCCATTTCCACTCCCACCCTTAGAAGAACTAGCCACAACAGGTATACCAGATGCTAAAAAATTAGCCATATCATTATCACAAGATGCAACCTCATCTTCACTAACATGATCACTCGGATAATCAACCTTTTGTAGAGGATTGCCATCATCATCCACAAGAGCAGCTTTCCCATCAATAATTAGCTTTTTAAGCTTCCCAATTTTCTCAACAATAGGAGTAATACAAGGAATACTATTTTCATCAGTATCGTCCATATCAAGAGCATCAAAAGGGTTTGATGTAGCAATATTCGTCCCACTTGTACTTGCCTTATCAGCGATATTTTCCTTAGTAGCATCGGCATCTTGACACGCCTACATACACTTGCTTAGGCTTAGAAGGGCTAAATTTAGCCCTTTACCCACATCAATACCACAACGGCTTTTTCCGAGGCATTCAACCCCACCTTCTTTCCTCTAGCCTTACGGTTCTTAATCTCGGTGAAACCGTCATCATTATATCCAAAGTAGTAGAAGCTTTGCTGCCCATTATTGTTACTATGAACCGCCTCCTTAACACGATTTGGACACTTAATGCGATCATGCCCAAAACTTTACATACATTACAATGAGGGGCGTCCATTCATATTCAACTTTAATGATCTCCGTAGTATAGCCACTATCATCCTCATTAGAATAGCCATACTAACTTTGCTTTTCAAAGCAGAATCCGCATTTAGTTCCACTAGAGCTCGGGCAAAACTAATACATCCCATGAATCAACACACATGGAACTTGTAAAAGCATCCAACATAATAGGTTTCCCTACTTGCGTAGCAATCAAGCTCAAGCCATCCTCTGAATAAGCAAGCAACGGAACATTATGCATTTTGATCCAAACCGGTACCTTGTTTACTTCGTTCCTATTAAGGGATAAAGTGGGAGTCCATTTATTAAGGATAATAGGCGAGTTACGTATAATCCAGGACCTCGTTCGAACACGATCCACACCTCCTGGTAGCAAACTTAAAAAAACACACCATCACCATTCTTCATCGACTTTTGCAAACCAAACTTTCCCATGTATTAGTAACATAATTCGAACTAAAGGAAAAGCAATGTGTCACACCCCAATTACATGCTTTGCAGGGATTGGAATTCTGGGGATGACCGTCATAGCATCAAAGTTATAGTTATATTGAGCGACCTAAAGTGTCGATTGGAAAACACATCGTTTGATTTATTAAAACAATCGAGTTTACAAAGTATAGGTCCCAAATGAAAATCAACGTGTGCGGAAATAAGTTTGATACAAGCCAAACGATGTTTTAAAGTGTATAAATCCCATGTGAGGCGCGTCGTCACCACGACTCTATGATAAGTCCATATGCATGCCATGAAGTGAATGCCTTAGATACCGAGATAAAACATGCTAAAAGTGTCAACACAAAGGTTGAGTGAGTTCATAGAGTTTGGTTAACAAGTAAAGCTTTTAAAGAGCGTTCATTCAACAAAGGCAAAGTTTTGGTCATATAGAATAGTTCACAAAGCAAAGGCATCGTAAATCCACTCGGTTCAAGTTCACCCATACAAAACTTGCAACCCGTGTGTTTACAACCCACTGCTAAAAATAGTACGACAATCATGAATATGCGCATTAAGGTAGTTAAAAGTATAAATATCACCACAAGGGTCTTCCAACAACTCATGTTGGGATGTATCCATATAAATGGCCTTCCAACATATAAATATTGGGATGTTCCTCCAACGACTCACGTTGGGCTGTATCCAAATAAATGGCCTTCCAACATATAAATATTGGGATGTTCCTCCAACGACTCACGTTGGGCTGTATCCAAATAAATGGCCTTCCAACATATAAATATTGGGATGTTTCTTTAAGTCTAGTCACTTCACGCACCAAGTCTAAAGTATAAGTAATGTTGTTTGGCAAAAAAGTTTAAATGTTTTGATAAATAAGCATGTATCTTGCCCCAAATAGTTTATAAGAATTTAAGCGAGTAAAAGCGGGTATGAACTCACAAGGAAAGTAATAGCATTGGTTCTACTTCATCTCGAAACCCAATGCGTGTGTTATCGAGGAGACTTTCAAGTTTAGTATAACACAATCAAGTATAATGCAATCAAGTATAAAAGTATAGCGTAGCATAAAAGTGTAAATGTTTTGAGTATTTGTATTTGTAAAAGCAAGTAGTTGAGCATGTATCTCCCAAAGTTTGTAAACAATTAATAGAAAGTGGGGCTATGAAAACTCACAGTAACATGTAGAAGTTAAAATAAAGCAAGTAGTTGAGCATGTATCTCCTCCAAAGTAGTATAAAAACAATTGAAAGTGGGGCTATGGAACTCACCTGGTATGTTTGATATGCTAACAAAATGAAGTGCACGAAAATGAGGCTCGGAAACTATCCGCGACCTAAAATGAATGTTATGACCTGAGTTATGATATGTTGTCGTGTATGCATGATTTGAAAACGTATCACCCAATATGCTACTTGAAATCTAGTTATATAAAAATATTGTTACTTGAATGTGTGACGGTTCCATGTAAAAAATAATTACTTTTGAGCTAATGGTGAAAATATTGTTAAAACTATGTAACGGTTTTAGTAATTGTAAAAATCGATTTACATCGGACTTGACGTAATATATACATAGGAAAACTAACTTGTTTTAAGGTCCGTTTCCCGAAACGTCCGTTTAGGCCCTCAAAACCTTGATTAAAATCGACAGCATACTAATGTCGTAAATAGTGTTTTCAAGACGTTTTTGACTCAAAGTTCGGTTAACCATAACTCACTCGTTTTAAGACCGTTTTCAAGTTCTTTATATCCACGAAGGTAATTAAGTGTACTAACATATTTTTAAACTTTGTAGATTTCACGAAAGTTTAAGGTCACCGTTTGGTCGGTTGAAAATCGGGACATCATGTACATTTTCCGGAAAATGGTAGTTTTAAATCGTAACTTGAAAACCACGTATCTTTTTCGTTATAACTCCGTTTAGTCATTCAAAAGGCCACGTTCATGGATAAAAATCTATTTTCTAAAACTTTAATTAAACTTGTAAAAATGACTAACTTTTCGGAAAATTATAAATTTCGACAGCGCTTCCGCGCTCATTTTAAGCTTTACCATTTTTATCTACTTGTTTAACCACAAACTACACCACAAAAATCCCTTAAATTACACTTCGCCAATCCCACTAAAAATGAAATACTAGTCAAACCATAATAAATAAAATGACCATTTTTGGGGTTAAAACTAGCACTTACAACATACTAATTAACAAAAACTACATTAAGCCTTCAATATCAAAAGATGTAAACTCACTTTGTTGGTTCATTTTCATTCCTCCGCTTTTATAAACTTTTAACTAGTACATACTTGTTATAAAAATTAATAGGACACATATGGGTGATAACATTTGATAAACATGAATAAAAACTACAACTTAGGCAAATATGATCATATGGACTCCATAAAAATGTATGAAAAATATATATGAAAAGGTAAAAGATGAAGTTTTATGCTTACAAAAGTGTATGATAAAGATGATGATGTTTGGATGTGATGAGAGCAAGATGAGCACCGAACCCGAACTAAACCCACATTCTACAACTAGAAATGAACCCTTAAGCTTGGACTTCGAAAATTAATGGTTCCTTCAAGTTTCTATATATGGCCGGCCACAAGGGTGAAGAGAGGAGAGATTTGGATCTTGTTTACACCTTGAGTTATGTGTGATGTATGTGTTTAGATAAGATATTAACTAATATGTAATAAATATCTACAAGTATATGTGTATGTGTACATGAAGTAGAGAAAATCAAATTGGTCACTTAAATGACCAAGGTGGCCGGTCATGAGTCAAAGGAGGGGGTGAGGTGTAGTTTTTGAGTAGTTAAATGTATAAAGTTATGTTATAATGTGTAATTTGTAATATAATTAGGTATTTAGTGTAGCGTTAACTAAAAATAGATTTTAACGGAACAAAATAAAATGTATTGAAGCCGTAAAAATTATAAAAATACATTTCTTACATGAGTTGAGTGAATAAATATTTATCGTTTTGAATTTACGAAAACCGTCGTAAATATATAAATATAACAATTTATATACAAAATAAATTTAAAACACCGGGTAAAGTAATAATATTATTTTTATAATCTTATTATGAGTACAAAAATATATCGGAATAATTTTTGGAAGTGTCGGATCAAATGTTCAAATAATGTTTACGCGATAGCGTTTATTTAATAAGAAAATAAACGTTTAATGTAAAATGCAAAACCCATGCATAAATTGATATGAAATGATGAATATTGAGTTTGAGAAATGACCGGAAATTGAGAATTGTGACACAATGGTCTTACCAAGAAAGTAACCAACAAGTGTGTTATCATACCGACTTAAAACCTTCTTCATAGCATCCATAGGCAACATAGTGTCATGATCAACCACACGATTCTCATTTACCAATGATCTAAAATTCACTCTCGGAACAGTGTGTGTAGCATTAACGACATTGGCAAAAGACAAGTTCTTCACAACCGTCGATATAGGATCAACATTAGATGTACTAGTATGATGTTGTACCCTATGATCAGTATTTTCCCCCACATTAAAGGTACCTACCTCACGATTAGCTACAACTCCCACCTTATTCGGACTAGTGAAAAGCACGGGTGAATCATGAGCATTCGTGTCCACAAGAGTAACCAAATTAACATCACCATCTTCCTCAGTCCAATCATCAATAATAGGACCCTTATTCAAACCAACAGTAGGATCATTTGTACCCACATCAATCTTAGGACTGAATTAATCACAACCGACTCACTTTTACGGTTATTCACATCAATACGCATGAGTTCTTCAATCATCAATCTAGTTTGATCGGCCAAACTAGAGGAGAGCTCAAATTACACCACCACTCCCACCGATATATTACCGAGACTTCAAACTAGTTTGATCGGCCAAACTAGTTGAAGTATTCTTATTCTCGGTAGAGTTTACCATCGACCTCGACATAGACAAAGGAGTTTTATTAAAACCCTTTTCCATCTCTCTTAACCCACGAACAATAGTAACAAAGACCGTAGTAGACCACTGACGAAACACATACCAACGATTAGTAGGAAGAAACTAAAAGAAACCCTAAAAGTTAGGGTTTCAAATCGATCGACACAGTCCACTAACCAACCTCCATAATGAAAGATAGATCGTTTTAGCATGCAGAATACGACGTACAACAGTAGGCCACGTGATCGGTTATATATAATGATAAGAGAACATGCAATTTTAATATAACCAATCAAATAAAAAACAACAAAAGCAAAAAAGGTAGACCAGACCCACGATTTGAAAGAAACCTACTTTAATATTATACTAAACAATGGTAGATGGCCCCACGATAGTAAAAATTAAAAAGGTTTTAGATCTTTTGTTAGAGAATCGTAAAAGGTGTTGATCGCTTTTCGCCAGAGAGAAACGTTTTAGGGTTTAAGTATTACATATATCACCACGAATTTAGTCTATCAACCCACGAGTTTATAAACAGAAATGAGATCATACAAGCTTCAATCTCACACTCTATATGACCCATGCCTCCCTAATAGTCCACTATGAAATTATAAAGAATTCATGGACATGTATTTGAGTACTTAATATATACATGATTAACAATACAATTAACAAACTAACCATCATTCAACCTTTAAAAAGTGGAGTTAAAGATGAATTATTTTAGGGCCTAGAAGATAGAACTAATGATCAGATTTTATGTATGACATCAAATTGCTCTTAATGTTGATGTCACAAGTAGAACAAAACACGACATAACTCATACATATATATAGCTTTATAAACCCTTTACCCAAAAAAAAAACAATGTATATTGGGTTAATTTTATTTAAAATCAATGTACTTAGTTTATTTATGTTGGATAAAATCTTCAATAAACTTAAAGATTAACCCGGAATTAATCAAGGAGTTCCCAAGAAAAGTCGACACCGTCAAGTTCACAAGATAATCGACAAAAGAAAAGAACATACACACAATATATACCCTCGGACTCCCTTATTTATAATCAATAAAGGCTTATATCGAGACAAGAAGAAGAATTAACATTCCCCCTCACATCTATTTATAGAGATGAGGGGTACAATCCTACTGGAATTAAGATTCTATAGTATTCTTGCTTGACTTGCACACCAAACAATAATATTTTAAGTCGAACCTAACTCTATTTATATAAGTACAATTAAATCCTTATAAATAATCTAATTGCACTCTAGCCCAGTAAGAATTGCTAATATATTATAACATTTTCCTTATTCACATGATTCATAAAAAAAATTCATTTCTATTATATGAATTTGACATACTTTAGGGTGTGTTTAGTTGGTGAAAAACATCCATTTTTGTAAGAAAATTTTCATAGGAAACGAAAAACTGAAAACCCATTTAAGGCTTATTTGTTTAATTTTTTTCATTAAGTCGTGTTAATTAACAAATGACTTAATGTGGAGATTCTCTTTTATCACTTTTTATTTTAAATCATTTCTTTTGATTAAGTGGAAAACAAACAATTTTTTACATGACTTAATAAATTAAGTTTTTTCATATTAAGTCAACTAGCCTCATGACCCGGCCGATGGCCGGGCTAGTTTCTTAATTTTCAGATCTGAATATCTATCATGTACAATTGGGGAGGTTCATTCTTAATAAAAAAAAAAAAAAAAAAAAAAAAAAAAGCGTACATTTTATAAAAATTAAAGCTTGAAGATTGTTGTATAGTTGCATAACCCGCTCAAAATGTCGCATCTTTAAGTACCATAATGTATCCAAATACATGAGATCACACTATATAAAATAGAAAAATTCACCTTTTGTAAACTTCCAATATGTCAGTTGAAAATGATTACACTTTATATTATAAAAAATTGCATCTTTTGTAGACTTATCGTATGCCTTGATGGTTTACACGAGGGTCAAGTTGAATTGACCTCCCCCCAAATTTGTGTTCCTGTGTTGTTATATCCTTAAAACTTTCATCATTCACCTCTATTGTGGGAAACTATTACCTGTCAATTTAATTGGGCAAGGTCATTAGTTTGAGCTCCTGAACACCCGATATTTCATTCGGGTTAATAATCTCAAATAAAATGTGTAATGTTTGTGTTTGTATTCTGGCTTTTAAAACTATTTTCGCAAAGGTGCACTTCATACATGTTTTCTACCATATTTTTGTGTCAAAAAACTAAGCATGATCATATATCATACCTTTCTATAGCAGTGTGATCTTGGATCCATGTTAGATTGTTAACAATGTGTTAAAAATTCTGCAAAGATTGTTAAAATATATGTTACAAAATCTGCAAAGATAATAACTCTTGTACATTCAAGCATTGATTAAATGAATTCATATCAATCACTTCTAGAACATGGCGTTGTAATGTAATTCGAGATATGGCTAACGATATTAAATTCTCGAGAACTTCATTGGTTACTTAGTGATTTAAATTGATCAGATGCTGCCAAACACATATATAATATCCTAAAAATCTAACATTCTAAACTGAGAATTATATAAAGTACCTTATTGCAAATATAGCCATAACCGAATCTATACTATTAGTTGCTAATGTTCCGCTGTTAAATGGAACCGTAAAGTACTGAACTATTTTTCCATTATTTAACAACTTCATAACTGACTAAAACTTCATATTTCAAACCAATTAATCACTCAAAAAATCACGTATGTGTTCACTACATATAACCTCATTATAGTAAATAATTCACACTTCTAATATAAGTATGTTTGTGCTTATCATTCAATAGATTACCTAGAAGTCAACTTGTTGATAAGGGTCAAACCAAAGGTCAAATGGGTAAATAAAAAAATGTAGCCAAAATGGAACTGGTCAAACGGGTCAAAAATCACCCAAAGATTAGTTTTGATGCTTGCTATTAAATCGTTATATTTATAATCAAGATTGTTTTACCTTGTATACTGAACTAAAACCTCCTTGCCCGAGCTTATTATCGGTTGAAAACTTTCTAGTTGCCTTAACTACTTCATTGAGGCTGAAGAAAGGTAGGTCCGAATCTTGCATTTGGTCCTTGTTTACTTGAGCTGCTAAAATGTGAAAACACAGACGGTACAACTTACTTCATTATTAACTGTGTTCCATTGGTTGCAGAAGCCGACTTCTTGCTTTCCTGTAGCAATCGGTTGATAATCTTTAAACCACCCACATACGTTCAAGGGCAGCTTAAAAAAGTCTAAAATCATAGACTAAAATAAGCAGATACTTTACGACATTAGTTATAAAGTTTAAAACTACCACTTACTTTTGAAACCTTTCGCTCAATAAACTTTTTTAGATGCATGAAGGATGTTTTCTGCATAAACCAAAAAACACAAGCAGTCCTCATCAAGCAAGAACATCATATAGACATTTATGATTTGAAGTCATGAATATTATTAACACAGAACATTATATAAATTATTCTGAAAAAATAAAAGTGTCGAAGAACCATATGATCCTAACCTCTAAACATTTTTGCTTTAGGACCCATTCAAAAAGTTCTTACGTCTCCATCATTCGGTTCTCTTTTTCATCTTCAAATAAAGTTTGATTGTACCTGGAGAAGGTTAAAATATTTCAATCACGTTAGCTTTTGGAGGTATCAATATATACTCTAAAAATGTCTGAAAAATAACCTTACTCTCTAATACCCGCACAAAATATCACAGCTGTTACACCCTCTAATAAATGAATCAAGTTCCAGCATGGATGAATGAATTTAAGAACTTTAGACTTGTTACATGCCCATCATAGTACCTCTATTTTAGATCCATCACATTTTTTTTATGTTCTGCACTTCTGCCTTTTATTATTCAAGCTCATGTGGAAATATAAATTGGTTTAAGAGAAAGAGCAAGACCTGAACTTCGGGCAGATCAGCTCGCATGAACGGATTAATCTCTAATTTTGTTTCGATGGTGGATGGAATAGTTGGCAGTCCTGATTGCCTCTGCTGCTGAGCCCATGATAACTTCTGAGATATCTTAGCATTGTCTGGTTCAACTGTTTGAGCAAACTGCAGATTCTTCACTGTATACTGAAGTGAAAAAAAATTCATACAGTCACGAGATTGGAATGGAAGTAAAAGAATGAATAGAAAACTCTTCATTCCATTTAAATAAATATAGAATTGAGTTTTTCATAAATTGCATGTTCACTCATTCATGTCCAAGTATTCAAGTTTGCTTAAAAATCTAGGTTCTTACCTTTAGTTGGTCTAAAGAATCTGTGTTTCGTAAAAGTTTACAAATTTTTTGGGTTTAAAATCAGTTTTATAGCTCAAAACTTCCCACAAGGGAGTGTTTGGAATAGCTTGTTCATGTAGTCAAAGCTTAGTTTTCACCAATTTTAGTGTCAAAATCAGTTTAGTTTTATCTTACAAACTTTTGTTTAGTTTCTCAAAGCTTAGCCAAAGTTTCAAAAGCCTTTTTAGTCACAAAATGTTTTTTTATTTTTTTATTTTGCAAGAACAGCATCCTGCTGTCCTTTTTAGCTTAATTTCAAGCTTAATTAGTTGTTAAAATTTATTTAAAACAGGTTTTATTGGTTCTCAGTTGTAAATGCCTTTGAAAACTGCCTCTTGCACCCCTTTTCTGTCTTTCTGTCAACAACCCCCATCCAGAAAAATGGGCAAATTAGCCTTAGTTTTTGATTTTTAATCTGTTAATTACTTGACCTTATGCCCTGTAAATTTGCATGATTAAACTTTGGTTGGTAGTGTAGTTAATCCATATTTTTGTGAATTTTTTTTTGAGCTTGTAAGTAGCTTTTCCCTAGCTTGAAACTGCCCCCTTGGTGCCTTGTGTTACTGCCATAGCAGTCCAACAGCAGCAAATCAGTAGCTTCTTTCAGCTTATTGATGTTTTCCTCTTAGCTTATTAACTCCCTTAGGTTCTTTTTAGTGAAATTAGTTTAGGTTAGGTCCAGTTGTTGCTTATTAGTGCTTATTTTACTTTTTTTTTTGTGGTTATTCATTCATTTGTTTAGTTTTAAGGCCCCCCTGAATTAGCTTATGCCAACTGTTCCCTTTGTTTTATTGCTTAATGTTAGCTTTTTCCGATGCAGCAATACTCAAGGATGCCGATGTTGCATATATGAGTTAGAAAGATGGGTTTGTATTAGCCAGGCGAGAAAGAATCTTGAGGATTCAGACAACTCATAATCCGAGATTCTTGGGGTTGCATAAAAAATATGAATAACAAACATAACCATACCTGAATAACAAAAGTTAAACCTTTGATTTCCTTTCCGTACTCAGCAAATACGGCTGACAAAAACAACGCCACGACCAGTTGAGAATGGTGGGTAACCATGAGCAAGTTGTGATTCAAATGACCAAATGAGTGCTCTGTTTACACATAACATACCTAAGGTTATAGATTTCTAAGCTATCTCATCACAAAAAAAAAAAAAAAAGCTAAATTCAAAAGCAAACAACATGTTTCCATATCAAATTGAAGTGAGGACTTTCATCAAACACTTTGTATACAAAATTTATCAAATATTTTACAGTCTTTTTGTTGAATACAATCTATAAAAACGAAAACCAAATAATCAATAACGAAAATACATAAATGCATAAGAAAATAATCTTGAATTCATTATACATCAAATGTGATTGGTAACCTAATTAAATTAAAATCGGCACAAAGAAACAAATATAAAAATTTTACCTTAAATTGAAGTTGCTTGATTTGTGATAAATCTTTCTCAATAGACTTTGCGATCATTAAGAGATTATGGATTGTTTTAGGGTTTTTGTTGATTTTGATTGTTTTAGGGTAATCCGAATCATGGGATAAACCAATATTTGATTTGGTGAGCTAAGGTAATGAATGGAGACTTGTTTTAGGTTAATTTTTGCTGCAAAACCAGGGAAGATGTTTGTGATGAGGAGGGAGTGTGTTTTTGAAGAAGAGGCTGTGGAATGGCGTGTGTTGAAGAAATAGGTGGCATATCTCTATCGCATATCAGCTAATTAAATTTGGACAGCATGTCGTGTCAAGTGGACTTGACAAGTTTCTCTAAGAGCACACGGTATGGTGCTTGATAACGTGTTAAAAGAAAAAACTTATACCAATGGCGCCATTCTTGTCTACCACCTCAACACGCCAAATCCACGCAAAATACATTTGAGTGACTCCATTAACTCAAGCCAAATGCAAACTTTGTGTGTGTTTTTGGTATTGTGGTGGGTGGGTATTTTAGTGGGGTATTTTGTGGGACCGATAACGTGTTAGTAGTGTGTTATGAGGGAGGGGTGTTTGAGTGATTGGTGTGTTATTGAGAGGTGTATGATGTTGCGCTGAGGTGGCATACCAATAACATGTTATTGATATCTCCCTCACCTTGTGCTCTAATATATATATGTGCCTTAGTCACACTTTCTTTCAAAAAATTTCAATAAAAGTGAAATTTTCGCTTTCTAAATTTTAACTAGGAAAATAAAAATTTCAATCTGCACTTTTTTCTCTCTAACACACAAAGAAAAAGAAGACGAGATATAACCCAATCTACCATTCAAGTATCTCATTCTAACATTAATCACCCTTGATAACACTCCACCTTCCATCCTCACCGTCGCCGCCTACCGTCGCAATCCGATATAATCTTGTTATCCTTATTTAAAAAGGAAAAATATAACTTTATTTAAACGAGTTTTCAAAATTTTCAACTCTTTTTTAAAGAAGAAAAACCATTCACTTATCAAGGAATCTACAAACAAAAAAATAAGAAATTTATTTTACAAATAAACGCTACCTTAATTTCTGAAAGCCCTTTCATAAAACAACTCTAGATTAGATTTGATCTTGCATTTTTGTAACACGTACATACAAATGTGTTACTGTAAACAACATGTAAGCAACTATGTGGTTCTTGCAATTCAACAAATGGCTTTGTTATTTATTATCAATATAGATGCACATCATATTTTAACTATTTGGTCCTACATACTACACACTCAAGTAGATCGAAAATAGTACCAGTGTTTCATGATATTTGCGTTTTCAGTTCCCTAGACACAAGTAATCAATACCATTATATTCCTCGTTTAGATTTAAAGTCAAAACATGAACATTCCAAGTTTATATCGACATGATCACCATTTCTTGCACAACATTGATGGATGTTTACGAACTTTTAAATAAAAAGCTAGCATTCTGATTCATTTATGTTAAAAAGAAGAGGGGTAGTTTGATCAGATGATCGAGGTTCATCTGCATTCGCTATCACCACTACTGATGTGTTAAAAAGAAGAGGGGTAGTTTACATCACAGTGTAAAATCCTGCAGCAATTATCATGGCTCCAATAGCGCTGCATATATGAAATCAAGAACAAGCCATGAATGAATCAAATTCCTTTAACAGTGAGTACCAGTGGCGGAGCCAGGAAACGCGGACACGGGGGGCATCAAGTGAAGGGTTAAATACATGTCGGAAATGCTAAATTTTAGCGTAATTAGAAACAAATCAGGTCGGGTCAGCCATAATGCAATTTACACTAGTTATAAGTTTAGGTGTCAATAAAATAAAATCCAGTTGATGATTTCAAGTAATTTATTTAGAGATGAGCTCATTTAAACTTTATAATATGCACTTACAGATCGTATATGAAATATTAAGCACATCGTTTTATAAACTTGACGCTTATATCTCAGTTTACAAACTTTATATTGTGCGACTATATAGAAGGAATGATATGTGTACATACATCATATCATACTAGCAGGTACCCGTAGCGTTGCATGGCATGGTACTCAAATAAAATTTTCCGGTTCAAGAATTTCGTTTAGCTTCGTGCCGTTTGGCCGTGCCCACTGGCTAGACCCGTTGGGCCCGTTGTCACACCCCAATTTACTGTTTTGGCGGTGAATTGAATACCTGGGAGGACCGTCATAGCATCAAAGTTACAGTTATATCGAGCGACCTAAAGTGTCGTTTGGAAAACACATCGTGTAATTTATTAAAACAATCGAGTTTACAAAGTATTGGTCTCAAATGAAAATCAACTTGTGCGGAAATAAGTTTGTTACAAGCCAAACGATGTTTTTAACGTTTATAAATCCCAAGTGAGCCAGCGTCACCACGACTCTATGATATGTCCATATGCATGCCATGAAGTGAATGCCTTAGGTACCGAGATAAAACATGCTAAAAAGTGTCAACACAAAGGTTGAGTGAGTTCATAGAGTTTGTGTTGAAATGTAAAGCTTTTAAAGAACGTTCATGCAACAAAGTCTAAGTTTTTGGTCATAAAGAATAGTTCACAAAGCAAAGGCATCAGAAATCCACTCGGTTCCAAGTCCCGCCCATACAAAACTTGCAACTTTGTGTGTTTACAACCCATCGCTAAAAATAGAATGACAACCATGTATATGCACATTAAGATAGTTAAAGTATAAATGTCACCACAGGGTCTTCCAACAACTCGTGTTGGGATGTTCCTCCAACGCTCGCGTTAGGTCAGTATCCATATAAATGGCCTTCCAACATATAAATGATGGGATGTTCCTCCAACGACGCACGTTGGGTAGTATCCAAATTAATGGCCTTCCAACATATAAATGCTGGGATGTTCCTCCAACGACGCACGTTAATCAGTATCAAATTAATGGCCTTCCAACATATAAAAGCTGGGATGTTTGTTTAAGTCTAGTCAATACACACACCAAGTCTAGAGTATAAGTAATGTTGTTTGGCAAAAGAGTTTAAATGTTTGGATAAATAAGCATATATCTCGCTCCAAATAGTTTATAGGAATTTAAATGAGTAAAAGCGGGGTATAAACTCACAAGGAAAGTAATAGCATTGGTTCTACTTCATCTCCGAAACCCAAATGCGTGTGTTATCCAAGGAGACTTTCAAGTTTAGCGTAACAAATTCAAGTATAATGCAATCAATTGTAAATGTTATTAAGTATAAATGTTATCAAGTATTATGCAATCATGTATAAAAGTATAGCGTAGCATAAAAGTGTAAATATTTTGAGTATTTGTATTTATAAAAACAAGTAGTTGAGCATGTATCTCCCCCAAAAGTTTGTAAACAATTAAATAATAGAAAGTGGGGCTATGAAAACTCACTTGATGAAATGATGCGAAGACAAAAGTGAGTGCACTGAAATGTAGCGTGAATCTTGAAAATGACCTATTATGAATGATATGATACGTAATGAGTTATGATATAATGTTATGCATGCATTTCGTATGTTATTTATACCATTTGCGAGTTTTGAAAATAATACTTATCGTCGAAAAATACTCTTTTGACGTCTTGACCATTCTTAAATCACTTTACAAGTATTTACGTCAAAATGTCATCCTACAATAGTTTTGTAATGATTTATAGTGAAATTAGCACTTTTCGTCGCAAAATAATGTCGTTGGAAATTTCTTGAAAGTGACAAAAACGGCCTCGAAAAACTAGTCGTAAAATGGTGTACGTTGCACGTTAGGAAACGAACTCGACAGTTTTGGAAAGTTTGTATCAAAATCTAGAAGTTTCAGTTCAGGAGTTTTCGACATAAAGGTCTCGATCATAAAGATAATAAGGGTTAAAGATGGTGATTTTGTCTAATTGTTGTGTAAAAATGAGTTTCGGCAAAGTTTGAGCAACCGTAATTAATTTATTAAAACTCCGCTATACAAACGGTTGGTCGTTTTGAAAAATATGCTTGGTGATCTTGATTTTATTAGAAGACATTTCGTTACAAAAAGTTTTACATCATAGTTAAAAACAGCCGTCAACATGGTCATTTTAGTTACCTTAATACTTGTCTCGTAAAAGAATATAGTTATTCTGAAAATAATAGTTACGGCAAGTTTATGAAAACGTGTGTATCTTTGTCGTTTCAAATCCGTTTTCTACGTATAATACGTCCTTAGCTTCGTATCAAAGTATACTAATATATTTTTGACAAGTCGAAATAATTTGTAAAGCTTAAGGCTCGTTTTTGACTCGAATAAAACAAAAACATGTTGCTGAAATTTCGAAAAAATATATTTCGTCACAAACTTTAAAAATTCATAACTTCTTCGTTATAACTCCGCTTTTATCCGTTCAAGCGGCCACGGATTCGTTTTAAAGTATATTTTCTAAATATCAAGGCTAAAAAGTCGTGCCTCTTGTCGGATTTTCCGAAAATCAAAATAAGGACAGACCACTTTATATACTTGTCGAAAATAGTTTTCTCGTACTAAACCTATTCCAATCCTTCAAATCAACTCCAAAGCTAATTTAATCCTACCATACACCTTCTTAGGGTGTCATGGGTTCCTAGACATCATCAAGACCAACATATACCAAGGGAATAATTATAGGATGACTTTTATATATATATAACTCTAAAAATCATGAAATAATGGTATAAACAACACAAATCATGCATGCTTGCTCCAAAAATGAAGAGGTACTTATGAAATGAAAAGGAGATATGAAAAATATAAATGATATGCTTACAAGTTAATATGATGAGGTGCAAGGAACAAGGTTTAGCCTAAACACTCTTGGTTTTTATTTCAAAACCTAATAAAGAGTGTGATTCTAGATTGTAATCAACTTGAGCTAGAAAAAAATTGGATGATCCCTTGGAACCCTTGTATGTGGCCGGTTTTGGATGGAGAGAAACAAAGAGAGAAAGTTTTTCTTGACTTGAATTATTTGTTGAAATGAAATGAATGAATGTGAAAGAGTTGGAGTATAAATATAAACTTGCAAGAAAATGTTACCAACACATTAATCATTCCTCCCCATGGCGGTTTTGGGGAGGATGTTTCTCAAAATTCATTTTTTTTTTTTTTTTTTTTTTTATAAATGTATTATGTAATTGTTAAAAATGTAAGTAAAGTGTGTAGTTAAGTAAAAAGTGTAGTAACTTGTACATAGTTGTGAATTTAGAGTAGTAGGAACTAAAATAAGTTTTAAGGGATCAAAGTAAAGTATATTGTAGTTATAAAATTGTAAAATACATTTCTTGTAAAATTTGAGTGATAAAATAATTACCGTGCAGTTTTAAGAAAAGTGTCGTAATAATATAACTTTAACGATTTATATACAAAATAAATTTAAAACGCTAGGTAAACTCAAAATATAGTTTTTATAAAGTAAATGTAAGTATAAAAATATATCGGGATCATTTTTGGAAGTATCGGATTAAATGTTCAAAATAATAACTTACGCGATAACGTTTATTTAATATAAAAATTTACGCGTTTAAGGTGAAATAAAAAAAATCATGAATGAATCGATATGAAATGATGAATATAGAGTTTGAGAAATGACCGAAATTTGAGAATTGTGACACCCGTGCCCGTTTGGATCGTACCCGTTTGGGCTCGGGCTCATTTGGACATAATTAGTAAGGTTGTCCATTATTTTACCAATTTAGTTAATGGATAATCGATTTTCCAAACATTAAAAAGCGATTATCGATTATTACGATATCAAATGAATAATCAAATTCAAACATTATATTTTATAATTACGTTTTGTAATAGTTGATTATTTGATTATCCATTTTCAAAAGAAATAATTTATTTTCAATAAGAAACCCAAACGCACCCTTAATGGTCCTCAATATTGGATTTGATTTGGATTTTGGAAAAGGACACGAAAATTGGACCACATTTTAAGGTGTTAATTAATATAAAATAGTTGTTTAGGCTTTTTCTTAAAGAGGGTATTTAGGGGTGTGTAGAATTCGGTTTTCACTTACAAACACCGAAAATTGAAACCGAATCAACCAAAAAGTTGAACCTAATTGGTAACGAAACCGAAAAATCGAACCTAATTGTAATCGAACCGAAGTTTGCAAAACCGAACCAAATCGAAATAAATTTTCGGTTCTCGGTTCAATTATGGTTTTGGCACAATAAACCAAAACCTAATTCACATAATCTATATATCTTTTATATATTTATATAAAAAGTTAAAACTCTTTCATAGAATATAAAATAACATTTTTTAGGCTTGAACTTTTTTTATGCTAAAGTTTTATATAATTAATTAAATAAATAATTAAAATTAAATAATTCACGTTATTTAGTTCGGTTTTCAGATAGGTTTAATTAAATTTGAATTCGGTTCGGTTTTCGGGTTAACTCAGAAAGAAATTAACCGAACTAACCGAATCGAATAAACCAAACAACCCAATAATCAAACCGATGAACACCCCTAAGGTTTTTGATTTAAGGGAAAACATTTGCTCGCCATGAAATTAGTCATCGGTGCTGATTCTTGCGCATTCATGCGGATACCACGCTAGTAATAATTAACTTACATTGCTATCTTTAATATGAATATGACAAAATATTTAAGTTATATGGACTAACTAATTATTTACAAGATTATGCTATACATTAACTTGTAATAAAGGCTTGCACAATTGTAATTATAGTAGATTGTTGAGCATTGATTTGGTCATCACATTCTTCCACTTTGATCGACATTATGGACGCCCCATTAACTCACCATTTAAATGCTTATAAATCTCATTTATTTAGCAATTGTAACCACTTTCACATTCCAAAATAATCACACCCTAAATTCTCTATTCACAAAGTCATGGCAAAACCAAACCAACCTCCCTTCCCGTTATTTTTTTTTTCTCTTCTCTCTTTTGTCTGTGTTCAACACAAAATAGCAAACAAAAACCCTAGCTCCTCCCATCCATTGTGATGGCACAAATCCCATCTCCTTCTCCAATTGTAGTCGACAAAGCAAGAAGGCATCAAAGGGTTTGCAAGGTGTTTAATAGCAGCATGGATCGTGGGTTGGTGCAAGGGATCTACAGGTTCTGTCATGGTGTTCTAGGGGTCAAGAAAACCCACGGCGCCAGGTCGATGGTGGTCGTCATGAACGTTGATGGGGTTGTCGTTACTCGCCACCACCATCATCACCTCTACCGTCGTTACTCGCCATCCGTCCGCCACCACAGTTGAGATGGTGATGGTGGTCTAAGGTGGTGAACGGTGGGACCGGTATTTCCGGCGAGAGTGGCCACAACACAATACAACATTGAACTATATATTTCAAATGGTGAGTGGTCACGAGATATTATTCGGTTCTAAATGTTAAGTTTATGCTTTGATTGTTCTTCTTTTAGGTGTTTTTATAGTTGACCAGGAAACAAAACCGACACATAATTAATATGTGCATTAATGTGGTGTTTTCTTTGCTTAATATGTTGTATAATATGCATATGTGGTTGTAAGTCTGAAATTTTGTGCTTTAATGTGTTGTACATCATGCTTTATTACTTGCAAGTCTGAAAGTCTGAAAATTAAATAGGAGAGAGAGTCGTTTGTGCATTATAAGTAGTAGTGATCTTAGTTTAAAATTGCGTTTTGCGATCCGATGTGTTAAAGGTCCTAGAAGCCGATGCGTGATGCGTGTTGCGATTGCGAGCGCATTTTAGACGCGATGCGTTTTGTATTAAAAAATACAAAAATTATTTATACGTAGTAAATTAAAAAAAAAATACCAAGTAAATGCAATAAATTTACAAATAAGTCACAAATATACAAAAAAATAGGCAAATAATCTATTTGTAAAACATATAAGTCACAAAGTCATGACATAAAATACTTAGAAACAACATTATAAGCTTCAACTAAAATTTTTTTAAACGAGAAACTCCTTCTTTAATTACTTTCGAATAGGATGAACATGTAAATTTATTTTTAATTTTAGGATCTTAAATTCCATGATTTCTAGATCCTTGTTATTGTTTGCAGTAATGCGGTTGAACATGAATGATTAAATTATATTCTATACATATACATGATTCTATACATATACATGATGACATGATATTATAATGTGTTAAAGGTATACTGATAAGTTATACTAGTGGCTAACAATCATAATTCATTCATTACTAACTCAACAACAAAAGTCAAAACTAATATTTTAGTCAAATTTTAATCACACATATGATTTTCGGCTCGACTATTTAACATATATGATTATTTATGATCAAAGAACAACATGAACTATTGCATAATATGAAGATGTAATAAAATGATTGTTTGCGGGATTTCAAATCATGTTAATGGCATATGATATTGAACCGAAGGGTAATTTAGATGTAGGGTAATTTGGATGTTGTTATTGTGTTTGTTTTAGATGTCTTTCAACAACTTCTATTTTTCAAAGTCCATTAAAATATTTTTATATTCTTCTAAATGTTTTATTTTTTTCAAAATGACCAAAATTCCATATTGCGACAATTGCAACCGTTGCTAGCATTACACAAATGCGGTAAATTGCAGTCTAATGTGAGTGCATTTTGGGATGGCCTTGCATTAGGTATCATGATGCGAAATCCTAAAAGCAATGCAATGATGCATGCAATTTACGCAATAATGCGCGCATTTTTAAACCAAACTAGTGATGATACTAACTTCTTAGCGGTTTCATGCGAATAATTAGTATTACTTTAAGAGGTTAATCTTTTTAACCAGAAATTCTACAAGAGATATAGATGTACGTTTAATAAGACAAAAAGAACTAATATTATATCATATATATCTAATGACCAATTCCCACTATCTTCTGCTTACTTTCACACTTCCCTATATACCCTTTCCTCCATAATTTCCGATCAAATAAACCCACCGGAAATATCCAATTTTTTACATTAAACACTCTTTAATTGTTGTCAGCCGAAAGAGACGAGGGCACTCTGATTTTATGGGCGAGGGCACTAGATTTTTTTCCCACAAATTTTACTTTTTTACCTATATGTTTTGTGTATCCGCAAAAATTCCGTTGGGGGCGGTTCCCCCCACAACTCCTAACGTGGCTCCGCCCTTGACAGTGACCAAAACCTCGAATGAGATCAAATGCGTATGAAGCATGCCAACAATTCAGGATATGCAAATTAGCCAAAAGATTGCAAGATTTGGTGTTTAGATGTGCTTGTGCTATTTAAATATTTTAGGGCAAATGTTCTAAAAAATTATCATACTCGACGCCATTTATTTTTGAATAGCGAACAATTTTTTCTTTTCTTTTCTTTTTTGGGTATTTATTTCGTTTTTTTATCTTTTATGGGTAGTGAAAACTTATAATGACCATTTTGCCCAATGAATTTGCAAAAATTGTATCCACCGTCCCTAGGGTAAATTACGTAAATGGTACCTCTTGTTTAGCGAAAATTGCATCCACCGTCCATAATTTTTTTTTGGATCCACTTCCTATGGTTTTGACCCGTTACGTTTTTATATGTTTTCATCCGTTCTACTACGTTTTGGTCAATTTTTATACGTTTTCATCTGTTTTATACGTTTTCAGCCGATTTCTTAAGTTTTCGTCCACTTTTATTCATCATTTTTACACATTTTCACCCGATTTTATACGTTTTCACAAGTGACGAAAAAAAGTTCTAAAAAATATATTTTAGAAAAAAAAGTTTTTCGACAAAATTCCGGAAAAAAAATTTTGAAAAAAGAAATTCTAAAAAGAAAAATTTGGAAACAAAATTTTGAAAAAAAAATCCAAAAACAAGTTTTTCGACAAAAAAAATTCGAAAATAAATTGAAAAAGAAAAATTTCGGGAAAAAGGTTCCGAAAAAAAGTTTTTCGACAAAAAAATTGAAAAAGAAAAATTTCGGAAAAAAAAATCCGAAGAAAACAATTTGAAGAAAAATGGATAAAAGAATTTTGGAAAAAGAATCCGAAAAAAAAAATTGAAAAGAATTTCGAAAAAAAAAATTGGAAAAAAAGAATTCTGATTTTTTTTTTTTTTTGAGAGGACCATTTATGTAATTTCCTTTAGGGACGGTTAATGCAATTTTCGCTAACCCACAAGGACCCTTATGTAATTTCAAAGGGTAAAATGGTAATCACTAGTAATAATTATCAATACCCATAAAAGATTAAAAAAAAAAAAAAAAAAAAAAAAACGATTTAAATACCCAAAAGCAAAAAAATTTCATTTAGTAGGAAAATAAATGGTGATAAGATGATAATTTTTAAAACATTTCGTTAATATTTTATGATCAAATAATAGCTATTTGACTGCTTATTTAACTATTTAAATGTAAACAGCTACTACGTAATCTAAATTAAAGTTCCAAACCAATTTTGTTGACGTTTGCATCCTAAACTTTTTTTTAGAAAAGGCAACATTTAACAATCAGAATTTGTTGACGTTGCACCCTTAAAACTGATTATGATTTTCCATTACTTAAGATTTGAATAATCAAATTTGAAGTAAAAAATAGCCAGACATATGAACAATTACCACTTTATCCTAGTTTAATTAGCTCAAGTGATCATTTTTAGAACACCTGATCAAAATTCTGATATTGCCATGAGATAGATATATGAATCATTTACCTTCCTAAGTGAAGTGAATCGCCAAGGAATGTGACACCCATGATGACTGCGATAACTATCGAGAAGGGAGAGAACATGGCCACAAAAACGGGACCTTTCTTCTCCAAGCACCAAGTCAAGACAGTACTACGAAACACAACTGAATATACAGCCTTCAAGGAAAACAAGTCAATCTACCAACATCAAATTATGTTGCCCAACTTGAATAAGTGTTTTAGTTTACTTGACTTACCCCCCATACAACAGCAATCATCCCAATATCAGGTTGTAGCACCCAAGCACTTAGATTCGGTTCTAGCAAAGGGGATAGAGCAATACATTGTATCGTCCCAAAGAGGCAGTAAAAAAAGACCATGGTGTGTTGATCTGGGTACTCCTAGCTGTCGCTGACTGGATGTATAAGCAAATAGTTTAATAGCTGATGAACCATCAACAATTTTTTTTTTGTTCAAAGTCCCAACATGGACAGTGTGAGTAATTACTATTAAAAAAAAGTATCTAGAACTTACATGTAAAACATTCCATAAGGAGCAAATGATACCACCACTAACAAGGATCAGACCTCCAATTACCCAATCCGATGGTCATGAGAAAAGAAGCTGATTGGGTGAATCAGGAGAAGGGATCATGTGTAAAATTTCCGGTCCTTGATATAACGTGAAGACCATTGCTCCAGATATTGCAACTATGGTACCCAATAGTTTTGCTAAACTGCTTAGATTTCCTATGTTTATTTTCTCCATCCTGCAACACATCGTTTGAACCCTTTATAAGAAGTGTACTTACTAAAAGAGTTCAGAATTTTCGTGAAAAGCATACATTAAGGGGTGTTTGGTTCTAGGGTATGGGTTTGATAGTGTTCTATTATTTGACAGCAACTTAGCTCCACTTAAACATCTTCGTTCACTCCAAATTAACTTGTATATAATTTGTGAAACTTCCAGACCTTATATGATTCTTGGTATTTGATAACTACCTGAAAATGACTGCGATCAAGAATGTGTTCCCAGGAATCAAGTTTCCTATGGCACTTGACATAGTTGGAGAGCTGTAGTATATACCTTCATATGTAACTAACTGATTAAGACAAATCCTACAAAATACGAATAGAGTTGACTTTGTTAGAATGAATAACTTTGTAACATCATTTTTTTTAACTTACTTTGTAACATCATTAGATGTGGGAAATTTGGACTCATTAAATTATATACGAGTCAATATGGCTTCTGTATATCTGAAAACAGGTCAAATCAACAAATTTAAAGGAGACCGGGTTGAATGGAGTTAAAGTCACCCAAAGTCTGTATTCACTTTGAACCATTTTACACAAAAGCATTGGCTGATCAATCCAACCCAACCTTACCCGACCCGTACTGAAAGTGACCCATATCAACCCGAACCAGATTTGACCCGTCACCAAGCCCACCCATCTTTTCAACTGTAATGGGTTGCGTACTTGTGTCACTTACCCTAAAAGACCAAGGATGAAGAATCTGAAAAGATGATGGAAAGTGAGTTGAGGACGTGTGACACTTCTGTATAAAGAAAATTATTACAATTGTCAATATTTTCATTATCATAAAAGGAATAAAAGAAAATACACAAAAAAAAAAAAAAAAAAAAAGAAAAAGAAAAAAAAAATGTATGCTAATTTGAAACCTGAAGATATGGATGATAAAAAATGGTAGAAGAATCAGTGTTCCAAGAGCATCATGATAAACAACATAGACGATGCTCGACAAACCACCATTCATTGCGGCTTTGACTACTGTAAGCAAGCTCATATCCAAACATGTTATCGTGATCATAGTGGCAAAAGGCAACACATCTTCCATCCATGACCATGTCTTACTCCTTATCATTGTCATATCTTTTCTTGGATCAAAATGGCGAATCAAAGGGGCTGATTTTATTTTTGTCAGTGTAGCAGCATCTCATTTCCATTGGATTTTCAAATCCGACAACTACTTTATGGATTAAATATATCAAGTATCAAGTTTCGTCAAAATTATAAGTATAGTTTATTTATCAGCTTGTATTAATGTACTGTATAATTTAATGAATAAACTAATGATCATGTTGTACACTTTAATAGCTGGATGCATCCACTCACCGAAATGGCTAAAAGGTTCGATCAAATTGTATTAGATTCCAAGATATTTTTTAGGTATATAGTTAACAATTTAGTCTTCATTATATAGTTAACAATTTAGTCTTCATTATATAATTAACAATTCAAGTAATGTTATTGTAAAACTTGAAAATCTCATGTGATATTTTTTATAATCACCCATGAAATAAGTTGCTCAAATTTGTTAACAGATCATCAAGATTAACTCATACACATACAACATTAGTTATAGAACAAATAAGAAGTTGGATAGAAAAAACCTGAACAAGAATATAGTATCTAGGATTTAAGGATTTTAGTAGCTATACTTTTAAAGAATACAAATGAGTATCTATGAAATGTAAAATTCTGAGGAATTTATGGTTTTAAAGCCTTAAACTAATCTGGAAAAAAATCAGACAAAGAGGATATGTTTTGATCAGTAGAATGAAGTCATGGGCAAGTGGGCAAATCATGAGTTCAGTCATTGGACTGAGGTACTGAACAAGTGCTATTACCAGACACCAGGAAAAACATGGGCCGGGGTTTGTTTATGTTTTTTTACGGGTTTTTGAGCTGCATTAGTTTATGGATTAATTTACTTAAACCTTCTGTTTATGTGTATTAGATTGATAATTAGCCTTGATTACATTATACAACCAACTTAATATATAGATACACGGGGATACTACTAGAATATGGGCTAAGCCTATTTAGTAATACTAAAGCCCATGATACAAAAAGTACGACTAATATTTCCTCGCAGTTTGAGCGGGAGGCGGCCGAACACTCAAAATGGTGTGAAACTTCTCAAAAATAGCCGAGGGAAGGCCTTAGTGAAAATATCTACATACTGGTTGTGTGAGCGTACATGCGGTACTCGAACTGTAGCAACCATGTCATGAACAAAGTGAATATCAATCTCAACGTGCTTCATCCCGCTGATGTTGAACAAAATTGGCAAATAAGTAGTAGACAAGTGTGGAAGACAACAAAGGTGCGTGTAACTTCCGAAGCAAATTCCTTATCTACCCAGCCTCGGCAACAACGTTAGCAACACCCCTATACTCAGCTTAGGCACTCGAACGTGAAAGAGTGTGCTGCACTCGAACGTGAAAGAGTGTGCTGACGTTTAAAAGACCATGATAGCATATTTTCACCCAAAAATACACAGTAGCGAGATGTGGATCGTCTAGTCGCAGGATAGCCATCCAATCAGCATTAGATTAAGCCACAAGAGAAGTACTAGGAGAGGCATACAACTAGAGACCCAAATCCAATGTCCCTCGAACATACCGAAAAGCGCGATAAGAGCAACCAAGTGAGGTTCCCTGGGATCATGCATAAATAGACAAATATGTTGCACCACATAAGATAAGCCAAGACGAGTAAACATGAAATACTGTAATCCACATGCAAGACTACGAATTATGAAATCGAAACACCCTCAAGACCAAGCTTGGACTCTGTATTAGCAGGAGTCCGAGTGGGGCTACAAGAGGTCATATGTGCTCCCTCAAGTAACTCCAAAGCATACTTATTCTGAGATGGAAACAAACCGGAAGAGGTGCGAGAGACAGAAATACCCAGAAAGTAATTAAGAGGCCCTGACTTTGTCTTCTCAAATTCCGTGTGTAAGGATTAAATAATCTGTCGTAGTTAAGTTGTAGAGGAAGCCGTACGAACAATATCATCCACATAAATCAACCGATATACGGTGTCAATACCAAATCGATAAATAAATTAAAAAGAAAGTCACAACAGCTATGGGAGAAACCAGCTCGAGCAGCATATCCCACAAAACGTTGAAACCAGGCACAAGGTATATAACGACCTTCAAAGTCAACATACATAGTTAGGAAACCTGGAATCCACAAAACCCGGTGGATGGTACATATACACCGTCTCAGATAAGTCACTGTTAAGAAAAGCATTCTCAACGTCGAGCTAATGAATAAGCCACTTGAGAGACACAGAGCAAGATTAAGAATAGTGCGGATAGTGGCTGGTTTAACCACCGAGCTAAAAGTCTCATAACAATCAATAACAAAGTGTTGAGTACAACCATTAGCTACAAGCCGAGCCTTATACTAGATCAAGGATCCATCGACATGATACTTGTACCGAAACAACCACATAAACGGAACCACATTGACACCCGGAGGCCGTGGAACAAGAACTGAAGTACCATTTTTAATTTATGCATTATATTCATCATGCATAGAATCTCAAATGAGGATCAGACAATGCAAGAGATGGAGACTTACGAATATGAGAAACATAAGAGGTGTAAAGGGCAAGACAGTTAGTACATTTAATGGTACCGACTTGCGCTCGTGTGACCATTGGGTGAGTTTGATTGGGGTTTTGAGGCAGAAGGTAGTGACGGGTGATTGGTCATAACGTTGGGTTGTGGGTTGAGGGCTATTAGTTTATGTCGTGTGTTATGGGCCATGAGTTTAGGCCGCGGGTTGAGGGTTCGCTGTAAGATGTAAGTAGGTTAGACGTAGGTGGGCTGGTGGATGTGGCCTGATGGGAAGGTGGTGTTGACGGGCCGAATATGACCGAGGAGGAGAGCCCACAATCTCGGCCGAGAAATGAGAGAGTAGGGTTGTTTGTAGAAGTGTTAAAGTAGGGGAAATGGGTTGTGTTGAATGTTTTAAGTGTCATGTGATTGATGAAGTGGGAATGTCAAGAAAATCATATGATGGTGGAAGGTAGGTGTCATGGAGCCATAAGGGAATTGGATTTCATCAAACATTACATTTCTAGAAAGAACGATTTTTGGTTTGTGTTGAAGTCAAGGCAACGATAACTCATAGATGTCCAAATATCGTAGTGAACAATTTCGTAACGGATAAATCATTGATGAGAGAAGTGATCTAGAAAGAGAACATAATATTTAAAACTACTAGAACTAAAACTGAGAGATGTCCAGATATCATAGTGAACAATTTCAAAACAACTAGAAACATAAGAGTTTGAATTGGAAAATGGAATTCGAACATGTTAGAATATCGTAAAATTCATTTTTGTATTTCGTAGTCGATCCGCGGATCCCTCGGTTACATCGGACGGATCCTCAAGCAAGGGATCCGTGGGATCCGTGGTACGAGAAGACAGATTTTTATCAATTTCAAAAATTCATAACTAATTAACCGTAAGTCGTTAAGTCGTGCCACCTATCGTTTTAAAGGTATTTGAGTCTACTTTCATTTAAAATGATTTCATAAACTGATTCAAAACAAAAATTTACATAATCATTGATTTATAATAGAAAGTCATTTTTGGTCATAATCATTGCACAAACTTTGATCTAATTGGAGACGGATGTTTTCATCTTTGATTAAAATGTGTCCTCTTTTGAAATTAAGGTTTTGATCATATTTATAAAAGAAACTAATCAAGCTTGGTATACATGTTTATATTTAACACAAAGCGATGAAAAGAACTTTCGTATGCTATGCTAAATGATAAATTGTCTTCCTTGCATTACTTGATTATTTGCTTATCTCAAATAGCTTTTGTACTTGTTTGATTGAATAACATATGTGGTTTCCTTACTTTGCTATTCATTCTCTTGCTTGTCGATTTAGTAATATTCTACTAATCAATGTGCTACTTGAAGGAGTGTTTGGGATAACATCTAGTTGTGTCGAAAATGTTAGTTTTATAAGTTGAAAATGTTTAAAACATATAACACACTAAATGGATTTTTGATTGAGTTTGTCATATGTGCAACATAAATGTTTTATGTGCTTATATGATTTCTTGATTTCATATTTTCTTGTATCGCTTTCTAAAACAACAAGAATGTACATCGGATCATAACCTACACTTGTGTTGATGATGTACTCTCCCGTCTTCCTTTTCATGATCGCTCTCCAAGCTTCATAGTAGGAATGACAACTTGATTATTTCATCCGATATACTCAATAAAATTATTTTACAACGCAAATAAAATTGTTCATATCCGAAAGTCCAAACTTGAGCTTTCCAACAACATATGTTGAACTAGTTCATCCAATCATTTTTTTCACCATATGGACAACTTTTAATTTTTTGACACCCTAGTCAACTTAGTTGTTTCAAGTATAATATTAATAAAAACGAAGCAAAGTATCATCATTTTTACTCTTCGATAGGCCATTGTAGGAATATAAATTTTCCTAACTTGAGAATGAATACTGGAGAACTTATTGCACTAGAAACTCAATTTGACCTAACGGTTGAATTGCTTCCTTGATAGAAGTTGGGTATGTGGAATCGCCCGTAAAAATGGTCGTGTTTAGCCGTAATTGAGCACCGCTAGTAATAGACTCATATTCATTCTATCACTTGAGAAATTTATACTCCTATGTTTTCCTAAAATAAGTTTACAATGGAAATACTTTGCATTGTCTTAGGATTACTAATCAAACAAGTTGTAAAATTAATTTTTCTTTTAGTTATCACAACCACTTGCCTCATCAAGTAATTATCTTGCTTTGATCGAGAAGAGCTACATGACTTCATGGACGAAGCTCATTGTATGCTAATCACCATCCGTAATGACTAGATTGTCCTAAACTAGCACCTCACAAATCTTTTGTCTTGAACACCATCATGTGCTCTTTTCTTTCTAAACACATACCTTGCATGTCATTGTTAGTGTAAATGATTTACTAATCTAGACCGTAAATTTGTTTTGGGCTTCTTGAATAGTGCTTGTTAAGTTTGCTAAACCTTTGTGTTATTTGTTAGCTCGATCTCATTTGATTGCCTATATGTGATCACTACATGCTCTCCTTGCTTTGCTTAACGTGTATACATGTGTGCTTGCTGTAAAAATCATTAGCTACCATCAATCATTTTCTCTTGATCATTTAAGTCCATCTTCATGTAAGACACTTAATAGACTGAGTAACTTAGGATATGTAGGTGCTAGACCTTGCTAGAACCCAATCACCTCTTTTTCACCTCATCTCATTAGCGGATCCCTAGACTTAAGCTAGCCGGATCCTCTAGTGAGGAACCGGTGGAACCGTGGAACAAGAGGGTACATTATCTCTTTAGATAATCATTTCAAATTTCCTTTTTCCACACAAGCGCTTGTTCAACACTTAGGATTATCGGTTTATATGTTTATAAATGAGTTGCATTTATATGATTCTTTACGTGTTCTTTCTTTTCGTTTCATGATTTTATGAGAACAATTTATCCATTTGTATAAATGTTTTCCTTTCGTACTAACTCTTTTGGATTCTTGTAGGATGACAATGGTCGATTTCATCATCAAGTTAAGTTGTGCTCATTCACACATTTTTTTATATATTCCTAATCTTGCATCATCCTAACCATCTTACTCCACTTTTATCACTACTCACAAAGTCATCATGTCTACCACCTCTATTGAGTCATCAACCAAGTCAAAGATTCACCTTGATACCTTTAATCACCATCCCTTGCTAATCTTGAGTCTCTTTATTACCTAGTATTACTTGACCTCTTATCACCTCTACCACAACTTCCATACCTCTAAGTCATAATGATGATTTATATCATTATCACCGTGTCCAAGGTCTAGTTCATGAACTACGTGATGAAGTATGTCTCATGTTCTACCACATCCTATTTGTGTCAACCACAACCACAACCTCAAACCACAAGCTACTTGTGTCAACCACATCCTATAAGTGTCTCACTACTACTACAATTCATGGTCGCTCAACCATCCTTCACAAACATCTATTTTGTCAATAGCCAAGTGAATTTTGTAATGAAACTCATCCCTAAGCACATTTTTCTCTAACCTTGAACAAACCTTACAACCTCTAAACCAACCATGATGATGCAAGTAGTAGGATTATTCTCTTTTTGACACTAATCTTGTCTTTGTAGGTTCATATATATACACTTTGATGTGTATGAGATTCTCGTCTATTTATGGACGAATTTTACACTAATTTTTTTTGTAGGTTCTTCTTGACGCCCTCGAGCTAGGGGGAGCTTCCATCGAGCATTTATAAAGTGCATCATATGACTTACTCGTCCAGGACGAATATAATTTTGCACTAACTTTTAGTTTTGTAGATTTTCAAAACACACTAGGAGAACTTGACGCCTCAATAAAGGGAGCTTTTCAAAAAGCAAAAACATTGCAAATTTCGCAATAATTTCGTCTTAGCCTTCCTATAATACTTGACGCCTTTAACAAGGGGGAGCAACCGTCAAGGGGGAGCATGCACACATTCATTCTTCAAAATTCCTTTATGTTACAAGAAAAGGGAGATTTCTTTCTCATCATATATTTTTCCTTTTTCTTTTCTTCTTAACACTAACCTTGATGTAGGTTAAGCCTCAAAAATTTGATCCATTGAGCCGTTGCAATAATGGTTATAATTCAAAGGATCGTTATATTTTGTGTGTGTGATTCTCTAGGTTCCTTTTAAAGGCGAGATCACCACCTTTTGAAGACGTGCAAGCTCAAGGTCATGAGTTGTTAAGCTTCGTCATTAGTGTTTCGTGTTGAAGGTATTGGCGTGGTGTGCCAATTGGAGGAATAAGGTGTTTTCACTTTAACTTCACTAGGGATGATGCAAACTCGCCATTCTTGGGAGAAATTAAGTTTAAAGGAGACACCCTTTTTGTTTCGACAAAAGGGGGAGAAGAGTGTAAACGATGAAGGTAATGTATAGGAAGTACGGACACAAGTAACTTTGACATTTTACCTATCTATTACGTTTACATATATTTTGTCATCATCAAAAAGGGGGGAGATTGTTAGTGCAAATATTATGATATTTAATCTATACATTCTCATTTGTTTTGTTGATGACAAGCATGTAACTTGTAATACATAACGTAAAATGTATAAGTTACTTGTAATTATATTTTGTATCAACACCTCTCGACGACTCAAGTCCTTGTATGCTACAACACAGGTTCGTACATGTTTGTTATGTTGCGTTATGATCAAACGCCCAACAAACCATTAAAACATGTTTAGTTAAATAGTTTATGTATAACAACTAGTGTTTACATATTGGGTAAATATATACATAACTAGTATGTATTATAATGGGTAATATAAATTGGTAGAAACTTAAGTATTTGACCCATTGACCAAATACATTGAATGTAGTTGGATAAAACTCAAAGTCTAGAAACATTGTACCTTGGTGGGCACTCATAACCCATTTGACTAGATGCATTGCATCAATTAGATACATTGTATCTAATCTAATACCCATGGATCAACCCATAACCCATTTGACTAGATGCATTGCATCCATTAGATACATTGTATCTAATCTAATACCCATGGATCAACCCATAATCCATTTAACTAGATGCATTGCATCTTGTAGATACATTGAATCTACTTGGTACCCATAACCCATGACCCATGACCCAAAACCCATGGGTAAAGGGAGCGTCCCACGGATCCCCATGATACATCGGACGGATCCTCGAGGAGGGATCCGTGGGATCCGGAAACAATGGCTAGTTTTCTTCTATAAATAGTGAGTCGTTTCTTCATTGTTCAACACACCTTCACACATAGTTTCTCTCAACCATTTCTAGGATATTTAGATCATTAGGAAACATGTAAACCACCCTCATCTCATATGATCATAATGCTTCTAACTCTCATTTGTTGTAATCATACTCCCGAAGTGATCCTCTAAAGCAAGCTTAGAGATCTTGCTTCCTTACCTACTGAAGTGATCACCCATCACAAGATACAAGCACATGAAGATCTTCTACAACAAGCTTGGGAAACTTGTCATCTTCATTCATAAAAGACTAATTACATCATGCTTTGTGTCCTTGATGTTTAGTTTAGGATTTCATATCCATTAGACACATTGTCTTGGATATTGTCTAGTATCATATTCTTGTATCTATGACTAGACTAGATGGTTTATGTGTTTGTGCCATAAAACACAAGGTTTGTTATGTTGGGCCACAAAACATAACGGGTGCTTAGAAGTTAAGTCACAAGGCATTAGTGAAGGGTGCCTAGAGATTGAGTCAAAGGCATTAGTGAAAGGTGCCTAAGGTGTACATTCGATATGGTGTGATTCGATGTACAAGATAGATTAGTATTGGGTCACAAGGATATTGTCATCCTTGTTGATATTGTTATAAGGAGTAGATCTCCTTTGGGGTTAGTCGTTGGTGTAGTGTTGGGTAGTAGTTCCTCCTTGGTAATGGAACTAGGTATCTAGCCTAGTACCGGATAAAGGGTAGGCGACGTTGTGATAGGTTTGGTTCTACCTCGTGGAAGAACTCGGTGTTTAGCTTAGTACCGGAAAAAGTGTAAGCGACGTTGTGTAAGGTTTTCTCCGCCAAGAATGGAGTTTGTTGATCTAGTAAAGCAACTCTCAAGTAGGTGACTTGGGGAGTGGAGTAGGGCAAGGAAGGTGTCCTTGTAGCCGAACCACTATAAATCCTCGTGTTGGTTTGTCTATCCTTTTACTTATCGCTTTACTTTTATTCTTGCATTACATTGTTTATTTTCTATGTGGTTGATGTCTATATTTGTGATACATACTTGGTCTTTCATATAGTCATAAACTATATTTAACACTTTACATATTATGACACGCTTGATCAAGAAAAAGCAACCGGACTAATAATGGTGAAACTTGATTTATAATGAACCATTAATCTTGCGGAATCTTATGTGATGTTAAGGGGTTGACCTTACATGCCATAATGCGTTAAATGCATCCTCGCGTCGAGATTAGCAAATGCAATTGTTTATACTATATTTGATACAAAAGTTTTAAGTTTGAAACGGAAACGTATTCACCCCCCCCCCTCTACGTTTTCACAATTGGTATCAGAGCCAGATATCATAGTGAACAATTTCAAAACTTGTTTATACAAATAAACCGTAAAAACGTTTATTAATATTTTGCGATCTCTTTATGTTTTGTTGATAACAAATATAATGTTATCTTAAGTACAATTATAAGGATACATGTTATTTTTGTAAAGCATTTACATATAGCCATTTAAATACAAAAATGTTGTAATTAAGCATTTGTTGTAATAGTTTATTAGGATGGGTAAAAACCATAAACCATGGATCATATCCATAACCCATTAACCCATACCCATTTGACTAGATACAATGTATTCATTAGATACATTGAATCTAAGGAAACCCCATGGACCAACCCATAACCCATAACCAAAAAACCCATGGGCAAGAGGGCGTCCCACGGATCCCTAGGTTTACACTAGACGGATCCTTGTGGAGGGTTCCGTGGGATCCGGGAACAATGGCGTAAATTGCCTATAAATAGAGAGCCATTTCTTCATTCTAACTCACCCTCTTCTTACTAATTCTCTCATATACTCTCATTCTCTTCTAACAAAAGATCACTTGATCTAGAGTACTTCCTTCTTTCTTTCTTTAGTGATTCTCATATAGGTCCTTCTCTAAGGCGAGATAACGAGCATTCTACAAGTCATCCAAGCAAGGGTTCCTTGATTGATTTGTTCCTCCGCAAGATTTCAGAGCGAAGATCTTGTATTTGATATTTCACATATTTGTTGTGTAATAGTCGTGTTGGTTTGGTCCACCGTGTTACGGACTCGATATTTAGCTTTGCACGGAAAAAGGTGTAAGCAACGCTTGTGAAGGGTTCTCCGCCAAGTGAAGGAGTTTGTTGACATAGTGCTTGAACTCTCGAGTAGGTGACTCGGGAGTGGAGTAGGCAAGGAAGGTGTCCTTGTAGCCGAACCACTATAAATCGGTTGTGTCATTTCTATCCCTTAACTTTACTTTATTTACTTGCTTTATCATTAGATCTATACTTTCTACATCCATAAGATCTCACATATTAACGAATCTAAAGTTTTGAAACTAACTTAAAATCGGTAAAATATTCAACCCCCTTCTAGTTTTCCACAATTGGCATCAAGAGCTAAGTTTATAAAAGTTTTAAAGTAAATCAGATTTTAAAAATTTTCAATCACTATGGGTTCTAAAAATTACAAGGAAGGGCAATCTATGCAACGACCACCACTACTTGAAACTAATGGTTTTATATATTGGAAATATAGATTCGAAACATATGTGAAGTCTAAAGATATTGATCTTTGGTACATTATTGTTGAAGGCGATTTTGAGGCTACCTTAAATAATGATAAAGGAAATTTAGTTAACATATTTCATGATAAACTAAATGATGAAATGAAGAAAAAGCTTTCTAAAAATAGTGAAGCTAAAATGGTTTTGTATAATGCTTTACCCAAAAGGAATTGAAAGAATTTCTATGCTTAAAACCTCTAAAGAAATTTGGAATTCTTTAGTTGTAACTCATCAAGGTAATCAACAAGTTAAAATAATAAAATTGATTTATTTGTTCAACAATATGAACAATTTTCAATATCGGATGAGGAAACTATAGATCATTCATTTGCTAACTTTAATACTATTATTACATCTTTACAAGCACTTGATGAATCTTTTGCTAGCCGTAACCATGTTAGGAGATATCTAAGGGCACTTCCATCGGGTGGAGATCCAAGGTGATGAAGAATCAAGAGTCAAAAGATTTGACAATCCTCACCTTGATGAACTCATAGGCAACTTAAAAGTCTACGAGCTTGTCCTTGCTAAAGACTCAAGCCTCAAAGGTGAAAGAGAAACACAAATCTCTTGCCCTTAAAGCCAAAAAGGCTTCAAGCGATGAAGAGAACTCTCTCTCGAGTAGTGACGACGAGAGTACGCTATGGCGGTAAGGGACTTTAAAAGTTCTTTAGAAGGAAGGAAGATACGCCAAACAACCGTATGACGATAAGAAAGGCTTTGGAAAAGCAAAGAGGACGAGAAGCCAAAAGATGATCGTACTTGCTTTAAATGTGGGGACCCAAACCACTTTATTAGTAAGTGTCCCAAACGGGATGATCAAAAGGCATTTGTGAGCGACACGTGGGGAATGAGCGACGAGGAGGACGAAGAAATTTGTCTCATGGCAAATGACGAGGTATGTCACGAATACTATAGTAGCTCATCACTTGATGACGACTCATTGCATAATGAATATGACAAACTATGCAATATTAGCTTAAAACTAATTAACAAAAACAAGCTTTTAAAAAGTCAAAACCAACGCTTAGATAAAGAAGTCATAGAATTAAAAGCAAAACTGAAACGTTTAGAAAAGGGTAAAATAGCAAGTGGTGAATGTGAACTTTATGCTCAACTTCAAACACTAGTTGATCAACTAGATTCTAAAATTGCTAGAATGAGTACGAATACTTTAGATATGATATTAGATAATGTTAAAACCGCAACAACCAAAAGGTTTAGGTATTCAACAACTTGATCCATCAACTAGTGAAACAAAGAAACACAATTTGTTAAGGCACTAGAAAAACAACCATCATTGTGGCGGATCCCACGGATCCCATCAAAGGGAACCGGCTAGTGTTAAGCCGTGGATCCGTGGGTCTCATTGTAGCAAACAAGTGGTAATAACATAGCTTCTTCATCTAGAACCGAGTTTGTTATCGTTAATAGGAAGAAACCAACTCATGTCACCACTAGACAACCACCTTTAAAATATAATCCTACTTTTGCAAGAAACAAAGCTCCATCTTTTCAAAACCTAATCCATCTAGAGACCTAATAATGTTTACCCGAAAGTAACCATCAAATGGGATGGAACCCAAATATGCAAAATGGTTTTCCTTTTCAAAACTTTGCTCCATGGAATGCATACTCATCTTATCCATACATGACTAACATGAATGGAATGTTTAACACTAATGGACCCATGAACAAATGGGACCAAACTTTGAGTTAATTGTTTTCTTAGGTGTGCTTAAAGGTCGACCTAGACCCGGATGAATGGGTCAAGGATAGCGGGTGCACGAGGCACATGACCGGCAATAAGGATCTATTCTCCACATATGAATCCTTCAATGGAGGTAATGTGGTGTTTGGAAATAGCAAAGTAAAATCATCGGTAAAGGTACGATTTCTAACAAATCTCTAACCATTAACGATGTGTGTCATGTAGAAAACCTAAACTTTAACCTCTTAAGTATAGGAAAATATGTGATAAAAGTGCAATGTACTTTTACCAAACCGTAGTAAGATATTAAAAATGGCATAACCATAGGAAGAGGAATTAGGAAACATGGAGTCTATGTCATTAAAATCGGTAATGAACCTAAAGACAAACTATGTCTTACTTCTATGGATGATACTTCGACCTTATGGCATCGAAGATTGGGTCACGCCAACATGCGACTTCTTCAATCGCTATCATCCAAAGATCTAGTAAGAAAGTTAAAATATGAACATCACTTTTGTGATGCTTGTAATGTAGGAAAACAAGTTCATTCTAGTCATAGAGCTAAAAACATGGTGTCTACAACTAAGTGTCTAGAATTATTACATATGGATTTATTTGGTCCATCCGCTATCCAAAGTTATGGAGGCAACTACTACACTTTCGTCATAGTGGATGATTACTCTAGGTATACATGGACAAAATTCTTAAAGAACAAAACGGAAACGTTTAATTATTTTGAAATATTAAGCAAGAAAATCCAAAGACAACTAGGAAGTCCTATAGTGTCTATTAGGACGGATCATGGTAGAGAATTCGATAATGAAGTGCAATTTGGAGCTTTTTGTGACGCTAATGGTATTACTTACAATTTCTCAGCTCCGCGCACACCACAATCGAATGGGGTAGTTGAAAGAAAGAATAGAACCCTACAAGAAATGAGTCGAACCATGCTTAATGAGCAAACCATACCTCAAAAATTTTGGTGCAATGCCGTTGATACTTCAACGTACATACTCAATCGAGTCTTAATTAGACCAATCTTAGGTAAAACTCCATACGAGTTACTCCGAGGCAAAAAGTCTACGTTAGATCACTTTAGAGTCTTTGATAGCAAATGTTTTATTCTTAACACTAAAGATTACCTTACAAAATTTGATCCTAAATCAACCGAAGGTATCTTTCTAGGTTACTCTCCAAATAGCAAAGCTTACGTCATATTAAACAAAGAAACAATAAAGGTAGAAGATTCATTAAATATAAAATTTGATGAAAGTCAACCCAAACCCTCTCCACATCTTGTCGATGATGAGATTGTAGAAAGTGAAGCTATAGTAATAAAGAAAAAGATAATTGAAGAAGAAGAACCTTTAAATGATGAAGTCATAAACATTAAAGAGTCCAAAGATCACCCCGTAAATAAAGTCATAGGAAAGCTAAACGAAGAACATTAAGGTCTCAAGTTCAAAACCAAAGTAGCTTGTTTTGTTTCGTTTCAACCATAGAACCTTAGAATACACAAGCCATAAAAGATGAAAGTTGGGTAATGGCTATGCAAGAAGAATTAAATCAATTTGTTTCTAATGATGTTTGGACACTTGTCCTCCACCTAGTAATCAAACCATAATAGGAACCAAATGGGTTTATAAAACAAATTAGATATAAACGGAGTAGTGTCTAGGAACAAGGCTAGACTCGTTGCCCAAGGTATAACCAACAAGAAGGAATAGTCTTTGATGAGACCTATGCCCCCGTGGCTAGATTAGAGTCTATAAGAATACTTCTTGCGTATGCTTGTGCTAATGATCTAAAGCTTTATCAAATGGATGTCAAAAGTGCTTTTTTAAATGGTTTCATTAATGAAGAAGTATATGTAGCTCAACCTCCGGGCTTCATCGATTTTGAAAAACCAAAACATGTGTATAAATTAAAGAAAGCCCTTTATGGTCTTAAACAAGCTCCAAAAGCTTGGTATGATAGGCTCAAGTCATTTTTAATTAAACACAACTATACCATGGGGTTAGTTGACAACACACTTTTTACTAAGAAAAGAGAGTCATATATAATCATAGTGCAAATATATGTAGATGATATAATATTCGGATCCACTTGTCAAGACATGTGTGATGATTTCTCTAAAATCATTCATGACGAGTTCGAGATGAGTATGATGGGAGAACTTAGTTTCTTTCTTGGTCTACAAATCAAACAAGTAGAAGATGGTATCTTCTTTAATCAATCTAAATACATAAAGGAGATGTTAAATAAATTCGGTCTAGAAGAGTCAAAACCAATTAGGACACCAATGTCATCCGACACCAAACTCACAAAAGATGAAGACGGCGAATCCGTCGATAATACTAAATATCGTGGCATGAGGTAGTCTTCTCTACCTCACGACAAGTAGGCCGAATATCATGTTTAGTGTTTGCTTATGTGCTAGGTTTCAAGAAGGCCCTAAAACATCACACCTAGAAGCCGTAGAAAGGATATTTAGATACATTAAGGGTACAACACAATTAGGATTATGGTATCCTAAGGGCATGGGAGTAGAAACAATTGTATATGCGATTCGACCATGCGGTGATTACGTTGATAGAAAAGTACAAGTGGGTATGTACTTTCATGGGATGTTGTTTAACATCTTGGTTTTCTAAGAAACAAACGGCACTAGCAATATCAACAACCGAAGCCGAATCGTCTCCGCTGCGCAAAGCATGCCAATAAGCACTATGGATGAAACAAGCGTTAGTTGACTACGACATTCATCTAAGCGACATAGCCATCCTATGTGACAACAAAGGTGCCATCGATTTAAGCAAGAATCCGGTATTGCATTCTCGCACAAAGCATATAGAGATTCGTCATCACTTCTAAGAGATAATGTTCAAAGGGAACATATCTATTGAGAAGGTAGCATCCAAAGACAACATAGCCGACGCCCTACCAAACCGTTGAAGCGGAACAATTCAACCTACTTGCCTTGGTCTTGGTCTCATGGAACAAACGTCGTAATTTACTTTTGACTCTACAAGGTATGTAAACACTAGCCTTCTTCTTTCTGAGTCTAGGATCTCTATTTCACACACAAATCACAAACAATACGGGAATTTTCAAAACCCAAGATAAGTTTTTCACTTATAATCTTCTTATTTTCTTTCAAAATAAGTACGAGTTACATACACATCCTTCTTTCAAAAAGGATAAAACGTTTGCATTTCAAAATGATTTCTAAAATGATACTCCTTCCCGTATCAATTTCACAAAAGCAATTTCTCACGTCTAGGACAAATCGCTTTTTCATTATTAATACAACGTAAAACCCGCTTTCATTGCATCTCATGTCTTTTGAATGCTAAAGGAGACACATAACTAATATGTGTTTTGGGCACATTCATTTAAGCTACAATGAATTAGGAGCATTGGTAACACTAAATTACGTACTCAAAGTACTAAGTATGTGTTTCCGGTTATCTCACATAATAATATGCTTTTCATTTCTAGTTTATTTTCTTTTCTTCTTAGGAGTCGAGATAACCGCAACTCCAAATAATTTGCATATAGGCACACTAAGCAAAAATATTTCCAAAAGGAAAATTTTGTGCCGCTCGGATCACCGCAATCCACGCATCCCATCCTTTATCTTGGACGGATCCTCAAGAGAAGGATCCGTGGGATCCGTGAGATGTAAGTCGCTTTTACCTTCTATTTTTCTCACTTTGGATGAAAAATCCACATTTGTTTTATTTTTTTGGAGTATGTTCTTTAATGCTTGTGTTCTCATGATCACATGCCTTAAATTCATATCTAATCATTAGATTTTAAACCACATTTTGGGTCAAGCATTCATTACAATGCTTTGTTTTTCTATATATAGAACTCCCAAAATGCTTGCATAATCCATCTCATCTTCACAAACAAACAACACCATGTCATTCACTAACTCTTTAGATGAATCACCTAGTACAAACAATCATCTTCATGAAACCCAAACCTTTATACTTCCATCTTCCAAAATACCACAATCAAACTCTAGGATATCCGCACGAATTAACATACGATCTTGTTGCTTAGGAAAACCATCATCATATGGCTCATCACCATCAAATAACTCACCACAAGATGCTTCCATTATAGCACCTCCTTCATCACCAACGAGTACACCAACTTCATCACCAAATAACTCACCACCTAAAATCACTCTTTGGAACTCCTTACGACTCCAACAAGATCTCAACAACCAAAGCAAAAAATTAGCCTTTTGACACCTCCAACTTCTCCAAACACAATATTCAATGATATTGAAACATCACCACCTTTAGCTCCCATTAAACTACAAGAACATCTAGGCTCTTTTCCACCACCACTTCCAATCATTCGGACTTTGATCCGTATTTTCCTATTTTTCCACCACAACTTCGTGAACTCACAAATCAAAACAACCCTAAGATTTCGTACTCATTACCCACATCACTTACATTGTGAACATTGCCAATCCACTAGGAAAATTGCAATAGAAGTTGGGAAGAAATGCGATTCATACTCAACCTCATCCTTGATCGTATCAATACCATTACTCATCCAAACCTCCATCCATAACCTTATGCAAGCATGGAAGGAATCATTACTACTATTTTCTATTTTTAGTACTTTTTCTTTTGGAGTCATTTTCAAGAACAAGTCTTGTTCTTATTTTTACATGCTTGTAGGTGGCATAAATACCACTACACTTTGTTGTTTTATTACAAGGCCTTGTTTACATACCTTGGCTCCCAATCTTGATTCTCGTCAATCACAAGATTATTTAAGCATGTTACTAACCTTTCTCTTTGTAGGATTTTTTTTTCTTCACTTGACATCCCAAACTAGGGGGAGCTACCGTCAAGGGGGAGTAAGCGATACATGGACTAATTTTTCCACACTTTTATTTCTTCGAAGGGTTAACTTTTGTTTCGACAAAAGGGGAGAAGAAGTAAAACTTAGGGCTTTCAAAACATACATCTATTCTTAAGTTTTACTCATCATAACATTATGTTTTGTCATCAACAAAAGGGAGGTTGTTAATACAAATAAACCGTAAACACGTTTATTAATATTTTACGATCTCTTTATGTTTTGTTGATAACAAATATAATGTTATCTTAAGTACAATTATAAGGATACATGTTATTTTTGTAAAGCATTTACATATAGCCATTTAAATACAAAATGTTGTAATTAATCATTTGTTGTAATAGTTTATTAGGATGGTAAAACCATAAACCATGGATCATATCCATAACCCATTAACCCATACCCATTTGACTAGATACAATGTATTCATTAGATACATTGAATCTAAGGAAAACCCATGGACCAACCCATGACCCATAACCCATAACCAAAAACCCATGGGCAAGAGGAGCGTCCCACGGATCCCTAGGTTTACACTAGACGGATCCTCATGGGAGGGATCCGTGATCCGGAATGCGGCGTAAATCGCCTATAAATAGATAGCCATTTCTTCATTCTAACTCACCCTCTTCTTACTAATTCTTTTATATACTCTCATTCTCTTCTAACAAAGATCACTTGATCTAGAGTACTTCATTCTTTCTTTCTTTAGTGATTCTCATATAGGTCCTTCTAAGGCGAGATAACGAGCATTCTACAAGTCATCCAAGAGGGGTCCTTGATTGATTTGTTCCTCCGCAAGATTTCAGAGCGAAGATCTTGTATTTGATATTTCACATATTTGTTGTGTAATAGTCGTGTTGGTTTGGTCCACCGTGTTACTGACTCTGCATTTAGCTTTGCACCTAAAAAGGTGTAAGCAACGTTGTGAAGGCTTCTCCGCCAAGTGAAGGAGTTTGTTGACATAGTGCTTGAACTCTAGTAGGTGACTTGGGAGTGGAGTAGGCGAGGAAGGTGTCCTTGTAGCCGAACCACTATAAATCGGTTGTCATTTCTATCCCTTAACTTTACTTTATTTACTTGCTTTATCATTAGATCTATACTTTCTCTACATCCATAAGATCTCACATATTAACGAATCTAAAGTTTTTGAAACTAACTTAAAATCGGCAAAACTATTCAAACCCCCTTCTAGTTTTCCACAATGTTAGCCAAGTTAACATGCATGGAAATATATTGAGACTTCTCTTTATTACATGAATCAAAATTACGAGAAACAAGAGAGCGTAACACATCCTCATCATGGTGAACGAGTTGTTGATGCCACATGGCAGGACTGATAGACAACAAAGCACTAGGAGGAGATGATAGCTTGGTAACTAGATAGAGATCGCCCGAATTGTCACATCTGAGGAGGATAGGGCGAGTCAAGAAATCTTTCACAGAAAAACCAAAAGCATAAAATTCAATAGTGCAATTATTGTCTCTAGTAAATTGACGAACAAAAATTAGATTTTTAATGATATTAGTGGTGATAAATACATCATGAAGATGTAAGGGGTGGTGCAAAGTAGGTAAGGTGTTATGGCCCGTGTTGGTGACAGGTATATATTTCACGTCACTAACATGCACAGATAGATATCAACATGTATTAAAAATAGTAATTAAGTTATGAGAATCAGAATTAAGGTTATAGGAGGCACCTGTATCCATATTCCAAGTGGGGTCCTAGAGAGTCATGGTATTATGAGCACTTGGAATCATAGTCTTTTGGGCCCGAAGCATGGCGGGAGGAAGACCAAGAATATTCGATTGCATATTAGGCTATGAAACATCAAAATAAAGGTCCACATAAGTTTGTTGGGCCGTGTACTATTGCTGGACCATGGCAGCCGGTTAGGTGGGTGTAGGTTGGGCCAAAAAAACATGTTGTCGGGCCATTGGTGGTGTACTCAGAGTCAGACTTGGTTGGTAAAAGGAAAGGGCAGGCCTGTTTGTTGGGCAGACGGTCCAACCAAGGAGGTTGGGCTACATGCTGGAAATAGGTACCAGGCGAGAGCGAGTTTTGTTAGTACATGACCAATTTCCAGTGGAGGTATTTATGCTATTCGACCTATTTTTACCACATACATCATGAATAAATTTGCAACGCTCCCCAAACTTACATGTACCTTTAGCAAAGTGATTGAATAGTTGAAGAACACTGTGAGGGTTTTGGTTTTTTTCATGTTTGTTGTCCTAGGGCTACTAGAGTTTTGTGAATTAGACACTAGAAGTATAGTTAGGGACGAGGATGTGTTATTAACATGACTATTTTCTAAAATATCTTCATCTTTCAACTCACTTTCTTCTAATAAAAGCATGTTCCTTGGTTGTATAAAAAGTATGAAGAGGTATTGTGTGGTGAATGATTTTGGCTATTTGCTTATAATTAGAATCCAAGTCGTTGAGAGCATATATAACAAGATTTTTGTCTTGAACTAGATTACCTAGATTTTTTAAACGATCGGCCATATTTTGAATTTTGAAAAAAATAGTCATTGATTGAGAGATTACTTCGTTTGATAGATCGAAGGTGATTTTCAAGGTTAATGGCCCGAGAATCTTCATTATCATGGAATAGGTCCTTAAGATGATTCCATAAATCTTTTGAAGTACCCGGGTTTGACGCGACTTGGTCTTGTAAGGATTCCACACACGTACCAAGCATTCACATATTGATGAGATCATCAAGTCTGCTCTATTCGGGGTCAATGGTACTTGTACTCGTAGATGCCTCTTCAATATGTTTCTTAAGGCCAATGATTACTAGATGGATTTTGAAGAAATAACTCCATGAGTTATAATTTAGTTTGTCTAGGTTTAACTTCACAGGAACATTGTTGGTGATACATAGATGATGTAGTTGGTGGTAGAAGATGAGTGGTGTCATCATATCCGACCATTATGAGCTGAACTAAGGTTAGAAAAAGGGAGATATACGAAAAGAAAAAAAAAACAATAGCAAATAGGTTTTGGGAGAGGAGAGAGAATCAGTTGACTTTTTAGGGAGGTGACTGATACACTTTATTTTTAATTGCACACCCAACAGTACAAACCGCTAACGACGTTTAATATGTTATACTACCTCCGTCCCATATTAATTGTCTTATTTTGACTTTTTAAGTCTTTCTTTTTTAACTTTAACTTTAAATATTTTTATTTGTGTTATATAATATTTAATAAAAATTTTACTAATAAAAAATACATTTAAAACTCAATCTATTCATATATTTTGCATCAAATATTATATAACACAATTAAAAATATTTAAGGTCAAAGTTAGAAATGAAAGACCTGAAAAATTCAAAGTGGACAGTCAATATGGGACGGAGGGAGTATATAAAGTACAACTGCTTAATGTGTATAATGGAGTGTGCCAATAAAAAATATGAGTGTGTAAATCAATTCCCAAACTCAATATATAGATAAGAGTTAGGATCAAATGAGAAAAAGAGAAAATTACCAAAAGGGACTTTTTCTAAGCATGGTCCGCTTTTTAGACTTTTTCTAGCCATTTCCCAAAAGAGCCACGCCAACCGCTCAACCGCTCAACCCCATACATTTTTCGACACGTGGCAAATCCGGATCGCTCAAATAGTACACTAAGTGTCAAATCAAATCTTAAAGAAATCTCTTGTTTTGTTTTCTAGCATAATGTCAACGCCAACCGGCGGCGCCAACCGACGGTGCTCAATCGACCCCACAATATTTCACCTAGGAAATTGAAAAAGCAACCCAAAAGATTTCCCAAATCCAATTGATATGACTATTTTTATTTTCTTTTTATTTTTTTTTGCCACTTTAACCATTCAATATCTTCAAAAACACACACTCAACACACACAAACACACAAGAATAAAGGCATGGATCCTCAGTCACCCGTGTTGTTGTTTAGATCATTTCAAAGGATCACACAACACCAAACTTTGATCACACAACCGCTTTGTTGTTTAGATCATTTCCATTTTTAGATCCGTTGATGTTCGACTCGCAAAGATAAAAATGGTAAGTATTCACACTTGATTAATTTCGCTTTCTTCCTACAACTTACGGTTTTGTTGGATCCCTTTACATCATGTTTTGTTTCATGCGTTAAATGAGAGGGTTGAAAACCGTATTTGTTGTTTTTAATAAGAGTTTTAGGGTTAGTTGTCAAATAGGTGTAATTAACGGTATTGACACTTGATCTTAGTCCCGAATACATCGGGTTTTCTCGGATATGCTTTTACTTGTAGATACTTGTTGAGTGTGCTTGTAGACACTTCTTGTTTGTTTGTAGACACTTGTTGAGTGTGCTTGTAGACACTTCGGTTTTTCTCGGTGTTGTATGCCTCGACTTGATGAGTGTGCTTGTAGACACTTCTTGTTTGTTTTAACTTTTTAATATGTTATTTCTTGTAGGCGATGATGCTAGAGTTATTGTTAAAAGCAAAGTGCATTACTTACTTATGAATGATCGATTAGACCACCGCTGCTCCATGTTTAAAGCCACATGTTTTGGACCATGGCTTGATCTTACCTATGTCGATAACGAGGAAGGTCTTGTTCATTACATGCTTCGAAACAATTCCATCAAAACAATGATAACTATGATCTTCCACTTGTATACTATTTGAATGGACATTCTCTATTTTGGTCGAAATGAATTTCGCTCGTTACCGGTTTTAGATTTGGTATGGTCGGCTTTAGGAAATGGCGAGTGGTGATATCCCTTCCGTCACCGAGTATTTCCAAACCATGTAGGTCAACATGTTAAATCAATTGATCTATTATCCGTTATTGAAGATGAAGAGTCGTTTCTAAATCGTCTCGATGAGGATGCGATACGTGTTTGTCTGCTGATAACGCTGAGGTGATATTAATGGGTAAAGACTGGGGTCTATCATTGATGATATTTTTCCGAGGATGGTCGAGGATCTTGATGAATGGAATGCATTTCCATGGGGAACTCCTTTGAGGCAGCTTTATGAGTCTATTAGAAATGTCTCTTCAAATCATCCAAATGTTTATCGTCAAAGAATTGGTGATAAAGAATCCAACGATGTTCCTACCTATAGCTTGAAGGGATTCGTTGTCGCTTTCAAGGTTAACACCAAAAAATTTGCTATCATTAGTTTATCGTAGGGCTTGAAAATTAACTTCATATGTTTCTCGTCCTCGTAACTTATATTTGTTGTGTTAACTTTTGTAGATATGGATGATAGAGTGTGTCGACACGAGTAAAAGTAAATAGCAGGAACAAGGCTCTGTGGGTGATCCCAAGAGACTTGCATGGTCGAAACACACACCATTTAGAAAGACCGATTATTTCACCAACTGCTTGACAAGGTAATTATATATAGTATTTTATTGATTGGTTAACTTTAAACATATAGACAATTTTAGATACCATATAACTTATAAATCTATTGTAAGGACTCAAACCCAACGTGATTATGCCAACATGCTTGAGGTCAAGTCGAATGGTTCACACGAAGCATTGATTTTTCAAGTGGTATACCCCGAGAGCGCCGCCTCTGCAAAAGGGGACCCCGATGAACATTTTCGTAAAGTGGCCGCGATTAAAGCTAGGCGTAAAGTGGTATACCCCGAGGGTTATGATATGGAGAGCATGGGTAAAGAGGTAGAAGTTGTTTCATTGATGAACGGGTTAAGGCTTTGGAAGCCCGCACTTTGAAACTTGAGACTATTATTCGAGTTAGTTTTTTACCTTTATCAATTCCTGAGCAAGTTACATTGCTATCAAACAATTACCATGTGGTATGCTAATACGCGGATTTTGTTTCTAAAAACTTTATTCTGCAGGTCATAATGAGTGACAGAGACAAAATGAACCAAGAAACCTATGAAAAGGTAAGTATAAATTGTAATAATGTGACTAAACCTTTAATTCTAATGTTCTACTAATAGGTGTTATAAACTTTTGTATGTAGGTTTATGGAAACAAAGTTAACACAATTGATGGAGTCAAAATGAAGAATGATGCATATGAAAATGTAATTAAATGGTATTTATGTGATTATACCTTTCATTATAATTTTATACTAATAAGTGTCTCGCCACTATGTTATGCGTGTTTATGGAGACATAGTTAACACAAATTGACGGAGAATGTGTAATTTAATGATATTTTGTTTTGTTCTTATTTCATTTGTGATATAATTAATAACTTGCGATAATAAAATTTTGTTAACCTTTTTCATATCATCCGCACTGTAGATCTTGCTAATGAGTATTGCAATCAAGTCAATGATTTTTTCAAGTTGTTTGATACGCCACATGTTGACGTGGATGGGGAGCAGAGGGAGCGAGTAAGAAGTTGAGTGTTGAAGTCGAAAACACGAGGAAGAGGAGGAGCAGAGGGAGCGAGTAAGAAGTTGAGTGTTGAAGTCGAAAACAGATTGAAGGTTATTCAGAATCGAATTCAACGCCTTCAAAAGGGCTTTAGAGCAAAGGCGAAACAAAGAAGAGGAGACTTGAACATGTTCCTAGGTCACCCTATGTGGAGAAGAGGTGTAAAACTTCGATGTTACTAGCTTAGAAGATATGTTGAAGGGTCGAAAGTATTTACTGCTCATACTCCACTTATGGTCGAGATGTTAGTACAAGTCAAACCATGGGTAGAGGTATGAGAAATGATTCCTTTGCTTTGATATATCACCAAGAGTTAACCGTCAACGTAAACGATATTATTACATGCATGATTTACATTGTCTTTATTTTTAGGTTCTAGAACGCCATACCAAAACCTAGATAAAGTTTATGTTAACTTTGAAGTTGATCGATTCCCGTTAAGGACGGTTGGCGAATCGTGTTCCTTGGTCCGATATCGTTGTTGATCGTCGCTTCGGGATGGTTTAACCGGTTTCGACGATAATCGTAAAGGATGGTTACGTGACGAGGTAAAGTAAATTTTATTTACTTTACTCGCTTTTTATAAAACATGCTTTTGGTTGTCTCTCGCCGCCATTTGATTATAAGTAATTTTACATTTTAGTGTTACATGAGATACTAGATATAAGTATCATTAATCCATCATTTACTTTAACCACTTTAGGTATTTTAGTATAGCATCCACCAAATCCATTAAATTCTTTCGCAAAATGACATTATTATTTGTTAAAAAATTGTAGTGTAGCCACAGAGAAGAGTATATTATTCATGACTTTGATGCTTTTAGCAAGATGATTTTACAAGTCTTGATTCACTTCATTTTTTTCTTGTACTCAACAATATTTTGAACCAAGAGTGATATCATTCGAGAAATGATTTTTGTGAATTTGGTGGATGTTATGCTAAGATGCCTAATTTACTTGAAGTATTTTGATCCAACTCTATTTTGAGTTTCCCTCGAAAATCCATTGCCATGACGACGTAGCAATGGGTGTTGGTGTAAGCCATTGTACATGTTACGCCGTCATGGGATGGGTTTTGAGCAGAGGCTAAAAGTAGGAAGGTGTGGCAATGATGCTTGTCTCGAACACTATCTTACTTGATATCTAGTATGTAGAGAAAATGAAAAGCACGCTTTTTTATAAATGACCAATATATATGTCAATTTGTTTTACCTACAAAGACATTGATGTTCGATAAGCTACATGTGGCATACCGCACCATCGATATGGAGTGGTCTATGGTAAGTCGCTTTTTCCTACCATTACCGATGAACGGACGGATGCCCGTCTGCACGCAACTAAAGAAACTTACCCTCCGGGTCAGGGTGATGTTGAAAGAGTTTTCATTCCATAAATGAGCCGTAAACACATTGGTCCCTAGTCGTATCATATCCGCACCGGTCGAGTTACATTTTATGACAAAGGACTCAGATATGATCCCGAGACTCGCCCATTCTATTTGAGTGTGAGGAAATGTCTAGAGACTAGGCTTCCGTAAGTGTTGCAAGAGGCGTGTTTTTCGAGAAGAAGGAATTGATCCTATGACCTATAGGATTACTTTTAACAATGCTATGAATGTTCCCAAGCAGGTGGATTGTATGATGATTGTGGTGTGTGGCTCGCATCTTCTTATTCGTGTCTCGTGATCTTCTTTTAATGTACTATTTGTGATGTTAGTATGAATGTAATCTTGAACGTAAAATAGGTGTAGTAGTGGATTTCTAGGGTGTCTAATTCGATTGATATAATCAGAATGTGAAACGAAACATGTTTACTAGTTTAGCGCCTACATTAGGTTAATATTGTTATAGTAGGTGTCCAGCTCAGTCGCATTGGCGCATCGTAAAAATCACACTGAATCAAGCGTATAAATGTACAAAGTTAGGGAATATTTTTGAAAGTAAATTAGGGTTTAGTGTGCAGAGACGGTGGCGTTAATCGTGCACATACTATTGGTTTTAGTCATTGTAGCGAGATTGTTAATTAATTAAGAATGTTTTAATTATAGTGATACGAGTTATAATAGAAGGTATGTCAATGATTGTGGAATGCGTTAGGGAGTATAAGAAGGATCCGAGTTTGAGTGTTTTAATCATGTCATGACTCCTAGGGTGTTTGATAATGTTTATTTTCGAATTTGCCCAAAAGAGTTAGGGTGTATGTTGAAGTCGGATAGGGCTTGGTTATGGATAATAGGACGAGATGGTATGTGGAGTGGAACGCGAGGATCGAAGGCTTTTTTGAGGTGTTTGGGAGGCTATGGAGAAGTTGAGTTATAGTAGTTAATATTTTTGAAAGTTATGAATATTGTTATGAATATTGTACAAAGTTAAACTCGTCCTATTATGCGTACGTAAAATCACACTCTTAATCAAGCGTATAAATGTACAAAGTTAGGGAATGGCAAACTGTTGGATGTGGATGATCCAGCCAGTCGCATTGGCGCATCGTGAAAGAATGGTTAGGTTTTATTACAAGCACAAGATCCATGTTGGTGAATGTTTTATGTGCTTGTTTTGTTAAACATTTAGGTGTCGAATTTGTAAACAATTGTATGGTTTAATGGGTCTAAAACACGCCCGCATGGTATGGTCACTTTTGTGTTTTGTCACGGATAACTTGTATGGTTTATTGGTCAATATTGTATGAATGTATGTATCCCTCCCGCTAACTTTGGCACCTAATTTTCTCAGATATATTTTGTCGTTTGTATGTTTCTAAATTGTTTCTTATTCCTCTTGGATTGTTAGATCGAGTAGGTGCAACATAAGCGTGAGCAAACAAGGTTCAACATTAAGCGCCTAACATAGTCAAACTAAACAAGTACATTAAGCGTGTTACATCCCTGTTATAATCCAATGCACCCATAGATTGTTTTACGACTAGTACATATTCAAACTAAACAAAAACAAAAGCGCCTTACATGATTCCAGATCAACGAAAAAAAGGAAACTAACAACCCATCAAATGTTTCCGCTAGTTGATCTTACGGGTCAGCCAAGTTAATAGGATCAAAGCTTTGCACCATATCAATCTCCAACGATGGTAGTTCCCTACTTGAGCTTCCTCTGTTAGATACATTTCCCTACAAAGTTTCAACATTTGTGAGATTTCTTTCTTCGTTAGTTACCAAGCAAAATTGTGTTTTTTGAATACAAATTTTATTCACTTACATGCTTTTTCTTTGGCAATGGTTCCCGATGTCGTCGTCGCTCGTGTCCAACGGATTGGCACCTTGAACACCTTACCGGGTTAGTTCCTCTCCTTGAGATCTTATACGATATTTGTTTTGGGTCTTCCGATTGACGACTACCAGTATTGGTGGCTTCACAACTTGCAAGCCATCGTGAAGTTCCCAACTTGACATTTCTCCCACAGATAAACCAATCCTTGGTACGCACCTTCCAAAGGTTGTTTTCTTGAACCAATCAAAAGCCAAATTATTACAATCGACAATCTAAGAAGTCTAGTTACCGCTATCGCATGACCACATGGTATGCCGGAAAGTTGCCATTTACGACAAGTACATGAATTACTAACTAGATCGACGGTATGTTGTTTTCGATGATCATCTACCATGTACGCTTTAAACTGCTCAATCCCATACACAACCCGCTTAACGCCTTCAACATTCTCGTCCCTAACTTTCGCGGCAGCCCAATCACTAAGTTCTCCTCGCATCCGAAATAATTTTACAAGATAAAATAACATAATGTTCTCTTCATCTTATATTGACTAATAAGGAAAAAGAAAACATATTTTAAAAGTACATTACGTTGATATTTGTGTCGACGGTCACAAAACCACCGCTGTAAAAGCTCACTACCCCATAAGCATTGTTATTGGTACTTTTCTCACATCCCTTGTTAATGCATTTATTGACTCGCACCGCTTGAAGTCATGTAGTTGTACCGATTACCAAAGCAATGTGCCCTAGACCATTTATCAAACCCACTTGAAGAAGTTTGTTGTGTCGCACCATTTCTATATACCCTAATATCCGAAATCGCTCTATCAAATTCTTCCGCTGTGTAAGCTTTGCATGTTTTCCAATATTTTGCCTTTAACTTTTACTACCGCTCAAACTGCAGCTCATCATCAAATGTCTACAACAAGAACTATGAAATGAATTTGGGAAGACCGTGTTACACGCTTGTCCAATAGAATAATGTCTATCCGATATAATAGCCAAACCTCGTCGCTCCCTATGCATTCTTTCAATTTGGACAAGAACCATGTCCATGCCTCCCGCCTCACCTTGACAAACACCGTAGCAATAGGTATAATTTGATTGTTACCATCCATTCCAACGACAAGCAAATTTGTCCCAAGGTACTTCCCTTTAAGATGTGTCGATCAATTATAAGCAACGGTCGATATACCGTAAGAAACTCCGAACTGCTTTTATGTAGAAATTATTAGTGACACAACGATAATATATTAGAAAAATAAATACAAAACATAAAAGGAAAAAATGTAAAAATAAATACAAATGCATACCGCAACACCAAATGCTATAAAACATATTTTAAAGTGTCCTTCATCATCGGTATCAATATGTGTTACCGCACTCGCTTCTTCATCTTTAAATTATGACAATAAATGGCAACCGCTCAAACGAGTCGTTAGGGCAACCATTTACCAATTCCAAAGCTCGGTTTCTTCCACCCCATGCTTTCTTATAAGAAATGTCAATTTTATACTCTTGACTAATATCTTCCATTATGTCCTTTGGGGTATAAATTGATCGCTATCTTTCATTTTGGGTTCGAGTAAATGTCCCAAAAGTTTTTGGTAGCATTACGGTGATTAGGGTGAATTTGTGTTCTTGAACAAGTGTGAACATCGATACTCTTCCTAACCTCCATTTTACACCGATTTGTTCATACCGATAAGATCTTCCATTTGCACCCATCTTGCACACAAATTACATCGCACTCTAGACTTATTTGTTTTCCTAGCCTTAAATTCAAATCCATCTTTGATAGCTTTTTAGCAATTGCAAACATGCATAATTCTTTACTATCAAATTCATCACCCTCTTTGAGGATTATAGAGTCATTGTTGTATTTCAATGTATTCGTATCTTAGTTTCAAGACTTGGTGGATCGGGTGGAGGAGGCATATTTTCAAATTATTTGTTGTTTGCCATTTAAGCATAATTTGATCATTTTTTGCCGGTTTATATACATATTGGCACATTCATTGTTAGATTGGTTGAAATTGTCAAAAGGTTCGTTTGTCAAAGGTTCGTTTTGTGGTATTTCCGAATGATTATCCACACATCGGGGATCAAAATCATTACGAAATAAGGGATCATTAACATCAAAATCATTAGAAGAAGATGGATTTACCTTTGAACTGTTGACAATCATTTTGATTAAAAGTTTAGGCAATGCAATGCTTGGTTTACAAACTTCGTTAACAAAAATTCAACATCATCGCCATCACCTATGCGGACCGGACCGTGTGGCATTTTGTATGAAAACCTAACTCGCATCCTTTGCTAATCTTCAACTTTTTCTTCACAAATGAAACTAACCCAGCATATCTAATATCTCTTTTTAGCGAAACACCATAACTATTGCCATCTTCAAAGACAAGAAACACACGAAATTTTTCCATATGAATGTTATGGACGTGTGAGAATCAGTTTCAATAATTTTCCGTTCTAATATATATCTATTGAAAAATTTGGTAAAAGTTGAGCAGTTGAGTCGAGCAGTTGAGCAGCTTGATCACTGAGCAAGCTTGATCATTGAGCAATGATTTTAATTCCACATTTTATATTAACTGATGGTTGGGGAGATGGGGATATTTAATGCAACAACTGCTCAACCGGTCAACTGCTCAACTCAACCGCTCAACCGGTAGTTGGGAGATGGATATTTAATACCACATTAAATTTTTCACCACCTCACCACATTTATATTAATCGGTAGTTGGGGTCATTTAATGCAACACATTAAATATCCATCTCCCAACTACCGCTTAAAAAAGCAATGAGCATGGGACACGTGTCGAAATATGACTTGGTTGATCGCTTAACCGGTGGTTGGGGAGATGGGATATTTAATGCAACAACCGCCAACCGCTCAACCGCTCAACTCAATCGCTCAACTGGTAGTTGGGAGATGCATATTTAATGCCACATTTAATATAACCAGCAACCACATTAAATTTTTCAGCTACCTCACCACATTTACATTACATTAAATATATCCATCTCCCCAACCACCGGTTGAGCAGTTGAGCAGTTGAGCAGTTGAGCACGTTTATATTGAATCTCAAAGAAGTGTATCCCAAAGAAATTCGCATGGATCGATATATGTGTCGATGTGGAGCTGGAAACATAGTGCTACGAAAATCATACAAGGAGCATAGTTATGGTCAACTTTTCTATTCATGTCCTCTTTCAAAGGTTAGATATCTTATGTTTCCCGTATAGTTAAAATGTTATTTCATAACCATCTCTTATTTTGCATAACCTAACAACCAAAGAAAAAAGAATACGGTGTAGATTTTTATGTGGAAGGAAGAATTTGATAACAATCCTGTTATAATCCTTCACAACAACCAAATTTTAATTCTCCGGACCTTCAACTCGGACCTTCAACTCAAAGAATTTGTACATCCGAACTAATGTAATGTTACGATCGCCAGCTCAAAGATTTGCAAATAAGCATGCTAGAGACAAGAATAAAGATGTTAGAGACCAAACTCGAATTGGCAACGAATCCGTAAAACCACGCATGTATGTCGTGCATTGCTAAATGAGTCGTTAGATTCGTAGGAAATCTTAGTGGGGTAGTAACAAACCTATGTTTAATGTGTTGACTTATGTTCTACGTTAGTCAAATTGGAATCAAATGCGTCCCATCTAGTTATTTTATATCTTATATTGTTGAATACCACATCACATTTAACCAAGTCGATTAAATTATTGAATTAATAGAAAATTACATGGATAAACATGTAGAAAATTACATTAATTAAAATTCAGATTACACTTCCACTACTTTCAACTCCACTTTCATTGTTAGCAACACTATCCTTGGAGAAAACCTTAACAACATTTTTTAAAGTAATATTAAGATAGTGATTTCCAGATTGTTTCGGAGAAAACACAGAAACATTACGAAGGATCAAAACGGCTCCGACAGTAAGCAGCTTTTCATACCTCTCGTCATTAACCACTTTGTGATGTATTGAACCTGATATAAAACCCAAACATCTTTCAACGACATCGTGAGATCACCCAAGACGCTTGGGGTACAAGACTTAATTATAGCAACAACGATGTCAAGTTTCCTTTCTTGGTAAATTTTTCGATATCGCTAAAACAACCAATCATGATACCGCAATCGTTTGATATACTCAACCGCACTAACCCATGGCCCACTATTAAAATCGGAATCCTCTCCCACATCATACACTACTTGTCTAATGTACTCGTGTCGCCATTATACCATCATCCACACCCACATCATTCGCCGCTGAACAATACCGCAGGACCTCGACATCGTGAACCGCATTTTAGCATTATTTTGAGATGTAGTGTTTCCATATGAAAATGGTAGTTGGGAGGTGGTCGACATTCGAGATCGGAGTCATCTATATCAAGTAATTCTTCCCAATTTGGGGTGAATTCATTTTGTTGTTTACTTTCTAAAACACTAGAAGGTATATAATTGTTTGTGTGGAAATTTCATATGTTGTTAACTTATATTTATATCGACAATCACACAAGAAACATTAAATGCACCATCTCCCCAACCACCAAATAATTTATATCTTATATTGTTGAATACCACATCACATTTAACCAAGTAGATTAAACGACCATACACTAGCAACATGATACATTAGCAACATAAGTTAAATATATAAATATATACATATTAATGTTTGCATAACTCGCTCTACATAAAACGACCATAGTCTAGCATATTAATGTTTACATAACATGTTCAAAATAAGCCATTCGTAAATGGCAACCGACCATACAAGAGCATACCAATAGCGTGGTTATATTGTTTACATAAGTTAGATTGTTTACGTAACTTAAATGTCAAATGTCACTCAGAATCGAATCTTGTATTTCCGTAAATATTCACCAAATACTCACGAAGCCAAAGCAACTTGGACAGATTCTTCACCTTCAATGATAGCTTATGAGACAACCTGCATAAAAGTATATGCACCCAAACACCACAATCCCCATAAAGACCACCTTGTTTAGGGACATCAGTGCATACCGAAGGAAACACGATACTTATTGGCATCGATTTTCTTCTTTTCATCACCTCACTCTCAACAAGATATGTGGGTAGTTGACAAGCAAAACTTCCTCAAAGTTAGCCACCACCCACGTGTTTCAACTTTCGGCCCCAAGGCTATCATATAAAGTTATAACACCTGCTTTGATAGATAGTTCGCCAGCACCAAAGGTGTTTCGTGTTCATTGATGGGAAAGAACACCTAAAATGTAAATAGTTGCATCGATTCATTGGAAAGCAAAATGATTATATAATGTTTACAATTACAAAAGTGATCATATGAATTGGAAGTTTTACAACAAAAGTAAGGCTCGATCTTAAAATGTATTATCGGTACAAAACACCCGCCATGGTCGCAACCACATGCCCTAAGATCGTGGCTACCCCGCCAAGATACGGTGTCATTGAATTATAGTCCGATAAACCATTTGCGTAAAAGGTTCATCATCGCCTTTCTAAAACTAAAACTGCTTGATGGGTTCAAAAGTAAGCCCCAATTACAAATGTCAATTTTATATCACCGATCGCTAAAAGTAAGGCTCAAATCTTAAAATGTATTATCGGTACAAAACCCGCCATGGTCGCAACCACATGCCCTAAGATCGTGGCTACCCCGCCAAGATACGGTGTCATTGAATTATAGTCCGATAAACCATTTGCGTAAAAGGTTCATCATCGCTTTCTAAAACTAACAACCCATCAAATGTTTCCGCTAGTTGATCATACGGTCACCAAGTTAATACTTGTATCCGGGTTTCGAGTTGGATACGCTTATTCTATCATGACAAACAGAATGAAGGATGAAAGATGGATGAACAACACCATATCAAGTTTATGTTGATACCGAAAGTGGTGTCTGCTCATCCATCTCTCATCATTCATCCATCTTTGATACTTGTAGCTTTGTTATGAGTTTGATCATTTTACTAAGGTGTGGTTTGACTTACATAATATTTGTGTGGCAACTAAGGTGGGTTTGATCATTTATAAGGGGTAGGAGAAAGTATTAAAGGCATAACCACATGTATTATATCAACCGATCGCTAAAAGTAAGGCTCAAATCTTAAAATGTATTATCGGTACAAAACACCCGCCATGGTCGCAACCACATGCCCTAAGATCGTGGCTACCCCGCCAAGATACGGTGTCATTGAATTATAGTCCGATAAACCATTTGCGTAAAAGGTTCATCATCGCTTTCTAAAACTAAAACTGCTTGATGGGTTCAAAAGTAAGCCCCAATTACAAATGTCAATTTTATATCACCGATCGCTAAAAGTAAGGCTCAAATCTTAAAATGTATTATCGGTACAAAACACCCGCCATGGCCGCAACCACATGCCCTAAGATCGTGGCTACCCCGCCAAGATACGGTGTCATTGAATTATAGTCCGATAAACCATTTGCGTAAAAGGTTCATCATCGCCTTACGCATAAATATGAATGTGTCATTGAATTATAGTCCGACAACGCCAACCGCTCAACCGCTCAAACTACATTCATATTACCAAGTGTGTGCTATTTTAAGACTCTTTTCTCATCTCTTGATTCATCGAAAAGGCCGTGATAATTAATATAAAAATTACCAAAAGGGACTTTTTCTAAGCATGGTCCGCTTTTTTACTATTTTCAGCCACTTTCCCAAAAGAGCCACGCCAACTGCTCAAATAGTACACTAAGTGTCAAATCAAATCTTAAAGAAATCTCTTGTTTTGTTTTCTAGCATAATGTCAACGCCAACTCATGGCGCCAACCGACGGTGCTCAATCGACCCTCATTATTTCACCTAGGAAATTGAAAAGGGTGGAAAATACAATATGTTCTTGCATGTTTTGGTTCCAGCCCACAAAAGGCCCCGATCAATAATACAATGAAATTTCAAAGAAAGATGGGAAACAAAAGAGGATATTGCGAAAAGTAATCTGCACCAAATTACTTGCCACAAGATTCTCTTCAAGTCCCATCTTTCTTTGGTGAAATGCACTCATCACCGATCGTGGCCTTTGGGACCGAATCTAGCAACATGCATAAAACAAGAGAAACTTACCAAAAGAGGCTCGATCTAGAAATGTATGAACGGTACAAAACACACGCCATGGTCAGCCCACATTCCCCGAGGTGTGGCTACCCACCAAGATACGGTTATGAAATTGTAGTCCAATCAGTAATATTTGAAGAAAATAGTCATCATCACCGACTAAACCATATACAATTTATGCACATTCGTGAGGCTTACTTTTCACTTAGACAATTGATAAAGCAAACCAAAAGATTTCCCAAATCCATGTGAACCAAAAACACGCACACAACACACCCATGGTCGAACCAAAACAAGGCTCGATCGCAAGGCTCGATCAAGAAACAACATCGATGTAACCACCCATGGTCGCAAAAATAATGATATTAAATTGCCACGCCAAGATATGGTACATCGCATCATTTGATTCATCGTCATCACACCTCTTAATTCTCGCATCATCGCTTCCAAGAAAAAGCAAACCAAAAGATTCCCAAAATCCAAGTGATCCGACACACTTGTTTTTCTTTTTTTTCTTTGCAACTTTAACCATTGAATATCATCAAAAACACACAAACAACAAGGCTCGATCAAGAAACAACATCGATGTAACCACCCATGGTCGCAAAAATAATGATATTAAATTGCCACGCCAAGATATGGTACATCGCATCATTTGATTCATCGTCATCACACCTCTTAATTCTCGCATCATCATGCTACCAAAATGTTTATTTTGTTTTTACTCTATTTGAAATGATACAAGATTTGACAATAATATATAGAGTATATATCGTATTGTTGATCGTGAATATTTGCATGTGATTTCAGATATTCAACTGCCGCTTTGACAATAAGAGTGGAATCAATCGTCATTCAAAACCAAACAAGATTGAGATATTCACCGCCGGCCAGAATCAATCGTCATTCAAAACCAAACAAGATTGATATGGCCTTTGGTTGAGTGTGGTTTTTCTATTTAATAGTGGACACACTTAATTCACCATTAACCCTACTTCACTTTATTCTAAATATGTCAAAACGTAAAAATAAAAAGTTACATTCAAGGTCGATGTCGATGATATGGAATGGTCAATCAAGGCACCAAGAGAGGTCATATTTCCGAGATTGAAGAGAGATATGGCCCAAATGTCGAACCAAGGGACCGATTACCGCCTAAAATTCTAGAAGAGCTAAGACAACAAGTTTACATGGATCAACAAGTACAAGGTGGTAAACCACGTGGTACTACTAACATCAAGGTACCACATTGCGAGAAAGTCAATTCACCTATAAAGATGTACCATGTTTTCCAACAAGGATCCGACTATACGGGCCATAGTTGTCTAGGATCTTTTCATCTACGGACGAACTGCTTGCCATTTATGTTCTTCAAATCTTTGTACATTAATTGTTAAATACCGATGCTTATTTAGAAGTAAACTGCTTGCCATTTATGTTCTCACATAGTCTTTTTTAAAGTAATAAAAGTAACTGCTTATTATACACTAACGCAATGTGACACGGAGATTTGATGCGACACTTGGTGTACAATTGGTACAAGACGGAAATGCCACATGTAGTAATATGTATGGGTCGAGCAATGAGTTAGTTTGAGCGTGGCTCTTTGGGAAAGAGCCTAGAAAAAGTCTAAAAACGGACCATGCTTAGAAAAGTCCCTTTGGTAATTTTCTCCGAAAGGAGAAAATTAACAGACAACACACCCGCCATGGTCGCAACCACATGCCCTAAGGTGTGGCTACCCGCCAAGATACGGTGTCATTGGAAAGTAAGGCTCGATCTTAAAATGTATTATCGGTACAAAACACCCACCATGGTCGCAACCACATGCCCTAAGATCGTGGCTACCCCGCCAAGATACGGGTGTCATTGAATTATAGTCCGACAAACCATTTGCGTAAAACTTTCATCATCGCCTCACTAACTAAATTATCGCTACTCTTAAGGCGTAATAATATATATCATAATATGTGATAATTAAAGAAAGAGACACCTTATTGACGCCTTCACGAAACCACGGATGCCGCTCACACCCGTCTCGCATAATAGAGCGGCATTTGCTCCTCAAGGATCATTGTCGCCCAAAATGGGCTAACCATGACCCAATCAAGATCATCAGTCGAAATGCATCATTAAATCCACAAACAATCCAACATGCCGTGATTTAAAATTGAAACAGATCATCTATTAAGTACGAACCACCCGCAATAAAGCTTTGAACTCGTATCACATCTAATAAATACGCACCACATCACTTAGCCAACCTCTCGTGTCCCTCGCCTCGCCCAATAATCCTAGCCAAAACTTGGATTTGCAATGTCCTCCGCCGCCCCATGGGAACATAAACAACTCCTTGTTCTTATTCTTTTTGTTTATCCAAAACAATTTTATTTCGGATGCACAAAAGGTCCGAACATTGTCCCTAGACCAAGACGACATAGATTCTCAGATTGGGCAATGGAAATAAGGAATATAATAAAATTATAGAAGCTATATCATTGTTATTAACATTATCAAAAAATGTTATCACTAAAATACCTCTTTGAACGGTTTGAGTTTGATTTCTTTCCCATCCGTCCAATGACAATGGAAATACAGTTTCGAATGTCGCCTTAGAGACCTTCTTGGTGTGGTCAAGGTTGTCACAGATATGGGGATCAAGGAGCTTGCCTCGCCTCCTCTCCCGCTCAAAAGGAACGCTGCATGCTTTTACCTTCTTTTCATCACACCAAACGCCTCAACATACTTCACATCAACGGAGTGCTAATTCTGTGGCTAGAGACGGACTTCTTGCCTCTTGAACATGTTGGTCCTCGCAAAAGAAGAACATCCCGAAAAATGCTTTATCTTCAAGTGAGTATCGGTTAAATTTTTATTAGATTTACATCTACAACGAATATTTACCGGATTAAAAGGAGAGTCCGATATTTGTGCCTCACCATCACGACATTCTCATCCTCAAGAACAGAGATCGTGAGTTTTGTGCCTCACTGTCGCACCCTTCATTTGCACATCTTCATCAACTTTACACTATTCTCAACCCGAAAACAAAAAAATGTGTGTCAATATCATGTCCGAGTGAATGGTCGGTTCGCTTTTTTTTTTTATTATATTATAATGTTACGAGTATACTCACCATGCGCATGTGAGACCGTAAGCTTTTGTCGTCATCATAACGGCCTTCATTTCCACATCTTCATCAACTTTAAGAACATTATCATCCCGAAAAGAAGTTTACTTTGTGTTAATGTCATGTTCGCTTTTTTAAATGTAAGATATCATACTTAACATGTTCAAACTATATTTACCTTGCATAAAGGAGAATGTAAGTTTTGTCCTCACTCATCGATCCACATGTTCAACATGTTCAACTTCACAATGAGTCTCAACCTATAAAATACATAAATATTTTTGAATGTGCGTGTTATCGATTAAAAGGTGAATCTATCATTATATAAAGCGCATAACACATACTTACCGGATCAAGAGTCGAATCCATCTGTTGGGGCTCGCTCATTTCTTGCTTGTTTGGCACATCTTCATCAACGCCACAAAGATTCCCATCCTAATCAAATGCACGTAAATATCTCAAATTTTGGGTATGTATTAACTCATAAGATTCATATGTAATTCCTATCATACATTACCCGAACATCTCAGATGATCTTGCGTGAGTCAAAAAGTCATTTATTACTTGCACTTGTTGTGAAGATAAATCGTTCTTAGAACTAAATATATCATCTTGCACATTCAGATTTGCATTAACATTAACATCCTTCACAACATCATCTACATCCATATCACCGCTATTTTGACCACCCGTCTCGAAAAATAAATATATACTTATGTTACGTACTTGGTCAACTAATTGATGTGTACCGAATAATCGAAAAACGTTGTTATAACAAACCTTTGAATCATCATCTACATCCATACTACCATCATTTTGAGTACCGCCTCAAAAAATTAAAAGTACCGAATACATTTGTTAATTAGGATCGAGATTTATTATCGCTCACATAAATAATATGGTTTTATTATACATAACAAGTACGTAAAAACTTAGAAACTAAAATACAACCTACTAGATAAAAACATACAAACTATAACATACAAACAACTTAATAAACCGAATAACTGGATGCGTAAGGTAAGTAGCGATTCGCTGAAAGGACTCATGAAGAAGGACCCCGGGTCTCCTTCAACACGAAGATTAATTAATCCTTGTGACCGAACTTGAAGACTTCAAGAGTGTGATCCATTTGGTAAGGTCGATCGATTCAAAACTGGATCCCCGAACTTCAGAATCCAATTAATTTTAGTAAGTGAGGAGTGAAAATGTTAAATAGTGTTTTAAAGGATTTTATATTGTTACCATCCAACAATATCTCCCATATACAAAGCCGTGTGCCACCGATCTCCAATCATGTTGCAAAAATGACAAGAGAGTCTCTTAGTTTTGAAATATAGAAAGGTCTTGCAATCCGATTAAGTAAGTTGTAAGGTATATCTAATACCGAAAAGTCAGTGGTTAACCAAATCAAAAGAGACGATCATATAAGATTTTTCGATGAGCCTAAAGTCCGCTGAGAAGCCACCCAAGAATAAAACTACCTAATACAACCGACTTGACCGCTTAAGTCGGAATGAAAGACAATGCATATGTTGACTTTCTAACTTCTTCCAGTCATTGAGCTCAATGTAAACACCAAACATTCCATGGTCCGTGTCCATCAAGCGGATATGAAATCCTTAAAATGGTAGGGTCAAACCGATCGGATTAACACCAAAACCGATAACTACTTTCTCGATTCGATTGACTTAACCAACAAGGGAGAACTATAGCAACCGATTTTCTTATTGACGGTTCCAAAGAACAACCATCTTATAAGAATCGAAAAACACCACAAACCATGAGAGGTGCCAATAGGCAAAAGATTCAAAACATGAGACTTGTATTAGAGATGACGTTAGGAAAACTTGGAAAAACATACGTCGTTGGAACAAATTGACATTATCATCAACAAAAGCTAAAACTCGACTCAACAAATCCTTGCCGATAGTGAATAAGGAAACTACAAGGCAAAGACGCATGCAACACCGAAACCAACAAGGAATTTGAGTCGTCGATGAACGACTTCCATGTCTTTGAAACAGTTCTAAACTCAAGTAAAGCATGTATGTGAAGTTTAGAAATGATTTCGCTTGAATTTCAAAGGAATGTTGTCGGACATTTTTTGAAACAAAGGAAAATAAAGACCGTGAATGTGTAGCATTATGAATGTGTAGAAGTGTAGAAGCCTTATTTATAGAGTAAGTAGTTTAGGTGAAGTTAATGAACTAATAGTGTAGGTGAAGTTATTAATACAATGCACTAGTGTCATAAATGAACTACTAGTGTAGGTGAGAGAACTAATAGTGTAGGTGAAGTTAATGAACTACTAGTTTAGGTGAAGTTTTATTAACTTTACAAAACTAAAAATTTATAATTTACGCTTAATTTTTATTAACAGATTTTAACAACATAAACTATAGTAGTTTACGTGAAGTTTTTAAATGCATATCCAAAACACCATCATACCACATAAAACACGATGAATAAGTAATACATCAATAGAGTCGGCATAGAAGCAAAACAAAATATAGATAAAGATTAAAACAATTGCAAGAAATATAACCTTTTCAAGCAGACACGCTGCTCAAGATGCTTTCACCCCATTCTTCTCACTAACCCCATCAAGCTTCAAATTGTATGGATAAATTTCAAGTTCATCAATTTGCCGCTGCATATTAGCCATCCGATCTAAAATCTGCTGCACTAGGTGGCAATTCTCCATCCATACCCGAATCGCCTATCCCAATCAGCCTCAAATGCTTGACAAATTTATGTAATTGATTAATTTGTTGTTGCATTTTAGCCATCCGAGAAACAATCTGTCAGAGATGGCATCAAATCCCCATATCCGCATGCCTTGTCGCGCCTTCCTAATGACCGGTGATGTATCCGCATTTGAGACCGAACACCTTCTCCGTGGTCTCAACTTCTCCGGTCGCGGATATATTGATCGCGGTGTGTCTGCTATACTTCTTGAAAAACTCTAAACTAGATGTCCACCAAAGTTCTTTCATCTCACCATCGATATAAAAAATTATTATACACTAACGCAAATACCTTAAAAATCATAAACAATTTTTCCAAAAGAGTAGAGTATAACCTGCTTCAAAAGGCGAACCATTTCGCATTACGAAAAAGAAGATCATAATCCGCTTTTTTCAAACCTGTGCATCCTCCCATGCAACACCCCGAGGATCACATTATCTTCTTTAACCCACCAATTTAGTGAATTGCGCAGTTTCCAAAAGCCAAATCAAGGAATTATTATTACTATTAGCATAAAAATTACTACAATACCGATTTAAATTTTAGTATTTAAACAATAGTTACGCACCTTCAAAGCGAACACAACCATTCAATGTATAAGTTGCAATGTAACCATCGCCTTAGTAGCCTTTTTCACCAAATGTCTATCTCTAACCTTTGAGATAGCATTACAAATCTTATTGTGAAACTCAACCCAAATGTACTCGCCTATGGAAATGCATTCCATGCATAAATGTCATCTACTAAAACCAATATCTCGGGGACACCACATTTCTTTCCTGCTTGCCGATAAAACATTCTCTAACATCGTAACCGCATAAAGGCGAACAAAGATCATCATCCGAAAGTTCATTAAACTCAACTTGATCAAGAAGAACCCTAACTAGTTGTTCAAATTTTATATTGTTGATTCTCTCATACGCCTCTCTAAGAAAACTTAGCATACGTTTACCAAATCCAGATTCCCGTTTTTTAAAATGCTCTAAAGAAACATCACCAAAGCGAAGACCTAATACTAGACACATATCTTCACGACCAAACTCTAAGTTGTTTCCCGTATATCAAAATACAATGGAGTGTTTATATCAGGGTTTTCAACAAAGCGTTGATGTTGGAGCAAATAATGAAGCAAATGGTTATCAAGCTCGTATGTTTTTATGTCTAACCATTTCCCGAAAACTGTGGTTTTAAAAAGTTCAAGACGATCGTGCTTGAAACTCGCCTTTTGTCTTATAGTTTTGATATAGTGCAACTTTGATCTAGCACCGAGCTTCGCAGAATACACCTATACACAAAAATATAAAATAAACATTAGATGCATACACATATTAGCATATGTTATAAACTTATGACCAATAAAAAATAGAGTCATGACCAATATCTTAATAACCTAAACATCTCACGATGCAGTGTCCAATTTTTCGATAATCAATATATTTCATATATGTTAAGCACAAAACGAGGGTTATTGTGCGTAAATAAGCATACCCTAACATGTATACTAACGTAGTCGGTTTTCTAACAATAATAGTAACAATAACCACACTAAACATCAAATAACCCTAAAATTTTTAAAACCCTAAAACAAATATATAATCAAAGTTATCAGACAAATCGAAAAATCGATTAAAAATCAAAGGGTATAAAATGATGTATGTGTTATCGTGAAAATCGCACTTTTACTTACTTGTCTAGAAGCCATTATCATATAATCGAGTCGAACATCAACGGATCTCGTCTGAAATGATCTAAACAACAAAACGGTTGTGTGATCAAAGTTTCGTGTTGTGTGATCACCGAAATGATCTAAACAACAACACGGATCCATGCATCCATGCAATAATGTGTGTTTGTGTGTGTTGAGTGTGTTTTTTTGAAGATATTGAATGATTAAAGTTGTAAAAGAAAAATAAAAAGAAAATAAAATAGGTCATATCCATTGGATTTGGGAAATCTTTTGGGTTACTTTTTCAATTTCCTAGGTGAAATAATGAGGGTCACTGAGCACCGCTTATTGAGCGCCGCAGTCGAAATATTGACATTATGCTAGAAAACAAAACAAGAGATTTCTTTAAGATTTGATTTGACACTTAGTGTACTATTTGAACAAGACCGGATTTGCCACGTGTCGAAAAATGTATGGGGTCGAAAGAGCAATGAGCAATGAGCGTGGCTCTTTTGGGAAAGTGGCTAGAAAAAGTCTAAAAACGGACCATGCTTAGAAAAAGTCCCTTTTTTTCATTTCTCCAAAACAACCCACGTAATTTTAGGTGTTTTGTATCAATCTATTGTAGCGTGATAGATAGAATCCTTCTAAAGGGGGCTATCTGATTTCTTTTGTATTTTTTTCGGTGAGCACACATTTGTAGACTCATCTTCTTGTATTGTTTAAAGTAAAAAAAGATTTTCACCGTGGGGTGGTTGGTTGGGTGAATTGTTGTGTTGAGGTTCTGATTCTTGTAAGGATCAAATGAGAAGTAAAATTAAAATGAGAAGGGTGATAAGAAAGCACAGCCGCACATTTCAGATGCATCTCCCTCTAAATTTCTCCTCCCCATTTGAAATGTGTGGCTCAAATTTCTTCTCATTCTTCTTATTTCAATTTCTCTTCTCACTAGATCTACTCCCTCTTGATTAGATCTACTAGTTGACTAAACCCGCCCGATGGGCGGGCTACTTTCAAAATATTTTGTGTTCATTTGTGTTTTATGTAAATACGTTTGACATTTAAGTCTTTTGTATTATGAACTAAAGAAGCAGTCGAAAATGGATAAGTAACTTTTCTAATGACCGAGGAAGCAATAATAGCATTGTGTATTACAAAAAGTTATAATTTGCTTGAAAAGTATATAAAGAACATATTATGAAATAAATACGAATTATGAAATAAATACGAAATTTTTAAATCCTACGAAGAACTTCTTTGTAAACGATGGTTTTTGTTTGATTGGTGTATGAACCGTCTTCGTCAGAACAAATAAGTTTCAAACCCTTTCTGCTCTTCACTCTTGATACCGCTACATATAGTTGTCCGTGTGAAAAAACCGGAAGTTGTAAAAATAAACCAACCATGGATAACGTTTGTCCTTTGCTTTTATTGATTGTCATGCAAAACATACGGAAAACGGAAACTGCATTCTATTAATCCAAAAAGGCATCTTTGTGTCGGACGCGGTAATGTGTCGTTGAAATTAAAAAAGGAGAATTTGTTTGTCCAATATTGTTCCTAAAATTAAAAAGGTGTATGTAAGAACTCGTAAATTTTCATACCGGTTTTCGTGTCTACATTTTTTTTTCTTCTCCGTTTCGAACTTTAAACACGACAAGTCACGGGATATTTTTCACCTCGACCGTGATAATAAAAATTATATAAAATAAATATATAATAAACTTTTATATTTTTATCGGGCCTCGGAACTCATTGGACTTTATTCCACCTCGTGACCCAACCCACCCACATTATTTTGCTTGGGCCTCGTTCACAACTCCTAGCCCACGTACAAGCATTGTAAAATTGAGGTAAAAAAAAATGTTTTTGTGTTCTTTCCTCCGTAACTGAACTAGAAACAAACCAACCCAAACTAGTTAACCTTCCTTGGATACAAAAAGTTGTGTAGGAAAAGAAGGGGACAAAGTTTGTCATGATAGCCACCCTAACCAAATAGTTTATTAAACAAACCATACTCTAAACACTACTTTGACCTCTTGGACCTTAAAATCCAATGGTTCTTGTGACCATTGACTCGACATATCAAGACCAAAACATCCAGGATCTCTGCTGCCATTGTGCACGCCCAAGACCAAGTCAAAATGCACATGTCTAAAAATCCTATGGCTAGGTGATAACGCTACACGCGTCGTTCGGGGTCAAGGAAACTTCCTTTTCTTCGAGCAAGTTTTATAACACCCTAGGCAGTGAACCTAATCGTTGTAGTGTAGTAATTAGGGTAAGCCACGGGTATTGATATCGTTCTCTGGGGAATAGGAATGCTAGTGAGAAGTTACTACGCTAAGGTTGAGGTTGAGGAAGATTATTTTTATCTTTTATATTTTTAGAAATGGAAAAGGTACGAATCTCGGTATTGGATTTGGGGGTTGGTATTGCTACCGATTACTCTACTATTATCTAATTATCTAAGCTAAGGTTGTGATAGTCTATGTCTAATTGATGTGTACTGTATGATAGTTTAAAGATGTGTTTACTTAGGTTTTACTACTCCTTAATTATCTCCTATTGATGGTTGATTTGTCACGTCCTTATTCCTAGTTGCGCTGTGATTCTAAGGCTATAGGCGTGCTTATTTCCTAACTCTTTGAAACTACCAAAGGGTCTTGTTTACAAATCCTCTAGTGATTTATAGACGCCTACTCTACGGTTGTCCTTGAATACTTTATCCTACAATTACCTAGATAATTATATTCTAAAGTTCACAAAGAAATTTCAAGCATTAAGTACACAACGAATAATCTAGCGACTCTAGATCATTAGTCAACTAAGATAAGTATCAACCAATCAATATTCAATAATTAAGTTTCATATTCCTAAGCAAACACACAAATAAATTAGCTTGACATGGAGAACATGCAAGCATACACACAAATAATCAAAGACATAATTAAATTAATGAAGTAAATACTAAGCTTGATGTATAATAGGGTTTAGAACCCTAAAATACCGCACAAGAAAGCCTTGGTTCGGTTTTAGGTTTTACTCCAAAAGACTACACACAAAACCGAAAAATTCGGATTCTATATATAAGATTACATATGCGACGGCGCCACCTTATGTTTCGTGGACGCCGCCGTGTCGCCGCCATTAGGGTTTCGCCTTGGCCACGTAAACCTTGCGACGGCGCACCTTATGACCGTGACGCCGTCCCTTCACTCGACGCCGCCTTGGCGCATCTAGGCCGTCTCGAGTAACGACGGCCTACCTTTAGAACTCGACGTCGTCCTTGAAAACATGCAATTTTTCCTCCGAGCCGTCATAAAATTCCTTACCGACGGCGCCGCAGATACGCAGATGACGCCGCCGCCTTATGTTTCAAAGACTTTGAGTGTCTCGATTCGACTTTGGCCATTTTCTTCAGATATTCGCGCCTTTTCGTCCAAATAAGCATCATTCCAAGATTTTGCCTTCAAGAGACCTAAAAGTGAAAAGGAACGATATTAAGCAATAACGGATATAAAAGTGATCGAATAAGGGCTTAAATGACCCTCAAAAGGTACCTTTAAAACCTTATCAAATATCCCTACACTTGGTATTTGCTTGTCCTCAAGCAAATGTGCTTTTAGCCAATTAATTTATAAGTTAGGGGTCATGAAGCATCCATTCAAAACGGTCCACAACACATATAAGCCCAAGAAAGTCATAACAAGCACGAATTACATACTAGCACCTCACATGGGGTGTTTGGATACTCACATCTCTCTCGGGTGTATATATGAAATATAACAAATCGAAATGGAAGATAAACACTCATTAACCGGTCCTAGTACATAGATTACCATAGGCTTGAGAATAGATCAAACCTCCGTCGCTTACGTGTAAGCACCTAGGAAAGACTATCAAAGAGGTCTTTAAAGGGTTGTAACGTTAGGCTTACGGTAGGAAATAAGGGTTTGGTGGGATAGGCTATATAGTGGTGGATAGTCAAAAATCTCTATGTTGCAAGTATACGAAGAATGGCGCTAAAGCCAAGACTCGACACTCTAAAATTCTAGGCAACGAAAATAAACAAACATAATTTAAAAGATAGATGTAGGATGGTAGCCCGTATGGTTTTTTTTTTTTTTTTTTTTTTGCATACACTTTACTCTACCATCCTCTACGGTACATCAAAATGATAGGGATTTATAGACACATCCCTACACTTGAGTTTTTATTACTCTAACACTAATTTGACCCGAATTGAAAAGATCAAAACACTTGGAGTACATTATTATGCAAACAAAGGGAATTTGAGTTTAACGTTCTCTTCCCTATATTTCATAAACTTTAACTTTTCCATGAATCCCAATCATCCCAAAATCAGATACAAAGGATATGACTCGACTTAGCAACTCATGCAAGCAACCGGATAATTGAACTAAGGGTTTTGGGTGATAACATAAATTGCACTAAAAGTGAGTGCAATAAAGGGTAGGCTAAGGCGATTTGGGTGTATATTTGGGGTGGGGTGTAAACAATGCTTTCATTGATATTCCGGAAAACCGAAACATCACGAGAACCGCGAAAAGGATAGGCTCGAGGGGTTAACTAGGGGTATCGTGTACTAAAGATGAGTACAACGCAAAGGGTGTGGGGGAATTACTCAACCGATATGGAAGAAGTAATTATATTACGGGTATCAAACAAGGGTTTATCCTAATGCCTCTTATCATTTAGTTATTCCTAACTACACAAGTGTAGTCTCACTAGCGATCTCGGAATGCATCACAAAACAAGTTCTAGAATCTAATATACTACCGGTTCACACTCTAAGCATTAAAGATGAATGCTTTAATTCCTACTAATCTAAGGTGATCCTCACATTTTGGGTGGAATTTAGGTGGTAAAGGGTTTTTGTGCTAGTCATGCAACTTCCTATCCATGAGACGCTTTTGTTAAGACTAATGGCCCACTCTATACGTCATGAAAAAATTTTAAATTTGGCTAAAATTACCCTAACCTACATTTTCTCATGGTTTATTACACAAATACACTTGGACAAAGCAACAACAAGGATAAGCATAGTTTCAAAGTTCCGCTTATTTTCCTCCTACACTTAAACCGAACATTGTCCCCAATGTTCCCGAAGTATCAAAGTTATGATAATAGAAGGTAATTAAAGCGAAGAAACTAATACTCCCGATTAGCTCGGTAGGATCCGTAAAAGTGGTGGTTAAATCTTTTCCAAGAAGAGTTTTTGCGTGAAAGGCTCCTTCCAAACTTGTGTAACTTCTTCTTGACAAACTAAACCCGCACACTAGAAGAAAACAAACGAAACCTTCGTAAAATCGGCGGTAATAATATACATAAGACTCGATTTAAACTAGGATATAATGCTTGTGGAATGGATGTTTACAATTTGTTTTGAAAATTAAGATCCGGAAAATTCCAAAATTTTACAAGTAGCTCGAAAACGAGAAAAGTAAGTCGATGTTTTATTCCTTCCCGACGTCAGTTGCAATCTGACGCCGACGCCAAGTTATCCCGACAAAAAGCGGTCTCGATTTTCAAAAAATTCGAAAATTTGCATCTTTAAAACTGAAAAACTTCGCAAAAACATCCATTATGACTCGATACAAGCATTTGACTCGAACAAACAAACATATATATCTTTTAATTAATTGTTATTCTCATGTTCACGCTTCTTATGAAAACGCTGTAATCCTCCCTACACTTATCCTTTATGTAAAATACCTTTATATGTAATTAAGACGAGGTTAAAACAAAATAAAGCATTTTTACAAATTCAAACATGAGGACAAACAATTAATAAAAGATATATGACACTAACAAGCAAACAATTAAGCATGGGTTGCCTCCCATAAGCGCTTTTCTTTATTTAAGAGTCTTGTAGCTAGACTCGTAGTCCTACCCCACGCATCGATATAAGTAAGTCTATCCTCAACAATGTCGTAGGGATCAAACTTATCATTCAAGTTCCTAGTAGTACGCTCGGTTAAATATGCCTTTTCAAACATCTCACCATCGGGATCATAGATTTGTATCCTAATGTGCCACCTTCCATTACCATCGCTAGGCGTTTCTATTCCAATTCCACATGTGTTCGGATGTCTCAACTATCCATTTATTCATGACAAGATTAACGGGCAAGCATCCTAGGAACTCGGTCATCTTCCTAAATACTAAGGCGTCCTCGAACGGGTTCACTTCTATATCCCTAGCCAATTCTTGTTCTTGGAAAGTTGCTACACTAGCAAAGGCTTTATCTAGGTAAAAGGTCTTTGGGGCCTATGATGTTCTTCTCAATCCACGGTCCATATCGAGAAGGCTCTCTATCCAACCTAATCTCTTGTGGGATTTCCTCATCCTTGTAGTACGAATGCCTTTTGACATCGTAAACCGATCTAGCACTCCCTCTCCTACCACTATTTTGGACATCTTACAATCGATGATGGCACTAGCGGTAGCTAAAATCCTCTCAACTAGTAATGGGCATGTCGGGTCCTTATTCATGTCTAGCACATGAAAGTCGGCCAAAAGAGTCAACTCTCCTACATGTACTACCATGTCCTTTATTATTCCAACCGGACGTGCTATACTACCGTCCGCTAATCCTAAGATAGTTTCCGTTGGTTCAATTTTACCTAAGTTGAGGCTTCTATGAAGGGACAACGAACGAGATTGATGCATGATCCTAAATCGGCTAAAGCATCGAGTGGCTTGGAAGTTCCAAGTCTACACGGAAGAGTGAATAGCCGGGATCATCTAACTTCTTAGGTAAGTTGTTTCGCACAAAGGCGGACCCATGTTTCCCAAGCCTAAGTTCTAACTCATATTTTTCTTTTAAGGCATTATAATAAGGTGCATGAGCTAAGACTTCAAGAATTGGTTTCTCTTGATAGAGTTCCTTGTACCTCCTCTAAACTAGGTTTGGATTCTTGGCTAACGGGTTTCTCGTGAGTAGGCTTTACCAAAGGTGCCGGCCTTGGTATTTCTTGGATGACTTGGAACCCTTTTGATAGCATTTACCGAGTGAACCGTTGGGTGAGAGGGCATGTGTTCTCCCATGATGAACTAGAACATGAAGTCGATGCAATCGAATTCACTTTGGGTTCTTTATGGTATCACTTGGGAGTGCTCCAATTTCCGCTCATTGAAGGCTTTTAAGAGGGCATCAAGCTTGGTTGTCATCTCGCCTGCTTTTGCTTAAACTCGGCTTCAAGCTTATTCAATCGAGTTTCTTGGGATGACAAAATCTAGATGCAATTGCTTCAATATTAGTGGGGTTCCGGTATTAGAAGAATTGAACCTATTGGGCGAACTAGATGAGCTTTGGGGTGTGTTGAGTTTTGGTTCCACTTAAGATTAGGGTGATTTCTCCATGAGGGGTTGTATGAGTTTCCTAAGTTGTTTTGTTCGGGTTTGAAAGTGTACCACTTATCTCCCGCCTCCGTCGGTACGTATGGAGGCGTAGTCCGCAAAGCTTGTTCGAGAGCCTTGAGCAATCACGAGTGTCATGGGGACCACCGCATAACTCACAAGGTAGAGTGATTTGATTCACTTGTCGTGAAGACTTAGGATTTTATAGGAACTCATGAGGAATTTAACTTGATCTTCAAGTTCAATCATCCCACGATCGGGAGGAGGCAAGGAGATTGCCTTGACGGTTTGGGAAGTTCACGGGGTCATCCCAACTTTCGTTGTCATAGAGGGCAAGGTCCTCTATTATTTCCCATGATTCTTCCGCGGTGAGATCACTAAGTTTTCCACCGCCGCTTGGTCAATGGATCGCTTAGTGGGAAAGTTGACATGATCATAAAAGATTTGGACTTGGAGCCAAAGATCAATGCCGTGATGAGGACTTTATGAAGTAAGTCCTTGAATCGGGTCCATGCTTCAGAGAGAGATTCACCTTGACGTTGTTGGAACATCAAGATGTCATTCCTAAGCTTAGTGGTTCTCCCGGTGGGAAAAATCGAGCAAGGAAGCGAAAGTAAGATCATCCCAACTTGAGATGGAGCCGTGGAAGTCGCCAAGCCAATTACTAGCTTGGTCCCGTAGAGAGAATTGGAAGAGACGCAAGCGCGTGGTCTCCCGAGTAGTAGCATCAAGGTCGATGGAATCGACAATTTTGAGGAAATCCTCGATGTCGATTTGGATCTTGAACGAAGTCCATGGAATGCACATCCGTTTTGCACCAACCGGATAGTGTCGGATCGCAGGCCGTAGTTTGGGCTTGGTCGGAAGCTCAATGGTGTTCCTATAACCCAGGTGGTTTGGTCTCGAGTACTCACCAAGAGTACGGGCTCTTGGCGGTCATTTGGTGGTGGGTTGATGAGTGGTGGTTGGTTGTCACCTTCCATGGTGAAAAGTGATGGGTGTTACGAACAAAGGTCACGAAGAAGGGGATAGACTAAGAGAAAGCTAAAATGAGAAAAATTTACTTGATATGAATCAAGCAAAGAAACCTAAACGAGGTGGACTACTAACTAGCTATTCTATTCCCGGCCGCGCCAAAACTTGATAACGCTACACGCGTCGTTCGGGTCAAGGAAACTTCCTTTTCTTGAGCAAGTTTTATAACACCCCAGGCGATGAACCTAATCGTTGTAGTGTAGTAATTAGGGTAAGCCACGGTATTGATATCGTTCTCTGGGGAATAGGAATGCTAGTGAGAAGTTACTACGCTAAGGTTGAGGTTGAGGAAGATTATTTTTATCTTTTATATTTTTAGAAATGGAAAAGGTACAAATCTCGGTATTGGATTTGGGGGTTGGTATTGCTACCGATTACTCTACTATTATCTAATTATCTAAGCTAAGGTTGTGATAGTCTATGTCTAATTGATGTGTACTCGTATGATAGTTTAAAGATGTGTTTACTTAGGTTTTACTACTCCTTAATTATCTCCTATTGATGGTTGATTTGTCATGTCCTTATTCCTAGTTGCGTTGTGATTCTAAGGCTATAGGGCGTGCTTATTTCCTAACTCTTTGAAACTACCAAAGGGTCTTGTTTACAAATCCTCTAGTGATTTATAGACGCCTACTCTACGGTTGTCCTTGAATACTTTATCCTACAATTACCTAGATAATTATATTCTAAAGTTCACAAAGAAATTTCAAGCATTAAGTACACAACGAATAATCTAGCGCACACTAGATCATTAGTCAACTAAGATAAGTATCAACCAATCAATATTCAATAATTAAGTTTCATATTCCTAAGCAAACACACAAATAAATTAGCGGACATGGAGAACATGCAAGCATACACACAAATAATCAAAGACATAATTAAATTAATGAAGTAAATACTTAGCTTGATGTATAATAGGTTTAGAACCCTAAATATCGCACAAGAAAGCCTTGGTTCGGTTTTAGGTTTTACCCAAAAGACTACACACAAAACCGAAAATTCGGATTCTATATATAGATTACATATGCGACGGCGTCACCTTATGTTTCGTGGACGCCGTCGTGTCGCCGCCATTAGGGTTTCGCCTTGGCCACGAAACCTTGCGACGGCGCCACCTTATGACCGCGACGCCGTCCCTTCACCTGACGCCGCCTTGGTCGATCTAGGCCGTCTCGAGTAACGACGGCCTACTCCTTTAGAACTCGACGTCGTCCCTTGAAAACATGCAATTTTTCCTCGAGCCGTCAGCAAATTCCTTACCGACGGCGTCGCAGATCTGTGATGTGACGCGCCGCCTTATGTTTCAAGACTTTGAGTGTCTCGATTCGACTTTGGCCATTTTCTTCAGATATTCGCGCTTTTCGTCCAAATAAGCATCATTCCAAAGATTTTGCCTTCAAGAGACCTAAAAGTGAAAAGGAACGATATTAAGCAATAACGGATATAAAAGTGATCGAATAAGGGCTTAAATGACCCCTCAAAAAGGTACCTTTTAAAACCTTATCACTAGGTGATCTAGGAAATAAAAATATAAAATGCCCATGCCTTGGTCGAATATATATATGAAACCATTTGGTCACAAGATCTCTCCATAACCTTGGAAATAAACCAAGAGTCACCCAAATCACTTACACTCAATGTCAAGATAGAAGGAAGACAGGCAAGTATCTTGGGTCACATATCAAGTCTAGAGTTCTCGTTACGGGTTAAGTTCTCTATCGGGGTATTAAGCTTTGGAAGCTAGGGTCACGGTTTGGTCGATCTCCTATACACTATCTTCGAATTCATCTCCACCACCTTGGTGTTGTAAGTTTCCTCGAACCTATTTCGATACAACTCATATTATGTTTCGATGTCTAGTATTTCATCTATACACGATAGAAACGTTTTCATCTTAAATATTAGAACCTATTTCATGCACGATTAAGTTAACTAAACACTAGTGTGGTAAAACTATAATAAGCAAACATGTTAAGCACAAACTCGACACACCAACGAGATTAAAGTCACGTTTTGTCTAAGTTGAACTTGTTTCGTTTTCCCCATTGTTTGAACCCATGATACGTTAGAACTAAAATGGATACCAAGTTTTACTGATGACTCTAAAACTTCTTGAAGATGAAGTAGAAAACAACCACTCAAAGTAACCATGCATGCATACCATCGCATAAAAGCAGTTGCATGTTTACAAAAGAAAATGATAATGTGAACTCGCACCTTATATACCACGTCGCGAGGAAATAAAATATGAAACAAGCCTAACTCGGTTGGTTATCACGTATGGGCTTTAAGCGAGAGGTCCATGGTTCAATCCTCCAGGACACCTTTTCATTCCTTTTATTTTGCAACTATCACCTATTGATGATTTCACCCTCAACTTCAAGTACATTTATAGTAAAGTAAAACAAAGAATTAAAAGTATAAAATCCAATATTTATTTTATACCTTGCAAAACAGATTTTTACGAGGGACTAAAAGTGTCAAACTGAAACTTTAAGCATGAGATAATTATGGGTACAAAGTGTCATTTTCTAAAAGTTTAGGGACTAAACTCGTACTTTTTATAACTCGAGGGTGAAAAGTGTAAATTTGGAAAAATGTTTAGAAAACTTATAAACTTATAACGACTTTATAAAAACGAGTATTTTGACAACCTAGTGTTCATATATGAAAATTACTAAGTTGACAACTAATTAAACTTATATATATTTATAAGTATTTAAATATATGAAAACACTACTCGATACCGACACAACTTAAAGTAAATAAACAAAACTCTCGGTAACATCGTCATATTTATAAACCTACGCTAAAACCACTTTATTGAATTGTATATTCAATGCTCTATCATTATTCTGAGACTTGCCATCTCGTTCTTAGGTTCCGGGTAGGAGCCACTGCTATATCACACTTGATCTCTTTGTGCTTTATTCACCGAACTGCTAAGGTGAGTTTATAGCCCCACTTTTACTTTTATTTACTTTCTTTATAAAACTTTGGGGTGAGAAACATGCAAAACTCTTTTCGGACCAAACCGAAAACACTATTACGTGAAACAACCTTGAATCCCAACTATGCTATCGTTAGTTCCCTTGGGGAGGCGCGATTGTTATGAATAGATCTATTGGGATGACACCCCGCTCGAGTTTGACCGGATAGGCAAGCGCCGGGCGATATCATATCGTATTGATTGAGTGTACCGGAAATACACTTGTCGGGCTTTTATTTATCATGCTTCTAGATGCATGCACACCGTCGTAGGTTTCGGTCGCATGAACTTGGTACTAGCGTAATAGCCTTTTTGCATATAGTGTCATTCACGGAGATGCTATATGTGCAACTGTGGTCCAACTTGAAAACTTGATTACTTAAACCTATGAACTCACCAACCTTTGTGTTGACATTTTAGCATGTTTTTCTCAGGTTTACTTATTGGCGTGGGAAATGGCAAAGGCATTCGTTGAAGACTGACATCCGAAGTGTTTTCAAGAAAATCTATAACAACTTTTAATGGGACAACATATATTTTTATGGGCTTTACTTCCGCACTTTAAAACAATGATGTAAAACTATTTCTTAAATTAATCTATATTTTGAAAATGGAATAGAGTTTCTATTCTTTAGTACCTTGTGTTGTGATTATTGATTTAGTAGCACCCCATGACCAACGCTCACTGTGAAATTTTGGGGTGTTACGATTGGTATCGAGCCGTGTTATAGAGAATTAGGTACTTTTCAAAACCTAAACTATAACCAAATTTTTCTAAAACACTTCAACACCGCCACCACGCCAATGTCTCGCTATGCCTTGCCTCATGTTACGATGTAGTCGTGCTATGTGTTATCGCTATATTTTAGGTTCAGATAAACTCTTATTTGAATTAAATTAATTATTTCTCAAAATCATTAAGTTTCTTAATTAACTCACATTTGAACTTTAAGACTGTTCTAGTTTGATTGGGTTGCGAAGTTTAAATGTGTATAAGCTCATTGTCATTTAAACTTTAAGGCTGTTCTTGTTTGATTGGGTCGCGAAGTTTAAATGAGAATAATATTGATGTAACAAGCTTAATGAGCTTAAGGAATAATTAACTTAAGGAGAGTGTAGAGTAGACTACGAATGCTTATACTTGTTACTCCTCTATGTTAAACTACGTAACATGCCCACTATTATAATATCGCACTATGTTATGCCCCTAATTGATTCTATGTTATTTCTTTATGTAACATACAACTACTTGATTTATATTATTTTCACCTACATATTTAAAACCACCTCTGTCACTGGTCACATCCTCTTATTTCACTCATAGATTCTATCCTTCCTAACGTCATATGACATTACTCCGTCTATTCTAAACTCAATTATCGTCTTTTCTTGTATCATAGAAGAAGGCTAGGAGAAAGTCAACAAAAATCACCCGTGGCCGACCCGCCGCTACTCCCTCTCCCACTCCTGCTCCTGCCGGGGCTGCTGCAAACCCACCTGCTATGGATCAAGCCATGATTGACCAATTGGTCAATGAACGAGTGGTAGCAGCGCTAGCTGCGATCAATTCGAACAACTCAACCACTGATGCTGGAACTTCTAGGCCTACTCTGGTAATAAACGTGGCTGCACGTACAAGGAGTTCCGTGAATCGTATGACCGGCGCTATAATGGAACGGAGGGAGCTGTTGTTTTGACCCGATGGTTGAAAAACTGGAAACTGTGTTTAGGATCTGCAACTGTGAAGATGAAGAGAGGGTGAAGTTTGCTTCGTTCACTTTTCAAGAGGTTTCCTTAACTTGGTGGAATAATTACCTGAAGTCTGCAGGCATTGATGCTGCTTATGCCATGCCTTGGGAAGAATTTGATTGGTCCTAAACTAGTCATCTTTATATTAGTCAACCACTTGTGAATGGTCAACCATGTAAGTCAAACTAATCTAGGACCAAAGACAATTAAAATCCATGGGAGTATAGAATTATATCCCCGGGTCGTTAAGTCCCAACGAGGTGTGAATACTGTAATACAACGACTGTGTGTGCTAAAATGATACAGAATATACAAAAACAGGAATCTGATTGACTAACACTAGGAATGTGAATAGTAATAGCTCAGTCACAGCTATGTCGTTTAAAAACGCAATCGAAACCAAAAAAAAAAAAAAAAAAAAACGTAAAAACTATACAACGTCGTTATGATTCTCACAAGTTGAATTCACTCCTCGTGATTCACTACTAATTATTTACTATTATTAAGTATTTAAAACTATTATTGATTTATTATAAATAATAAATGAATAAAGAAAACCGAAACTTATTATGTAATCGATTATAAACAAGGTTAATGAAAACAAAACTAAACAAACCTAGAATTAAGCAAATTGCAAGGCTTATGGCTTATTCAGTTAAGACAGTCAAGACATAAACTTGAAATAAGCTTGAAAAAGCTATAAACAGGAATCAAAGGGTAAAATAAAATATATCCAAGTCCAATGGATAAATATAAACAAGAAAATGGACTGAAATGGTGCACAAGTAATATGAACAAGTATAAACAAGCCTTCAGCAGAAATTGAGTGAATTCTGCTAAAGTTTTGTGCAGTAGAGTTGTTGGTAATGGTGTAAGTTCACTGAATTCTCAGTGATCTGTTATGAGTGGGCAAACAACAAGCTCTAAATTAACTTCTCAAATGAACTCATGAGAGCTCAACAAACACTGAAACACTAAGTATGATTGGTTAGCCTCACATGAAGCCAAAGATCACAAGCTCAAGGTCAATGAGGAACTTTTCATGAGCTTAGGAGAATCACTCGACCTCCACTGTTTGCTTCAGTGGAAGGAGTTTAGCTGGAACAAAATTAGGGGTGAAAAAGCTATCTAATTTAAGCTACAAACCTGAAAAATAAAACATAAACATAACACATAAGTTATAGGGATCGTGAAAATGATTCTCACTAAACACATAAAACCGTGCACATGGCACAAACAAGCTAAAATAAATGTAAGAAAAGCACTTAAACATTGAAACTAAAAATTAACAAAATTAACTAATGAAGACAAGCAACAAAACATTAAAACTCTAAAATATGGAATATTAAACAAAGATAAACATAAAATAAACAAAGATAAACAATAACTAAACAGATATGCAAGATTATTAGATCTAACAACCTCAAAGTTCTCATAATGAGATAGTCAAGTGTCAAATTGACTTTCTACCATGCTAAACCCTTTGGTTAGTATTTCACTGAGTCAAATAAGTTCCATATAGTGTAAGTCAAATAAGAACAACACCATTCACAACCATTTTCACAGTTTCATTATTAAATCCAAACAACCCTTAAATGGACTGTTTTGAGGTTTTCAAAACATAAGACTATGTAAACCAATTTCATCAAATCCGAGGGTCACAATGTGTCAAATCGCACTTTTAAGCATAAACAAGTAGTCACAAATGTTCAAACCTAGAATTCTCAAAACTAGCATATTGACAAACAAGATGCCAAATCAAACCACAATCCAATCCAAAACATAACAACCTAATATTAAGACATATTATGACTAATAAACGACAAAGAAACATAAAACTTAAAATTAAAGCATATAAAAGACTAAAATAGTTAAATGCAAAATAGGTAAAATGAGCTTACAAGTGAATTCTCACTGAAAATGAGAACCATGGCCACAGAACACATCCTAAGGCTTTCCACAAAGCTTCTAAACCCAAGGCAATCCACAATTAACCTTGCTCCATGCAGTTTCACCAAGATCACATGATTATTTTTGGATTTTCATTGTTTTTCTTGATTTTTTAGAGTTTTCTGAATTTTAAAGACCGAACTTGTTTTAAGGTCTCTAAAAGCTTTAAAGCTTTGTCGAGCTTATGAGCTTATTGAGTCCTTTAAACAACTACTTAACAAGAATTTAAAGAACATGAAATTTAAAGGAATTTAAGCAAGAACTTGAAACCGAATTGATACTTAAAATTAAACTCGAAATAAAGTTTCATTACACTACAACATTAAAACAAGAAATGACAAGTAATTTTAAGAAAGCATTTTAAAATTACACTACGTGACCAATGGCTAATCCAAAGGTATTTACACTACATGACTAAGGCTAGATTAGCCAAGTAAGTTCTTCTCTTGCCTCTCCTCCGATATTTATAGTCATTTGAGTTCCCACCATCTTCCTCGTAAAATCCCACTTTAATTTTTGACCATTGATCGAGCAGAGATGATCCTAGTTTTGAATTCACTTTGGCGCCAAAAGTGGTACTAGTTGATTGAGGCGCTCATGCAATTAATGCTTCTTGTTCACATGTAGAGGTGGAGGAGACATGTTTGGTGGGTTTAGAGGTCAAGTGGTAGAGTTGATAGCAAAAACAGGGTATTGTGAGGCGTGATAAAGTGTTTGTGGTGAGAATGCATTTATTGATTGTGGGTCGGTATAGGTGAAAGGATGGTGGTGAGAGTTGTTAAACAACCTGGGTAGTGAGGTGGAAAGGTGGTAAAGAAAAAGGTGGTAGCAAGTGGCAAAACCGTGCAAGGTGGAGGAGTGGTTTTGACCATATATTATTTAGGGACCAGATATTTTAGTGGAAGTATCTCATGAAACGTATGCCTTCGCAGAAACCATCAACAAGATTATATCTTCTAGAAACCATTGATTCAAGAATCACAATAGGCTTCAGCAGAAACCATCATTATCGCAGAATCAAACTGTTTCAACTCTTTTGTACCGATTCACATAAAAACACATTTTCATGATATTTGTAACATTTATAAAGTCATTTGTGTGTTTTTGGCTGTTTTTGTGGGTTTAAACAATGTAAAATATATGTGTTTTTAGACACATATCAAATCCCCCACACTAAACTATTGCTAGTCCCTAGCAATCTTTTATGAAGTTTTAATGGATTTTAAAGAACTCTTTACCAAAAGCCATCACTTCTGGAGTAGCCAAAATGTTTCAGTTCAAGTAAGAACCTTGGTACAAATGATAACCAAATGATTTTGAGCAAATCATAAGCTGTAAACGGATTTGATTTGTCTTTACCGGAAGCCGTTTGCTTCTGGACTAGCCAACTCTTAGATAAATTATCAATATTATCTTTGGTGAGTCGATTACCAATTATGGCTTTCCAACGCGCCTTTACCACAAGCCATAAACTTGCGGCTAGCCAACTCTTCACTAATTAAAGATATGGTGAGTCAACACCATACAATTTTGGGAAAATTGCAAGCCATAAACGGATTTGAGATATCTTTACCAAGAGCCGTTTGCTCTGGATTAGCCAATCCTTATGTGGGTTAGACATGGTGGACCGATTACCATTTATTGTGTTTAGTACATAGTACTTCCACTAAATTTTTTAAAATTTGGCCATTTTGGGGAAAAAGGGACTAAAAGGGTACATTTATGATCAAATTCGCGAATTTCCCCACGCTTAGAAATGAATATTGTCCTCAATATTCAAAGTCCCGCTATTATGCGTAATCCTTGAACGTAAAAGATAACATTACTAGCTAAGTGTAGAAACACAACAATTATTCTCTTTTAATATTTACAATTTTCAACGTTTTTATATATATATACAACAGTGGGGTATTACCCGACACTAAGGTGGTACACACGGTGAAAACCCATGTTTAACTATCGTTTTTGATTACCGAGTCGCTAGCTTGACTCGACCCGAATTAAATGGTTCATGGGAAATGATCGATGAGAAATTGGAGTGGTGTCACCACTCACGAATTATGAATAGTAAGGCAAGGAGAATATTTTTGGTTTTCGATTTTTTATATATATATATACAAAGAAAAAGGAAAAATATTTTTGTGTTTTATATTGTTTTTAGAATTGAAATATGATATTGTATATATACAAGTACGTTATACGCAGCACACCTCCCCGGCAGCGGCGCCAAAATTTGATTGGTCCTAAACTAGTCATCTTTATATTAGTCAACCACTTGTGAATGGTCAACCATGTAAGTCAAACTAATCTAGGACCAAAGACAATTAAAATCCATGAGAGTATAGAATTATATCCCCGGGTCGTTAAGTCCCAACGAGGTGTGGATACCGTAATACAACGATCGTGTGCTAAAATGATACGTAATATACAAAAACAGAATCATTGACTAACACTAGGAATGTGAATAGTAATAGCTCGTCACGCCTATGTCGTTTAAAAACGCAATCGAAAAAAAAAAAAAAAAAAAAAAAACGAAAAACTATACAAGCGTCGTTATGATTCTGCTGAAGTTGAATTCACTCCTCAGCAGATTCACTACGAATTATTTACTATTATTAAGTATTTAAAAGCTATTATTGATTTATTATAAATAATAAATGAATAAAGAAAACTGAAACTTATTATGTATTGATTATAAACAAGGTTAATGAAAACAAAACTAAACAAACCTAGAATTAAGCAAATTGTAAGGCTTATGGCTTATTCGCTTAAGACAACCAAGACATAAACTTGAAATAAGCTTGAAAAGCTATAAACAGAATCAAAGGGTAAAATAAGATATATCCAAGTCCAATGGATAAATATAAACAAGAAAATGGACTGAAATGGTGCACAAGTAATATGAACAAGAGAAACAAGCCTTCAGCAGAAATTGAGTGAATCTGCTCAAGTTTTGTCTTGAGAGAGTTGTTGGTAATGGTGTAAGTTCACCGAATCTCGGTGATCCGTATGAGTGGCAAACAACAAGCTCTAAATTAACTTCTCAAATGAACTCATGAGAGCTCAACAAACACCAAACACTAAGTATGATTGGTTAGCCTCACATGAAGCCAAAGATCACAAGCTCAAGGTCAATGAGGAACTTTTCATGAGATTAGAGAATCACTCGACCTCCACTGCTTGCTTCATGGAAGGAGTTTAATGGAACAAAATTAGGGGTGAAAAAGCTATCTAATTTAAGCTACAAACCGAAAAATAAAACATAAACATAACACATAAGTTATAGGGATCGTGAAATGATTCTCATGAAACACATAAAACGTGCACGTGGCACAAACAAGCTAAAATAAATGTAAGAAAAAGCACTTAAACATTGAAACTAAAATTAACAAAATTAACTAATGAAGACAAGCAACAAAACATTAAAACTCTAAAATATGGAATATTAAACAAAGATAAACATAAAATAAACAAAGATAAACAATAATTAAACAGATATGCAAGATTATTAGATCTAACAACCTCAAAGTTCTCATAATGAGATAGTCAGTGTCAAATTGACTTTCTACCATGCTAAACCCTTTGGTTAGTATTTCACCGAGTCAAATAAGTTCCATATAGTGTAAGTCAAATAAGAACAACACCATTCACAACCATTTTCACAGCTTTCATTATTAAATCCAAACAACCCTTAAATGGACTGTTTTGAGGTTTTCAAACATAAGACTATGTAAACCAATTTCATCAAATCCAGGGTCACAATGTGTCAAATCGCACTTTTAAGCATAAACAAGTAGTCACAAATGTTCAAACCTAGGATTCTCAAAACTAGCATATTGACAACAAGATGCCAAATCAAACCACAATCCAATCCAAAACATAACAACCTAATATTAAGACATATTATGACTAATAAACGACAAAGAAACATAAAACTTAAAAATTAAAGCATATAAAAGACTAAAATAGTTAAATGCAAAATAGGTAAAATGAGCTTACAAGTGAATTCACTGAAAATGAGAACCATGGCCACGTAACACATCCTAAGGCTTTCCATAAAGCTTCTAAACCCAAGGCAATCCACAATTAACCTTGCTCCATGCGCTTCACCAAGATCACATGATTATTTTGGATTTTCATTGTTTTCTTGATTTTTAGAGTTTTCAATTTTAAAGATCGAACTTGTTTTAAGGTCTCTAAAAGCTTTAAAGCTTTGTCGAGCTTATGTGAGCTTATTGAGTCCTTTAAACAACTACTTAACAAGAATTTAAAGAACATGAAATTTAAAGGAATTTAAGCAAGAACTTGAAACCTAATTGATACTTAAAATTAAACTGAAATAAAGTTTCATTACACTACAACATTAAAACAAGAATGACAAGTAATTTTAAGAAAGCATTTTAAAATTACACCACGTGACCAATGGCTAATCCAAAGGTATTTACACTACATGACTAAGGCTAGATTAGCCAAGTAAGTTCTTCTCTGCCTCTCCTCCGATATTTATAGTTATTTGAGTTCCCACCATCTTCCTCGTAAAATCCCACTTTAATTTTTGACCATTGATTGAGCGAGAGATGATCCTAGTTTTGAATTCACTTTTGGCGCCAAAAGTGGTACTAGTTGATTGAGGCGCTCACTGCATTAATGCTTCTTGTTCACATGTAGAGGTGGAGGAGACATGTTTGGTGGGTTTAGAGGTCAAGTGGTAGAGTTGATAGCAAAAACAGGTATTGTGAGGCGTGATAAAGTGTTTGTGGTGAGAATGCATTTATTGATTGTGGGTGGTATAGGTGAAAGGATGGTGGTGAGAGTTGTTAAACAACCTGGGTAGTGAGGTGGAAAGGTGGTAAAGAAAAGGTGGTAGCAAGTGGCAAAACCGTGCAAGGTGGAGGAGTGGTTTTGACCATATATTATTTAGGGACCGATATTTTAGTGGAAGTATCTGTAAACGTATGCCTTCAAGCAGAAACCATCAACAAGATTATATCTTCTAGAAACCATTGATTCAAAGAGATCACAATAGGCTTCAAAGAAACCATCATTATCGCTAAATCAAACTGTTTCAACTCTTTTGTACCGATTCACATAAAAACACATTTTCATGATATTTGTAACATTTATAAAGTCATTTGTGTGTTTTTGCTTTTATGGGTTTAGACAATGTAAAATATATGTGTTTTAGACACATATCGTAATTCAAGGATATGGTGCTCAAGAAATATTGCCCTCGCAATGAGGTCGAAGTCGGAGAATGAGTTCGAATCTCAAGCGGAAGGGCACCGATATGGCATCCTACAACCAACGCTTCCAAGAGTTGGCCTTGCTATGTCCGGAGATGGTACCAACCGAAACTCGCTTGATAGGCGATACATCGGAGGGCTACCTCCATCTATTAAAGGAAATGCGACTACCTCAAGGTCACGACCTTCACGAGACTATTGAAGTGTCAAACAAGTTAATGGATCAAGTGATTGAGGATGCCACCAAGCAAAGAACTAACAACAAGCGAAAGTGGAGTGATAACCCAAGGACAACAACAACAATCAAAACAAGAGGCAAGAAGTAGCTAAGGTCCGCTCACTGGGACGAAGAAAAGAAGGGCTATGGGCGGAAGCACCTTTGTGCAACTGTTGTAAACTCCACCACAAAGGTCGGTGTAATGTGAAATGTCATAACCGCCGTAAGATTGGACACTTGGCAAAGACGCAAGTCAAAGGATCTTGCTAACATAACTTGCTTCGGGTGTGGAGAACGAGGACACTACAAGAATGAGTGTCCCAATCCAAGGGATCAGAATGGAACCACCCAGATTGAACCAGCCCGAGGAAGAGCTTATTTCCTTGGAGAAAAAGAAGAGCGTCAAGATCAACTTCAACACTATCTAAACTGACGACAACAAAGAAATTCTCCGCCCTCTTAGATTGCATCCCTTTAAGTTTCCTATCTATTGTACTCTTTTATGTAACCGTTGTATTCGAATATTCCGCTTAATGAATCCTTTATCTTTGTTTACTTATTGCCTCATGTTATTAAATCTCCTTAAACGACTAGCCTCTCTTCCACGCCACGCTTTAAGTATATATTCTCGCATCTCGTCACCATGTCGACCTCGACGATTCTCAGATCGTAAACCACGAGGACGTGGTTTCTTTTAAGGGTAGGTACCGTAAGAACTCGTAAATTTTCATACCGGTTTCGTGTCACATTTTTTTCTTCTCCGCTTCGAACTTTAAACACGACAAGTCACGGGATATTTTTCACCTCGACCGTGATAATAAAAATTATATAAAATAAATATATAATAAACTTTATATTTTTATCGGCCCTCGAACCCATTGGACTTTATTCCACCTCGTGACCCAACCCACCCACATTATTTTGCTTGGGCCTCGTTCACAACTCCTAGCCCACGTACAAGCATTGTAAAATTGAGGTAAAAATGTTTTTGTGTTCTTTCCTCCAGAATCGAACTAGAAACAAACCAACCCAAACTAGTTAACCTTCATTGATACAAAAGTTGTGTAGGAAAAGAAGGGACAAAGTTTGTCATGATAGCCACCCTAACCAAATAGTTTATTAAACAAACCATACTCTAAACACTACTTTGACCTCTTGACCTTAAAATCCAATGGTTCTTGTGACCATTGACTCGACATATCAAGACCAAAACATCCAGATCTCTCACGCCATTGTGCATCCAAGACCAAGTCAAATGCACATGTCTAAAAATCCTATGGCTAGGTGATCTAGGAAATAAAAATATAAAATGCCCATGCCTTGGTCGAATATATATATGAAACCATTTGGTCACAAGATCTCTCCATAACCTTGGAAATAAACCAAGAGTCACCCAAATCACTTACACTCAATGTCAAGATAGAAGGAAGGCAGGCAAGTATCTTGGGTCACATATCAAGTCTAGAGTTCTCGTTACGGGTTAAGTTCTCTATCGGGTATTAAGCTTTGGAAGCTAGGGTCACGGTTTGGTCGATCTCCTATACACTATCTTCGAATTCATCTCCACCACCTTGGTGTTGTAAGTTTCTCGAACCTATTTCGATACAACTCATATTATGTTTCGATGTCTAGTATTTCATCTATACACGATAGAAACGTTTTCATCTTAAATATTAGAACCTATTTCATGCACGATTAAGTTAACTAAACACTAGTGTGGTAAAACTATAATAAGCAAACATGTTAAGCACAAACTCGACACACCAACTAGATTAAAGTCACGCTTTGTCTAAGTTGAACTTGTTTCGCTTTTCCCGTTGTTTGAACCCATGATACGTTAGAACTAAAATGGATACCAAGTTTTACTCATGACTCTAAAACTTCTTGAAGATGAAGTATAAAACAACCACTCAAAGTAACCATGCATGCATACCACTGCATAAAACAGTTGCATGTTTACAAAAGAAAATGATAACAGGAACTGCACCTTATATACCACGTCGCGTAGGAAATAAAATATGAAACAAGCCTAACTCAGTTGGTTATCACGTATGGGCTTTAAGCGAGAGGTCCATGGTTCGAATCCCTCCTGTGACACCTTTTTCATTCCTTTTTATTTTGCAACTATCACCTATTGACAGATTTCACCCCTCAACTTCAAGTACATTTATAGTAAAGTAAAACAAAGAATTAAAAGTATAAAAATCCAATATTTATTTTTATACCTTGCAAAAACAGATTTTTACGAGGGACTAAAAGTGTCAAATCTGGAAACTTTAAGCATGAGATAATTATGGGTACAAAGTGTCATTTTCTAAAAGTTTAGGGACTAAACTCGTACTTTTTATAACTCGAGGGTGAAAAGTGTAAATTTGGAAAAATGTTTAGAAAACTTATAAACTTATAACGACTTTATAAAAATGAGTATTTTGACAACCTAGTGTTCATATATGAAAATTACTAAGTTGACAACTAATTAAACTTATATATATTTATAAGTATATAAATATATGAAAACACTACTCGATACCGACACAACTTAAAGTAAATAAACAAAACTCTCGGTAACATCGTCATATTTATAAACCTACGCTAAAACCACTTTATTGAATTGTATATTCAATTCTCTATCATTATTCCTAGACTTGCCATCTCGTTCTTAGGTTCCGGGTAGGAGCCACTGCTATATCACACTTGATCTCTTTGTGCTTTATTCACCGAACTGCTAAGGTGAGTTTATAGCCCTACTTTTACTTTTATTTACTTGCTTTATAAAACTTTGGGGTGAGAAACATGCAAAACTCTTTTCGGACCAAACCGAAAACACTATTACGTGAAACAACCTTGAATCCCAACTATGCTACCGTTAGTTCCTTTGGGGAGGCGCGATTGTTATGAATAGATCTATCAGATGACACCCCGCTCGAGTTTGACCGGATAGGCAACGCCGGGATATCATATCGTATTGATTGAGTGTCTTGGAAATACACTTGTCGGGCTTTTATTTATCATGCTTCTAGATGCATGCACACCGTCGTAGTTTCGGTCGCATGAACTTGGTACTAGCGTAATAGCCTTTTTGCATATAGTGTCATTCACGGAGATGCTATATGTGCAACTGTGGTCCAACTTGAAAACTTGATTACTTAAACCTATGAACTCACCAACCTTTGTGTTGACATTTTAGCATGTTTTTCTCATGTTTACTTATTGGCGTGGGCAATGGTAAAGGCATTCGTTGAAGACTGACATCCGAAGTGTTTTCAAGCAAATCTATAACAACTTTTAATGGGACAACATATATTTTTATGGGCTTTACTTCCGCACTTTGAAACAATGATGTAAAACTATTTCTTAAATTAATCTATATTTTGAAAATGGAATAGAGTTTCCATTCTTTATTACCTTGTGTTGTGATTATTGATTTAGTAGCACCCCATGACCCGAACGCTTCTGCTGTGAAATTTTGGGGGTGTTACAGTGTATTTGTCATTTGTAAATACCAACAATGTATTTTGTAATCCAATAACATCTTTTGTATTAGAGTAAGAAAACATATACCCGGTCTCTTTCATCTTACCTTTTATTTTTGAATCATTCTGGCTACCTGCGTTGATAAAATGAATTACGAATAATAATGAAAGCATGATCATAAAACTACAAAACTTACCATCAAAAACCTACCAGAACCATAAGAAAACTTTCCAATCCTTTTTGCTTCAAGTACGTAGTTGATTGAACATATCATAAAGATAATATGATGTTGTTACTATGATTATCATATTACATGCATGATCATAATATTATTAAATTATAAGAATTCATCATTTAACAGTAAACATATTCATGCTTCATGATAACTGTAAAACATGATTGTTGGTTGATTTTGATATAGTTGCCTTGGATAAAAAGATGAAAATAATGACAAAATCAAAAATTGATATTTGAAAATGTGGGTACCCCTAGTTTTTAGCAAAAAAAGGGCCAAATCTTTTATGTATTAAAAGTTTCCTTAATTCTATATCTGTGTAGATTTGTTTATTAATTTTGTTTTCTAAAATTTATCACAACTCTTGTAATGGTACAGTGGTTTGGTTGTTTCAATCTTTGTATGTAAATAACCCAAGTTCGAACCTCTAGCTTGTCATTTTTATAAGATGAACTTTTACATGTTTACATAACGTCGTCATCATCGTTGGTCATCGACACGACAATAACGACGCTCGTAGCCTCCTCTATTATATAGTGTGAGAGATGTCATCGTTTAGTCATCATCGACGCTAATAATGACGATGTCGTGATCTCTATTATATAGTGTGGAGATAGTTTTTACAAAAATGAAAACATAAGCTATACTGACTTTTGAACTCAAAACATGAACATTCCAAATTTATATCGACATGAATAAATTATCACTGTTTCTTGCACTTTTCTGGATGATCAACTTCCATAGCAAACTAGCATTTTGATTCATTTCTGGATGAAATGAGAGGCGTGGTTTGGTCAGATGATCCAGGTTCATCTGCGTTGGCTAGTGGTGGCTTGTTCTTTTCTTTGGCCTGGCCCCACATCACAGTGTAAAATCCAGCGGCAACTATTGTGGCTCCTATGGCGCTGCATATACGAATTCCAAATATTGAGAACAAGTCATTGCCAACAAACTTAAATGGGTTCAAATGAGGATGAAGCATGCCAAAAATTCAGGGGCATTTGAATGTATGTTAAGTGGGGTATTTAATTACGGGGTAAAAGTCAAAAATGATAAACATGCTTTCAAACGTATAAATACGATAAACACTAGTCGTTTATGCACTAACGATAAACCAAAGATCGAGTTATGTACAATAATGGGTAATTATTCACATCTTCATCTCTCACATCCGCATCGTTAGTCCTTTATACTAACTACCGTTAATAAATAACTTAAAACTTGGTTTCTTATGTTTCGTCCGATTTTTACGTTTCCGCGTTTTTACGCCGTCCGATTTTTACGTTTTCGTCCGCTTTTTTACGTTTGTGTCAATTTTTTTACGTTTTATCCGATTTTTTACCTTTCGTCTGCTTTTTTCGCCACCGACCTTTGTTTAAGTTTTCACCTTTGTTACGCTTTTCATCCGCTTTTTTATGTTTTAGCCTCATTTTTACGCTTTCATATGTTTTTACGTTTTCATCGATTTTTTATGTTTTGTCGATTTTTACGTTTTCGTCCATTCTTTTACGCTTTCTTCCGGTTTTACGTTTTCGACCCATTTGTTACGTTTTTGTCCGTTTTTTACGTTTTCTGCTTTTTACGTTTTCGTCCAATTTTTACGATTTCGTCCGCTTTTACGTTTTCAACCCCTTTGTTACGCTTACATTCCTTTTTTTTTTTTTATATATTTTAGTCTTTTTTAACCTTTTGTCCGATTTTTTATTTTTCGTTCGCTTTTTACGCTTCGACCCTTTTTAAGTTTTCGACCCTTTGTTACATATTCATCCGTTTTTAAGTTTAATACGCTTTTTACGCTTTAGTCAAATTTTTACGTTTAGTCCATTTTTACGTTTCGTCCATTTTTTACGCCGACACCTTTGTTACGTTTTAAATGCCTTTTTATGTTTTCGCTCATTTTTACGTTTTCGTCCGATTTTTACGTCTTCGTCCGATTTTTACGTCGTCGATCGTTCTTTTCGCCGACCCCTTTGTTACGTTTTAAATACATTTTTTCGCCGACCCTTTGTTACGTTTTCTTGATTTTATGTTTTCGTCTGCTTTTTAACCCCTTTATTACGTTTTAAATCATTTTTTATGCCGTCCGTTTTTACTTTTTTCGACCCCTTTGTTACGTCTTCATCTGCTTTTACGCCGACCCTTTGTTATGTTTCGCACGTTTTTCGTTTTACGCCGACGTTTCGACCCTTGTTACGTTTCGTCCGCTTTTACGTTTTAGTCCGCTTTTTCGTTTCGTCCATTTTTTACGTTTTCATCATTTTTACGTTTTCGTCCATATCAAAAGATGAAAACGTTAAAAATAGACGCAAACGAACAAAGGGTCGAAACGAAAAAACGATTTACGGCGTAAACAAACGGTCGACGGCGTAAAATTGGACGAAACGTAAAACGAAAACGTGCGCGGGCGAAAATGTAAAAATCGGACGAAAACGTAAAAACGGGCGAAAAATGTAAAAATCGGACGAAAACGTAAAAAGGCAAAACGTAAAAGTGACGAAATGTAAAAAGGACGAAACGTAAAATGGGACGAAACGAAAAACGGACGAAAACGTAAAAATCGGACGAAAACGCCAAAAATCGGACGAAAACGTTAAAAATAGACGAAACGTAAAAATGACGAAAACAAAAAACCTGACGAAAAGTAAAAACGGACGAAAACGTAAAAATCGGACGAAACGAAAAACAGATGAAAACGTAAAATCGGACAACGTAAAAACGGACGAAACGAAAAACGAGGTTTTAAGTTATTTATTAACGGCCGTTATTATAAAGGACTAACGATGCAGATGTGAGAGATGAAGATTAGAATAATTACCCATTATTGTACATAACTTGATCTTTGGTTTATCATATTGGTACATAAATGATCATGTTTATCATATTGGTACATTTGAGAAAGCATCTTTATCATTTTTGACTTTTACCCTTAATTACAATTTACTTTGCAATATATGGTGTTTGGATGTGCTTATGCTATTTGTAGATTTTATGATCAGAATCTGTTTCAATGAAACCAAACACTTAAAGCTATTGTTTACAACTTCAAAAGCAGTAGTCTATATTCAGTTATAAGATGCAATGCCATACAACAACAACTAAACTGATTCTAGTTTTCTGATTATTCGGGTTAGAATAATCAGCTTTGGAGTAAAAAAATAAGTGAGATATATGAAAACTTACCTCTATCCCTAGTTTTAATCATCATATTGATCACTTTCAAAACACAAATCCTAAATCTCATCAAGTTCTAATTTTCGATAAAAGAAAGAGTAATCATTTACCTTCCCAAGTGAAGTGAATCCCCAAGAAATGTGACACCCATGATGACAGCGATAACTATTGACAGCGGCGAGAACATGGCCACAAAAACTGGACCTTTCTTCTCCAAGCACCAAGTGATAGCCGTACTACGAAACACAACTGAAAATACCGCCTTCAAGTAAAAAAGGTCAATCTACCAACACCAAGATATGTTGTCCAACTTGAAAGAATAGTTTAGTTACTAAACTTACCCCCCAAACGACGGCAATCATCCCTATATCGGGTTGTAGCATCCAAGCATTTAAATTTGGTTCTATAAAAGGAGATAGAGCTATACATTGAATCGTCCCAAAGAGACAATATAAAAAGACCATGGTGCGTTGATCTGGATACTCTTTAGCTGTTGCTGACTGGATGCATAAATCAAAAAATTAATAGCTAAAAACTAGCCCATGATATCGGGTAATCTGTGAAGATCTTACTTGTAAAACATTCCATAAGGCGCCAACGATTCCACCAATAACAAGGATTAGACCTCCAATTACCCAATCCGATGGTCGTGACATAGAAAGCTGATTGGGTGAATCCGGAGAAGAGGCCGTTTGGAAAATTTCCGGGCCTTGATAGAATGTGAACACCATGGCTCCAGATATTGCAACTATGGTACCAAATAATTTTGCCAGACTGCTTGATTTTCTTATGTTTACTTTCTCCATCCTGCAACATACATATACAAAAGTTGAACCTTTAAGAAGCACTCACAAGCTATGGAGGGGGATTTTTATAGTTGGCAGAGGTATTTAGAACATTTCGTATAAAATTATAAATTAAATGGATGTTTGGTTTGACAGTATTTAGAATAACTTTGGTTTAACGGAACAAGTTTGCGGGAAATGAGAATCCTCCATTCCATCCTTTTATCAAACTCACACCCATAATCATTTCTGACAGCAATTCAGACTCCACATAAATAGTTTCACACATTCTAAAGTAAATCAATTTGTAAAATAGATTTCTGGTTCTCGAGCACTACCTGAAAATGATTGCAATCAAAAATGTGTTTGCAGGAGTCAAATTTGATATGGCACTTGCCATGGTTGGAGAGCTGTATCCTATACCTCCATATGCTAGTAGCTGATAAAGACAAATCCTACAAACAGCAAATTTGTTCAAAGTTTGTTAGAACAAAAAACTTTGTTACTTTGTATTAGTTTGTAACATCCTTATATGTGGCAAACTGGCAATGTTGACTGACTTACAGATATATTATTCGAGGAAATTTACCTGAAGGAGATCGGGTCAAACGGGTTTAAAATCACCCAAATTCTATACTTAGCCAAAATGGTTTTATACGAAAATTTAGATAATAAATGCAGAAATATCATTTTTGTATAACACTATAATTAACAAACACATGATTTATAAAATATGAAAAATAAATTGCTTGTTGGTCAACCCAAACCGACCCGTATTAGAAATTACCCTTTTCAACCTGAACGTACTTAACTCATTACCCAGTCTGCCAGTTGCCGCCTAATTTATGGGTTGCATTCGCTTACCCCAAAAGTCCAAGGATGAAGAATCTGAAAAGAAGATGGAAAGTGAGCGGATGACGCCCATTGTTCCTGTACAAGAAAATACTATTACAATTTGTATTACCTTTTCTAGGACTAGAAGAAAGCATAAACAATACATTCAACAAAAGGAAAAACATGTACTCCGTAATATGTTTCAAAACCTGACGATATGGATGATGAAAAATGGAAGAAGAATCAATGTTCCAAGAGCATCATGGTAAACAACATAGACAATGCTCGACATACCACCATTCATGGCAGCTTTTACTATCGTCAGCACGCTCATGTCCAAACATGTTATCATCAACATAGCAACAAATGGCATCACATCTTCCATCCATGACCACGTCTTACTTTTCGTCATTGTCAATATCTTTCCTCAAAGAAGTCGTATATAACTAGTAATTTCGTCACAAACTCAGCATGTATTCGGTTATCGTCTTAGTGTTCTGGTAGAAGTACGCATAGAAAAGGGGTGATTGTCAACCTGATTTTGCTTTGGATATTCAAATATGACAGCTATATTTTTGTAGATAAATATATCAAGACTTTAAGTATAGTAGGCCAAACTTATAAACAAACAATATTCTAATATCAACTTGTATAATGTATAAATAAAGATAATGTTTCTTCTTTAATGGCTGGAAGCAACCACTCACCTACTGCAAGGATGTTAGTGTCTTAATTATACACGGAACTTGTCTACTTACCTAAAAGTCTATGTAAAATGATACAAATATATATTTTTGAATACTTTTATACATGATTAATACTTAAAGAGTATAGCTAACAAATAAGCCTTCATTATCAGTTCAATATTTATAATAAAGGAATAACCTAAATGCAATATTTCGTACTGTATAAGAAAAAGTAAGAAATTTATAGAGTTGACTTTTCATTGAACAAAGAGAGTGAAGAGGTGCTAGAAAAATTGAACATGTGGATTTCACCGTCGGTCCTTTTGGTATATGCAGATTTCACGTTTAGTCCCCACTATGGAGAAACTACTACATGCAGACCTCCCAAACCCAAACGTTTGATTATTTGAACGTTGTTGGTAAAAAAACTAACGCTCGTTATTTTTCTCATGAACTTTAGCATGTGACTTGCACGTGAGGCCATTTATGTCTTTTTTTACCTTTTGTCCTTTCTCCGTCTTCATCTTCAACTCCACTCTACTAAATTTTTGTTTATCAAGTCATTATACTCCCATTTACTTTAAAAAAGATAACTTGACTTCATAAAATATATAGTTTATCCAACTCATTTCTTTTATCTGTTAACATTTTCAACTTCACATAATTTCCACCTCAACTCCATGTGCCAAAACTAGTGAAAAAGTATGAAACCCCATGTCTGCATAGTACATGTAGAATATAAAAATCATTTGATCCGCTTTGTTGTGATTTATGACTTTTTTTCTAACAAATTTATTACCCAAGCTGTGATTTATGCTCGTCGTCATATACCACTGACCATGATCCAACATCATCAACACTAGAGGTGGCAATCACAACCCATTTAAAGTAAAATGGGTTGCTATGGGTCAAAAATAACAACTTATGAGTTGGATTGGGTTCCCGTTTCTGAAAATGGTCAAATGGGTCAAGATACTGACTTATGTGAATCAACGAATGGGTCGAATGGGTCGCAAGGGTGGATGATAACTCAACCATCATTAGATGTCGTGTTTTTATGTTTTATCGTTTTCATATTTTTTCGTCAATTTTAACATTTTCATCCGTTTTTGCGCGTTTTAAATCATTTTTTTACGTTTTAGTCGTTTTTAATGTTTTCGTCCGTTTTTACGTTTTTGCGCGTTTTAGTCCGTTTTTACGTTTCGTCCGTTTTGCGCGTTTTCGTTATGTTTTTACGTTTTCGGCGTTTTTGCGCGTTTTAGTTCGTTTTGCCGTTTTCGTCCGTTTTTACGTTTTCGTCCGTTTTTACGTTTTAGTCGTTTATCGTGTTTCGTGCATTTTGCGGCGTTTTCGTCAGTTTTTACGCTTTCATCCGTTTTTGCGTTTTCGTCGTTTTTACGTTTTCGTACATTTTTTCGTTTTCATCGCCCATTTGTGCGTTTTCGTCCTTTTTACGTTTTCATCCGTTTTCGCGTTTTCGTCCTTTTTATGTTTTCATCTGTTATTTCGTTTCGTCAATTTTTTCGTTTTCATATTTTTGGCGTTTTCGTCCATTTTTACGTTTTCGTCCGTTTTTACGTTTTCATCCGTTTTGCGCGTTTTTTAAGTTTTCGTGTTTTTTACGTTTTCATCCGTTTTCGCGTTTTGGTCCATTTTTTACGTTTTCGTCGATTTTACGTTTTCATCGGTTTTGCGGCGTTTTAAATCCGTTTTTACGTTTTCATCTGTTTTATGCATTTTCATACATTTTTTGGCGTTTCGTCCATTTTTACGTTTTCGTCCGTTTTTCGTTTTCATACGTTTTTGCGTTTTCATCCGTTTTCGTTTCGTCCGTTTTTAACATTTCGTCCATTTTTACGTTTTCGTCCGTTTTTACATTTTAAATACATTTTTCGTTTTCGTACATTTTTTAATGAAAAAGCGCAAAACGGACGAAAATGTAAAAACGGATGAAACACGGATAACGGATGAAAACGGATGAAAAAAACGGTGGCGGAGCGGCGCAAAAAAGATGAAACGTAAAACGGACGAAATGTAAAAAGCGACAAAAACGCTAAAAGCGGACGGCGTAAAAATCGGATGAAAACATCAAAAACCAACGCGTAAAATGGACGAAACGCCAAAAACGATGAAACGTAAAAATTGACGGCGTAAAAGCGAGCAACGTAAAAAATGGATGGCGTAAAGGATGGCGTAAAACGGCGTAAACGAATAAACGGACGAAAGCGCAAAATGGATGAAAGCGTGAAACGGAAACGTAAAATGGACGGCAGCGCAAAACATGAAAACGAAAAACATACTGGCGTAAAAATGATGAAACCAAAACGTAAAAATGGACGAACGCGCAAAACGGATGAAAACGTAAAAGCGAAAAACGTAAAATGGACGAAACGCGCGCGGATGAAAGCGTAAAAAGAAGAAAACGCAAAACGGATGAAAGCGTAAAAAGCGGACGGCGTAAAAAAATGGACGAAAGCGCGCAAAACGGATGAAAACGTAAAAATTGACGGCGTAAAAGCGAACGAACGTTAAAAATGGATGAAAGCAGCAAAAGCGGATGAAAGCGTAAAAATGGGCGAATGCGCGCAAAAGCGGATGAAAGCGTAAAAAGCGGACGGCGTAAAAAGCGGATGACAGCGCAAAAAGCGGATGAAAGCGTAAGAAAGCGGATGAAAACATAAAAAGCGACAAAAGCGTAAAAATTGACGAAAGCGTAAAAGCGGATGAAAAGCGGACAAAACATACTATAGTAGCATCATGTGGAAATGTAACGAGTCGGCAGGCCAACGGGTTGACCCGGCGACCCATTCACCCATTCTTATAGTATGACCCATGACCCATTTGACCCGTAAACCATTTGACCCATGACCCAAACCGACCCGACCGACCCATTTGCCACCTACAATCAAAACCATTAAACCCGTACATGTAAAAATCATAGTATCACTAGATCGGAATCTAAAATGTAATATGAACTTTGGATCCGACGTGTGTCGATGGGTTCGTGTTGTAGCGTTCGGGGTCAAAGGAACTTCCTTTTAAATCGAGCAAGTTTTTCAACACCCTAGGCGATGAAAAACTATACCAACCTAATCGTTGTAGTGTAGTATTAGGTAAGCGTTGTAGGTAGTATTGATATCGTTCTCTGGGGAATAGTGTCGTTAGGTGAAGTGTATGTCGATTTAAGTCTAAAGGTGAGGATGATTATTTTGTATTTTTATATTTTATGAATTAAGATATCTCGGTTTTGAAGGGGAGGGTGGAATTAGTTGCTAGTCAACTATCCCAAAAGATACTAACTAAATTATGGGTCTACCGAGGGCGTGAAGCGTATCCACTTATGATGCATTACTCCTTGCTAGCTATCCATTCTACCTCTTTGAATTGTCACGTCCTATTGATGGTTGAATTGTCACGTCCTTATTCTTAACGCGTTGTGTCTTCTAAGGTCGTAGGGTATCGTTTATCCCAACTCTTTAAGTCTACCTTAAGGTTATTGCCTCACGAAATCTCTAGGATTCATAAACTACCTCTAAGGTTATCTTTGGATGTTTAGACTACAATAACTCTAGGTGATTATAAACTAATGTTCACAAAGATTACTCAAGCATTAAAAACACAACGAATGACCTATCGCAATACTAGGTCAATCACAATTAAGATAAGAGACAACCAATCAAACAAGAGGCAGTGGGATGCAAGAATTATAAACTAAACCAATTAGATTCATTGAAATTGTCACACCCTAATGATGAAGATAGACACAAGCATCACTAAGAAATCAATAAGATCTAATTAATTATATACAAGTTTCATACAATCATAAGCAAACACTAGGTGAATTAGCCAAGCATAATTAATGAAGAGCAAGCAACAATTATGATAATTGAAGACATACCATAGGATTGGATTAACAAACAAACCATTACACGATGTTTATAGAGTGTTTGAAACCCTTTAAGTTCTTTGGAAAAACACCTACCTAAACCCTAGAATCGGACTTAGGGTTTGGGGCCTACAAAAGTGAAGTTATAATGTTATATTTATAGGCGATTTTACGTCGGCAAAGAGTGACGCGTCACACCTAAAGATTTTTTCACCAAGCGTAGATTTTCTCGTTCGGTCGCGTGGGCTTTTGAATCACCTAAATCCGAGTTCGTATGCAAAAGTTATGGCCAAAACAATATCGGCTACTTGGCGCATATTGCGACTTGTGGGGCGTCACCTTATGGTTGTGGCGTCGTCGGCTTCATCTTCGGCGCCGTCGGGATCAAATCTAGGCCGTCGAGTTGCGACGCCTACTCTTTTAAAACACGATGCCGTCAATTGTAAATAAGCAATTTGGCTCTAAGTCGTCACAAAACATGTCGACGGCGTCATGAATAAGACTGACTCGTCCCTTTCATTTCCAATGACTTGAGTGTCTCGATTCTTGACTTTGGCCATTTTCTTCATATATTCGCGCCTTTTCGTCCGAATAAGTGTCATTCCAACAATTTGCCTTCAAGAGACCTAAAAAGTGAAAAGGAGCGAAATTAAGTAATAACGGATACAAAAGTGATCAATTAAGGGCTTAAATGACCCTCAAAAGGTACCTTTTAAATCCTTATCAAATATCCCTACACTTGGTATTTGCTTGTCCTCAAGCAAATGTGCTTTAGCCAATTGATTTATAAATTAGGGGTCATGAAGCATTAGTTTAGAACGATCCACAACACATATAAGCCCATAAAAGTCATAACAAGCACGGAAATTACATACTAGCACCTCACATGGGGTGTTTGGATACTCACATCTCTCGGGTGTATATGAAATATAACAAGTTGGAAATGGAAGATAAACACTCATTAACCGGTCATAGTACATAGATTACCATAGGCTTGAGACTAGATCAAACCTCCATCGCTTTGGCGTAAGCACCTAGGAAAGACTATCCAAGAGGTCTTTTAAAGGGTTGTAATGTTAGGCTTACGGTAGGGAAACAAAGGGTTTTGGTGGGATAGGCGATTTAGTGGTGGCAAGTCAAAAATCTTTATGTTACAAGCATGCGAAGAATGGCGTTGCTAAGCCAAGACTCGACACTCTAAACTCTAGATAACTGAAACAAACAAACATAAATTTAAAGATAGATGTAGGATGGTAGCTCGTATTTTTTTTTTTTTTTCATTTTTTTTTTACTCTATTTTTTTCTCTATTTTCTTTTTTTTCGATTTTTTTTTTTTTTTTTCATACACTTTTACTCTACCATCCTCTATGATAACATCAAAATATTAGGGATTTATAGGCACATCCCTACACTTGAGTTTTATTACTCTAACACTAATTTGACCCAAATTGAAAAGATCAAAACACTTGGAGTACATTATTATGCAAATAAAGGAATTTGAATTTAACGTTCCTTCCGTCATTTCATAAAATTTAACTTTTCCCATGAGTCCCAATCGTCCCAAAGCGTGTACAAAGGATATGACTCGACTTAGCAACTTATGCAAGCAACTAGATAATTGAACTAAGGGTTTAGTGTGATAACAATAATGCACTAAAAGTGAGTGCATACAAGGTAGGCTAAAGCGATTTGGGTGTACATTTGGGGTGGATTGTAAACAATGCTCTTCATTGATATTCGGAAAACCGAAACATCACGAGAACCGCGAAAAGGATAGGCTCGAGGGGTTAACTAGGGTATCGTGTACTAAAGATGAGTACAATGCAAGGGTGTGGGGGAATTACTCAACCGATGTGGAAGAAGTAATTATATTACGGGTATCAAACAAGGGTTATCCTAATGCCTCTTATCATTTAGTTATTCCTAACTACACAAGTGTAGTCTTACTAGCGATCTCGGAATGCATCACAAAACAAGTTCTAGAATCTATTATACTACCGGTTCACACTCTAAGCATTAAAGATGAATGCTTTAATTCCTACAAATCTAAGGCGATCCTCACATTTTGGGTGGAATTTAAGTGGTAAAGGGTTTTGTGCTAGTCATATAATTTCCTATCCATGAGGCGCTTTATTAAGACTAATGGCCCACTCCTACATGTCATGAAAATTTTTAAATTTGGTGCCAAAATTACCCTAACCGATATTTCTCATGGTTTATTACACAAATGAAATTGGACAAAGCAAATAGTCAAGGATAAGCATAGTTTCAAAGTTCCGTTTATTTTCCCTCACTACACTTAAACCGAACATTGTCCCCAATGTTCCCCGAAAGTATCAAAGTTATGATAATGGAAGGTAATTAAAAGCGAAGAAACTAATACTCCCCGATTAGCTCGGTAGGATCCGTGTGAAGTAGTGGTTAAATCTTTCTTCAAGAAGAATGTATGCGTTAAAAGTTTCTTCCAATCTTTTGTATTTTCTTCTTGATAAATAAAACTGCACACTTTAAGAAAAGCAGACAACCCAACGCATCAAACCGAACAAACAAAAATCTCAACAAGATGTAATTCGGACTTAAATAAGATATAATGCTTGTGGAATGGATGTTTGCGATTTTCTACGAAAAATTAAGACACGAAAATTCCAAAAATTTATAAGTAGCACGAGAAAGCGAGAAAAAGTTAGAAGTTGTTTACTACTCCTCCCGACGCGTCGATTGCGATCTGACGCCGTCGGTTATCATAACGAAAATTGGTGCGATTTTCGGAAAAATTACGGAAAATTTATATCTTTAGAATCGGAAAATTTCATGCAAAACATCCATTATGACTCGATACAAGCATTTGACTCACACACACATATATCTTTTCAATAATCGTAATTCTCATGTTCACGTTCTTTTAAAACGTGTGTAATCTTCCTACACTTATCCCTTTTGTAAAATACCTTTATATGTAATTAAGGCGAGGTTAAAGACAAAATAAAGCATTTTCACAAATTCAAACATGAGAACATACAATAATGAAAAGATATATGACACACAAATAAAATGAAAAACAAATACACATGGGTTGCCTCCCAAGAGCGCTTGTTTTGTTCGAGTCACGAGCTTGACTCTACCCTTATTTAACGGATAAAGGGAGGTTCTCCCTACACTTAAGTTTAAGTGCGGGTGATAGTAGCGATACACACCTTAGGGTGACAATTTGCCACGTGAGGTGAAGGGGTGTGTGAATGGCTTCCTTCATCCTAAAACTACCGGACTAAATTGGTTGATGGGTGGGTCGGTTCCTCTTTTGTCTCCTAGATGTATATCTAAGGATGGGAAAAAGATTGAGGTTCGGTTCATCAACACTAGGAAATTCCTAGAACTAAGAGTAAGGCGAGACTACAAGTATTCAAACCTATATTCTCTAGTTGCGTTTGGTTCAAATGTTCTACCTCCATTAGGATTCCTAAAGTCTCTTCTACTACTTAGGGTAAGTCACGTGCGGTGTGTATGCCTTAAATGATGGTGGGACTTGTGGGATACCTTGTGGGTCTAGACTTTCACCTTATCCTCAATCACATCTACATCATCTATATGCTCGTCATGTATTTCCTTAGGTCGTGATGAAACTAAACCTAGTAATTGATCCAACTTATGGTTTAATGCTTGGTTGCTTACCATAATATTTTCACAAATTTGGTCGGTTCTCTAAGGGCCTCACTAAAAATAGCTTCTAAACATGGAGGTTGTTCACGAAAGTCTATCCTAGGTGAAGGCTCATACTGAAGCATAGGTTTCACTAGATGAGGTGTTTTGTGGGCTTGATGGAATGGTGAAACCCTCAAAGGTTTATGGACTTGGTTACTTTCTTCCCACCATCTTGAATAATCCGCTTTAGTAATATCATAATTTTTATGAAAAAACCTAATCGCGGATATAGTGGATTCGCGTTCTCCATAATGGTGAGCGGAAGAGTCAATGGACAAGTTTTACGAACAAAGGCACAAAGAAGGGGATAGACTACAAGGAAGCTAATAAGAAGAAAAATCTCACTTGATAGGAATCTTGTGAGTAGACCTAAGCGAGATATAAATCAAGCCTAAGCAATAACTATTCCCGGCGGCGCCAAAAACTTGATACGCTTACAGCAGCGTTCGGGGTCAAAGGAACTTCCTTTTGTCGAGCAAGTTTTTCAACACCCTAGGCGATGAACCTAATCGTTGTAGTGTAGTATTAGGGTAAGCCACGGTATTAATATCATTCTCTAGGGAATAGTGTCGTTAGGCTTGAAGTGTATGTCGATTTAAGTCTAAAGGTGAGGATGATTATTTTTGTATTTTTATATTTTATGAATTAAGATATCTCGGTTTTGAAGGGAGGGTGGAATTAGTTGCTAGTCAACTATCCCAAAAGATACTAACTAAATTAGGGGTCTACCGAGGCGTGAAGCGTATCCACTTATGATGCATTACTCCTTGCTAGCTATCCAATTCTACCTCTTGAATTGTCACGTCCTATTGATGGTTGAATTGTCACGTCCTTATTCTTAACGCGTTGTGTCTTCTAAGGTCGTAGGGTATGCGTTTATCCCTAACTCTTTAAGTCTACCTTAAGGTTATTGCCTACAAATCTCTAGGATTCATAAACTACCTCTAAGGTTATCTTTGGATGTTTAGACTACAGTAACTCTAGGTGATTATAAACTAATGTTCACAAAGATTAATCAAGCATTAAAAACACAACGAATGACCTATCACAATACTAGGTCAATCACAATTAAGATAAGAGACAACCAATCAAACAAGAGACAGTAGGATACAAGAATTATAAACTAAACCAATTAGATTCATTGAAATTGTCACACTCCTAATGATGAAGATAGACACAAGCATCACTAAGAAATCAATAAGATCTAATTAATTATATACAAGTTTCATACAATCATAAGCAAACACTAGGTGAATTAGCCAAGCATAATTAATGAAGAGCAAGCAACAATTATGATAATTGAAGACATACCATAGGATTGGATTAACAAACAAACCATTACACGATGTTTATAGAGTGTTTGAAACCCTTTAAGTTGCTGGAAAAACACCTACCTAAACCCTAGAATCGGACTTAGGGTTTAGGGCCTACAAAAGTGAAGTTATAATGTTATATTTATAGGCGATTTTACATCGGCAAAAGAGTGATGGCGTCACACCTAAAGAGTGATGGCGTCACGATGACTTTTCACCAAAGATTTTCTCGTTCGGTCGCGTGGGCTTTTGAATCACCTAAATCCGAGTTCATATGCAAAAGTTATGGCCAAAACAATATCAACTACTTCACGCATATTGCGACTTGTGCGGCGTCACCTTATGGTTGTGGCGCGTCGGCTTCTTCTTCGGCGCCGTCGGGATCAAATCTAGGCGATCGAGTCATGCGGCGCCTACTCTTTTAAAACCCGATGCCGTCACTTGTAAATAAGCAATTTGGCTCTTGAGTCGTCACAAAACATGTCACGGCGTCGTCAAAGTAAACTGGCGTCGTCCCTTCAATTCAAAGCAGATTGAGTGTCTCGATTCTTGACTTTGGCCATTTTCTTCGTATATTCGCCTTTTCGTCCGAATAAGTGTCATTCCGACAATTTGCCTTCAAGAGACCTAAAAGTGAAAAGGAACGAAATTAAGTAGTAACGGATACAAAAGTGATCAATTAAGGGCTTAAATGACCCTCAAAAGGTACCTTTAAATCCTTATCATATTATATAACACCCATAAAAATAGATAAGGTCAAAGTTGATCAAGTTTGACTCGAAAAGTCAAACGGACACTTATTTAGGGACGATGTAGTAATACATTGATGGAACCGTCGAGATTTTTAGGTTTTGTTAGAGCACTAACAATCATAACTTGTGTTAAACTTTAACACCGTGGCACGCGTCGGCTTACATCGACTTTAACATTTCACCTTAACTCACCCAAAAACACCCACAATCATAACATCCCAAGTTAAACTTTAACATTTGATATTTTCAATTTCAACCCCTAAACTAAAACAAACACTTCATTTATTAAAAACATATCATTAATTTGAAAACATATTACAATACGAAATTAAAAAAAAGTTACAACGAAATAAAAAAGACATTTGAAAATTAAGCGTTACAACATAAAGGAAATGACGAGAATACAATCTACTGACGAGGTTGCAAGTTATATTTTTTGATGATTCGGTCTTTTTCGTCATTGATCCAAGCCACGACATTTGGATCTTTGCCTTCAATGGCAATCATCAAAAAATTCACCTCTTCCAAGCTTGTTATTGTTTCATCTTTGACTTGCTGGGCCCGATACGCCGCTTGGGCGGTTTCACGTTTGATACGATACTCGTTTGTCATAGTTTCGATGAATTGACTTGACGAGCTCGTTCCTCCGGTGCTCGCTCCCCGATTTTGTTGTGCTCTCGGATCTTGCTTTCTTGGAAGCACGTTTTTTCCCATGGGGCGTGGTTGTTCATCATGACCAAACAAAGCCTCGTTTGTTTGGCTTGGGACATCGCGGTTAAATCAACCGATCCGGCGTGTCCCATTTCTTATGCTTCGCAAAACCTCCCAAGCTTCATCGAGAGCAAACGGTGCTGCTTTGTGCTCCCCACGATACATTTGTTTCGCCCGTTTCATGACATCCATCTCACTTTCCCCGCTTCTCTGTTCTCATTGCGCACGTTTGTAAAAACTGTTGAACTTTGTGCAACAGTGGTTTAACGTTTTCCACTTGCTTGACATCATATACTTGTTGCGTCGTTGAAAATTGAGTCTATTGAACTCATTTGTGACTCGATACCCAAACGTATCTTTGGGTTGTGCACGCCCGACTCTCGGATCCTCCGTAACAGCTATATAACACCTGGCAAGTAATTCTTCCTCTGCTTGGTTGCCAACGCCAAGAGTGAATTCTTCTTCATCCTCATCGATTGGTTCGGCTCGAGGTCTTTGGATTTTTGGACTTTCGTTTAACACGACCTTTGGATTTTTGGAGGAGACGTGGGTGTTTGGGAACATCATGTGTTTCGAGTTTTGAATGTTGTGAGAATTGTAGATTTTGAAAGTTGGTGTTTAAGGTGCTTTGTTGACTTTGTTGCCAATACATATATTATTGATGTTGTAGGTACATTTCTTGGCTCGACAAGCCTAGTGGGTTGGGAAAAGAGGCGTTGGGGTTTGAAGATGAACCAGCGTTGGGTTTGATGATGAACCCGGGTTTGAGGTATTCCACCCACGTAGAAGATTCAATAATGTATCATCGTTGTTGCCTCCCGACATTTTTTTCGATGGTGGAAGTATAAGATTGAGAGGATTGAGTAGTGGAAGTGTGAAAAAATATTGTTTTAGTTGGGTATTTATAGTGGTAAGATTTTTTTTTTCTTTTTTAATAAAACTAGCCGTTAGGGGCTAAAATGATTTTTTTTAAACCCCAACGGTAACTAGCCGTTAGGGGGGGGGGTAATTTGATTTTTTTCTTCTTTTTTTTAATTCGTGGTTAACGCCCCGTTGAGGGGGTAACATTGCCCGTTTAACGCCGTTTTAACGCACGAGGGGCAACGGCCAACGCCGGAAAACGCGACATAACGCCGGTCTCGGCGTTGATGGATGCGAGTGCTCTTATGGCAAAAGGATTTTAATGTATAATGTTTATTTTGGATATCTTAGACCACACGATATAGTGTTGAATAACGTGCTAAATGCACCCAAAATATACCGATGATGCTAGGGTGTTCAAAAACACGGAAAACCGACAAACCGAGCCGAACCTCAATCCGAAACCGAAAAACCCGTTTATCACGGTTCGGTTTCGGTTTTATTTTTAGATATCCGCGTTAACGAACCGGACCGTGTATAATACACATGAAAGTGTTTAGCAAAATATTTAATAATTGCACATGTATCGATTTTATTAATTACCTAAATAATCAGATAGATAGTGATTTTACTAATCTAAACTTTTTTCTCATCGTTTATCAAAATGAACCTAATCTATCACCATCACTTTTTATCACTCTTTCATTCGCCCACTACTCGCTCTAGCACTCGCCCAACACTCGCCTAGCATTTAAACTCGCCTAGAATCTCGCCTAGATTAGCAGGGACTCACCCACACTCGCCTACCATTAAACTTGTGTCGCCCGAAAATGATACATTGAAAACAATACAAATTTCGCGTTGAAATATAGCCCGAAATTCGCTTGAAGCACGTGTATGGTTAAGATTTCATTTCTAATCAATCTAACGGATAATATTTAAAAGTTTATTTTAGAAAAATTATGTGCGTGTTCAAATTCGTAAAATACTAGTAGAAACAGTTCATTTAAAAATTTCCTCTTTTATTATTGCATTGCTTTTATTGTATAACTAATTTTTAATCACAACGTAAACATTTACTAAACATATATGTTTGAAATTGATTAATGTGATCTTTACATATGTAAACTTTGAATAAATACTTATGTTAATATGATACGTATGTTTATTTTGCAACTATTGTGATGAAACAACTTTAATATGACATTAATCTATTTAATGCTATTTCATTTTACTAGAATGACATTTTACGTTTTAGATCATGTAATTGTTCATAGGGACAAACTCGATTAAACATCTAAAATGGTTAACCGTGACCCGAACCGCGGGTAACCGCTCATTTTGGGTACCCACAAGTCTGGTTACCCGCTTAGTATGGTTCGGTTTCGGGTAGTAAAATGAATTACCCTCCTGCGATGGATAGTTAAAATCTTCCAACTAACCGAACCGAACCGCTCAGTGAACACCCCTAGATGACGCGCCAAATGCTATACCGGGCAACACGCCAAACTTGTCTTAATGGAACTTGAGCCATCGAATTGGTTTATGCCAAAGGTAAAATTATGCCTTTTTTAAACGTTATGCAGCAGGCAAAAAAAAAAAAATACACCACTTTCAACTATAATACCTATTTTAATACACATAATTTTCAAACATCCAACCAAATCTTTCATTTACATTTTAATCCATTTTCCATATTTCATAAAGTTTTAACTTTCATGGATCTTTTTAATTGAAACTCGAAATAAAAATTATTACATTTATACGATATGCACAAAGATTTTCTAGCCTTTGACGAGATGCATCAAGTAGTTCACACGGTCGGACTTGCATACCTCGAGAATATGAAGCCGTCGAACAACGTCTTTTAATGATTATTTTGGGATAATCCAAAATATCTCGAAAAAATTTCATTTCATGCTTGCCGGCACCGATGAGTCGATGACTCTTTTAATAATAGTCAAAGGTATAATTAACTATAACGTTCATCCTATTCCGAGTACTTTAATTTTTTAGATCACGACCGGATACTCTTGGTAAAATGAGTATCCATCCTAGAATAAATAGCATGGCGCTATACGCCAATTGGCGTCTGAGGACAACACCGATGTTTTCGATGAATATTTTCAAATTGGTGAGCGTTGTAGTCGTGTTAGTTTAGACAATTTTACCAAATGTATATGGGATTTATGCTCGATGAGTATTTAAGAAAACCCTCCACGAATGATATTATACGACTATATGAAAACACGAAAACTATTATAGGTTCTGACGAGCATGCTTGGTAGTATAGATTGTATGCATTGAGGACGGATAAATTGTCCGAACTGTTTCAAAGCGCAATCCAAATGGGGGGATCACAGGCATCCGACAATAATGCTTGAAGCAGTTGTATCTCAAGATTTATAGATTTGGCATGCATTTTTTGGTATAGCGGGTGCAAATAACGACCTAAATGTTCTATATCGGTCGAATTTGTTTGACGACCTCGTTGACGATCGCGCTCCCGAGGCCCTGTACACGATGAATGGTCACACATATACCAAAGGATATTACCTAGAAGATGGTATTTATCCCATGTGGCCTACTTTTGTCAGATCATATATAATCTCCCATAACCAGGTTGATATACATTTTAAGAGGGCTCGAAGGGCAAAGAAAGATGTGGAGCGGACTTTATAGGGTCGTTGGGGATTATAGCACAACCCGTACGTGCTTACCAAAGTGAGCTAAATCGTGGGATTATGTATTGTTGCATCATATTGCATAACATGATACTAGAAGATCAAGAATTTCAAATCGTGAATTTAACGAAATATATGTTAGTCGGCCGCAAATATACAAGAAACATGGATCGAAAGATGCGACCGGCATGCAAAGAAACAAAAGGAAATATGTGACAAGGCGTGCATACCAACCTTCGACATGATCTTGTGGATCATTTTTGGCAACGACACCTAGAACGACAACAACAAGAAGATATGTAGTCTATTTATTAATGTATTTTTTTTATTTCCAAAATCTCGTATTGTAATTTTATTTTATGTATTGTATTTTTAATTTATGTTTAATAAAATGTGTTTGTTTTAAATAAAATAAAATGAAAAAAAATTGGAACCAATAACATGTTAGTGGTGTGTTATGAGGAAGGGGGTTTTAGTTATTGGTGTGTTATTGGGAGATGTGGCATTGAGGTGACATACCTTTAGCTAGCCGTGATACCTAGCGCTCGTATAACATGTGTTTGTTGTTTGGTTTGTATTTTGTCTATTTTGGGTTTAGAAAATGATGATGGTGATTATGGTTCGGGTTGTGCTAACGATGGTGGTGATACCACGGTGGGTGGAACACGAAATTATGGTTGGGTTCATGGTAGTGAGGATGGTTGAAGCTAGAAATTGTGGTTGGGGTTGAGTTTTGAGTGTTAATATATCATAAGATATTATGACATAAATTATATAAAAGAAAAAGTATAAAAAAAAAAAGAAGACAAGGATAAAAAATGACGAAAAGCAAAATGACAAAGTTACCCTCATGTGCAAGTCATACTTTGAAGTAAACAATATTAGATAACGATCGTTAGGTTTATGGACCACATCGTGAAAAAAATCAAGCGTAAGAAAGGAAGGTGCGCTATAACTTCTCCAATGTAGGGGTTAAGCGTGAAATTTGCATACACCACATGGACCAACAAAGGTAATTTACTCTAAAATAAAGGTTTATGGACCAACATCGTGAAAAAATCAAGCGTCGTGAAGGAAGGTGCGCTATAACTTCTCCAATGTAGGGTTAAACTTGAAATCTGCATACACCACGGGGACCAACAATGTAATTTACTCTAAAATAAAGGTTATGTTATTATAAGAGTTAACTACATTTTGGTACTTAATGGTATGATCTGATTTCTTGATCGAGTTTTAATATTTATAATTGTCTCGTTATACCTATGGTCTACCCTAGTGCACTAACGGGCGGTGTACCGATCGTGTGTAGTGTAGTATTCGGTAAAACCGAGGTCGTCCCAAGAGCTATGTGAAGATTCTAATTAAGTCTAGGTGTCATGATTTTAATTGGTTTTAAGATTAATTAACTACTAAAGTAAGAAATGCAAGAAAGCAAATAAAGGTGAGGTTGTGATCAATAGAGGAGAAGTGTGCTAGCCTAGTTACTCATCCTATCAAGTTAAGTTCACGTTTAATTACTTCCAATTGCTTCAGTGGGGTTTAAGTCTCTAGGACAAGATTTGATCGGTTCGTCCTAACCTATCGACAAAGGTTTCCACCGGAGATCAAGCTACTACCCTTGAAAGTCTAGTTGTTTTAGTCCCCTAAGCCAAGTCATTAAGTTCGATACATGCAAGATTCATAACAATGAGTGCCGGCGCTAGCATCTTAAAACTCATCCCTAACTTCTTAAGTTCATCCAAGCGGTATGTGATCGGTTGGTCAAATCGCACAAGCGAAGAAGGGTCATCGGTTGGTCAATTCTTACCCTTCCCACTCGGTCTACCTACTTAAGGCGGTTGGTCATATCTCTAAGCAACTAGACACTACGGCATTCAAAACTAACGAAACAAGGGTAGCTACCAACAAACTATGCATGCATACACTAGAAACAATTATCTGAAAGCAATGTAAACATAAACAAAACAATTAAGGAATCATAACTAGGCTAGCACTAGAGGTGCTTAGGCGCTCATATTAATCAAACAATCGATTCAATGTTTAACATAATGAAATACATGAATTGAAAGTAAAAGAAATGATAAATTGCTAATGCTTATCGTTAGGGAGTGATTTCTCCTTGGAGATGGCTCAGTATGCTCCTCGAGATCTGCCTTGACCTCCTACCCACGTTCTCTGCTTTTGTGTGTGGAGTGAATGATAAGAAATGCAATTTTGGGCGGTATTTATAGGCGGATCCGTTACGGTGTAACTTAAGTTGAGAGTTACGCCGTAACATCCGATTCTTCGTATTTTGCTCGAAAAGGCGGTTACGGCGTAACATCCGGAATGAGTTCGCCGTATCTTCAATAAATCATGGTTACGCCGTATTTGTGGAGCGAGTTACGGCGTAACCCTAAGATGGAGTTACGCCGTAATCTTGATTGAGTTGGTTTTACGAGTCACGCTTACATTGCGGCGTAATGTGAGAGAAGAGTTACGCCGTAATTACTTCAAAATAGGCATACTATCATATATCTTCAATAAACTCTCCAAATCCGCGTCTCATTAGCTCCAATGCTCGTACCTGAAAGTGAAATATAGAGGAAAACAAGCGTAAATCCATATAAATAATATAAAATACGAGCATTATCGGAGGAAATTGACACTTAATATTCAAGACTAATTGATGTTATCAAATATCCCCCACTTGAATTCTACTTGCCCTCGAGTAGACCTTATTAGATAGATTCCTAAAAAGATATCTTCCATTACTTGGAAAATATAAGTTTACAAATCCCTTATGCTAGAATAAACCAAAGCCAAAACGCTCAAATCTCTCAACTATTCTAAGTGTCAATTTCGGGGTGATCACTCAAAGCACAGTCATAGCATGTATTCTATCATAAGCTTGGCGGTTACACAAATCTCCACCACTAGAGTTAAGGACTAAACAATTTTCAAAGGCAATATGGGTAGACACGACAAAGGTTAAGGGTGAGTCGTCATTACTAACATGTCACGGCGAAGTGGACAAAATCAATGATACTTGACCAAATCCATGGCCAAGATACCAAAGATTGCTCGGTGCATCACCTAGAAACGCTTCTTGACTAAAGGGTAGGATAACACATGGGATAAAATTGGTGTAAAATAAAATCAAGCAAATAGTCTAAATCAATAACCAAAGCATCACCATTTACCGTTCATCCAAAGTTCAAGTTTCAAAGCTAAGAAACCGGATCATGATATACCGGTAGATGTGCCATTAGAGGACGTCATGATGGGCACATTACCTTTTCTTCAACTGTTGGCGCAATTACCAACTCCATTCTTCAAATGTGATCGAGGTGGCCTCTTGATACTAAATCTATAATGAGCTCATAAACATAGTTCTTATAACCGCACTTTACAATCAATAACTATAACTATTTTTTTCATCCGAATCACTTCATCATTTTTTTACACGTAACAACATAACATCCCCCACTTGAGATGAACAATATGAGAATTTGGGGGTCTTCAATGATCTTTAAGAATATGTCATCGACGAAGCGTGATTCCCTAACCTTTCCACTTGAACCTTGAACTTAGGCAAACAATGACTTCCCAATCACAAATAAAGACTACGGGGTAGGCTAGGGTGTATGGGTGTAACTAAACAATATGTTGGGTGAACAAAATGAAAGGAATGGCTCAGATGGGTGTATCTAGGGTATCTTGCACTAAAGGTGAGTGCAACAAAAGGGTTTAACATGGGGTCGAGAAGTCGAGGTGACTAATCGATAGACACACAAGGATAGGCTATTTGGGTGATAATCCTATAATATTGCCTTCTTAAACCGAAAAGTCCAAATACATCGAGCTAACTCAACATACCTTGTCTATGGTCTCGAAATGATGTAAAGGCTAAGTTCTAGAGTTTACAAGCTACCGACACACTTATAATTTGGTGGATTTGGGGTAAAAATTTGGAAACGGATAAGGCTAATCTCACCATATAATAACAAGGGTTATAATGTGCTCGGCTAAGGTCTAATCTAGTTAGGTTAAGAAAAACATATCAAAATTTTAAAAATGGCATAACTTTTCAAAATAAACTAGAAAAACGAGGGCAAAATAAAGTTCAAGAGATAATTCTACTCTCGTCCCCCCACTTAAAATGTACAAAGTCCCTTTTGTACTAAACATTAAATAAAGGTGAAGAGACAATAGAATTAGAGCGAGAACTTCCCTGAAATTTGATCCAAAAAGAAATAAGGCCCACGAAAAGAATCGTGCCTTCGCATAAGCATCCATGAGCAAACTTCAATCCCTGAAATCACACTACCAACAAGCATAATTCTAAAAAAGAAAAATAAAAATGAAAAACGAAAAGAATGCTAACTCACTTTCATAGGAATCACGGTTGTATTTAGCATATGCAACAAGTTTTTAAACCACTTGGTGTCCCAGTGGACGAGTGTAGTCTCGTGAGGGCTTACAGGAACATACCCACAAAGTTCATTTAAAACTAATACAAGGTTATTGCGTTGTTAGGATTTGGAAAATCCATATGGAAGTGTCGGTCACCCCAATTATAGTCTAGCATATGTTAGCTTGTAGACATTACGTTATTTACTAGTTTATTAGTTAGTTATTAGATTAGAGCAACACCGTGGAGGACGGACGAGTCTTTACCCACTGTATGCCTGATCCACAGTCCGACAGGAGGACGTTTTCTTTGTAACTATAAATACCTCTTCCCACTTGGGCAGAGGTGGTACATTTCATTTAATCAAACCTCTCTTTTGATTTTACTCTCTCTCTCTCTCTCTCTCTAGAAAACACCCTCTCATCTCTTTATCTCTCTAACATGGCTTACTTGGTTTATCATCATCCTAGACCACCCGAATCATCAAACAGCATAAAGTATGATCCTAACAATTGGTACGAGCCAGTTGTGTTGTTTTTGTTGATTTGGGTAGTTCGATATCTTGTGTTTGATGCGGTTTGATGCAGTGTTATGTGTTTGGATGCGGTTTGATGATGTTTGATCCTTTGTTTAAGCGTTTTTCAAATATTTTGTGCTCAATTTTTTTTCCTATCTTGTCGGCGTTAATAGTTTTAAACATTTGATGTATCCAAGATGGTCAAAACGTCATATGGTCCATTCAAGGTGTTACAATATCCGGTCTTGTGTCATTTTGTCCAAAGCAGTTGTTGTATTATCATTTTCTTATATTTTTGTACCAATCATGAAATCTATTATTGGTCAACTCATTTGTATAATTGGTCAACCGGGTAAAAAGGATAATTCTTCAATGCGGATTGAAGAAAGAGAATACCGATTCTGTTTTTGGATAGTACAACTGCGATTTGTCATTAATCGATGCGGTTTGAGCTTATCATGAAATGAGTTTTGTCAGCGCGGATGCGGTTTGAGATTATCAAGTAGTCGCGGTTTGACTCTTATTTGTGCGATATGATAAATGCGGTTTGAAGCAAGTCTTCTGATTTGTTCTAAATGCGTTTGACCGAATATGAGATTTGATTGAAAAAAAGAGTAATCTGCGGTTTGCTGCTGAGAGTTGAAGTCTTTGCGTTTTGACAAAACTAATTTGCGGTTTGACTAAACTTGATGCGTTTTGAAATCACTTGATGCGGTTTGACAACACTCGTGCGGTTTGATGAAAGGTAGACAGGGTGCGGTTTGACAACACTGGTGCGTTTTGACAACACTGGTGCGGTTTGACAACACTGGTGCGGTTTTGACAACCTTCATCATCGAGCAACCAACAAACCCGTTACCCATATCAGTCTACAACCAAATCTGAAAAGAAAAAGAACTAAGGACCAGATTCGAAACAAGAGTCATAATCAAACTCAAACAACCCCAGACCAACTCTTATTTATCCATCAAATCAACAAACCAAACAACAATCGATTCCAACCTATCCTAAATCCCAACCTTCATCGCAAACATCAATCATTATTTCAAGTCTCAAATCAAAAATAAAAACGAAAAACAAAACAAACAAAAACATCAATCGATCTCAGTTCCATCTCTTTTTATAATTGAGTGTTTGTTCGGTAAACAAAACACAACGAGAGTTACACATCATTGATCTATATAGAAGTTTACACTTCGTTTAATATTCAAAACTTATTAAGAAAGAACAAAACTCAATAGTTTCATCCATCTTTTAGTTCGATTTAAGAAATCTCATAACAAATAACAAAAAACCTACCTTAGCTCATTTCTGTAAAACAACCTTGAAGTTTTTTTGCTACTGGAAATCATCGAAGCAATTACAAGGGACGATTTGTGTTTTTTATATGTGGTTTGATGTTAGTTTGTTACAAGAATCAAGGGGATTGAGTTTTTTGTAACTGCGTTTCTGTGAGGAAAAAAAAGGATTAAGAGAAATTTTTGTGGCTGCGTTTTTTAAGAAGGAAGATTAGGGTTTCTTTGTGAGATTATTAGGGTAAATGTGTTTTATAAGTGGTCTTATATACCCGAAATTTAGGGTAAGATTAATCTTGGATCCTTTTGTGATCTCTTGGGCCGGGAGCAGATTACGTGGGCCTTAACCGGGTAGTATATTTTACATGGGTTGAGCGGATTAAACGAATAGGGCTGTATATTGGATCAAGATTGTGTCTTAATATTGGATCGTGAATATTGGATTTGCATGATATATTGGGCTGCGTTTGATAATATTGGGATGAAAATGGTCCAAGTTTTGATGATATTAGTTTTGGTGTGTTTTGTATGGATCATAATATGGACTACGTTTTGGTGCGTTTTGAAGATATTAGGATGAAGAAGTGGGGTGAGTGTATGAACCGGGCATGGGCTGGATAATATTTCAATTTGATTAAGGCCCGGGATAACACTTTTGGATCGAGTGTTAATTTGGTTTCATGGGCCACTTATCAATCTACTAGAAATCGGTGTGATTTTATGTTGGGTCATGAGTTGTTACATGATGATGCAATGTTATGAGATTTGGATAAAATGAGATTTATTAAAGAGATTTGATGAGTTTTGATAACGAGATTTGATTTGAGAAGTGCGAGATGTAAATTGATCATGAGATTTGCTATTTGATGAGTTTTAATGATGAGATTTGATGATGCGATTCTTTGTGTTATGCGGTTTGATACTTTGGCTTATACATTTTCATTGAGAATATTATGTCTCGGCTTGAATTGTTATTGGAACTAGGTTGACTACGGGGTTTTTGTGCGGTATTTCTTATTGGCTTTGAAGTGAGGTTTTCGGTAGCGTTTACTTATTTCGTCTTCTTTCTTTTACCCTTCCGCCAAGATGACTTGTTTGGGAATTTATAGAGTATGATAAAGACTTGGCTATCTAGTTACTTTTGTGATTTTCATCACTTAATGCACAAAGTAGCTATCACTTTCGGTGTCTTCTGTTGTTAAGGATTCGTCGAGAGGTTTTGTACATTGGGTACACCGTTTCTTTTCACAAGGATTAGTACAAGCTTAAGTAACAAATCTAAGGAATTCTACTTCATGATCAAGTTTGGTATATCGGGTTTACTTCACCAAAGTGGTCACAGCAATAGCCGACTGAATACGTGAGTGATATGTTAGCCAAAGTGTTTAAAAGACGAGATGTAATCAACTATTCTCATGGAATATTCGATGCCACATAATGACAATGATACTTCACAGTCTAAGCAAAATCTTTCAAGAATCTTCAATGTCACTCATGATCTTTCAAGATGTTTGCTTATGACAAGAACTTCTCGTGCAAATGACCGTACACGTTATGATGCTTCCGAAAGTTCGAAACCATCATGGGGGAGAAACGTGTACTTTGATGTTTTACGGTCAACCTACAGGGGAAAGTAGTGTATACTACTCTACTTAGTGTGGTTTGTGAAGTATTCTACATATGGGAGAAGATTTGTTGATGATGGAGAATGAACCGTTGCATGTTCCCCTAAAACAGATATTCACCGAAACCAAAATTGTCATAACACATTCAAACTGACATTGTTTACGGTTAGTCTTGATTTTGTAAAATCCCGCAAAAGAATCTATTTCTCTGTTTAAATCATAGACTTGTAAAATCCCGTGACAATGGAAACATCCCAGTAAAAGTAAAGTGCATTTCCGGATCTATCTCTCGGTTTATTCTTGGTTTTGTAAAATCCCGCAAAAGAAACTATTTCTCGGTTTAAACCATAGAATTGTAAAATCCCGTGATGATAGAACCATCCTGGAGAAAAGAAAGTGCATTTTTGGATCTTATCTGATGCTGGTGGTACGGTTTCTACTTCGAAGAAGGGATAAAGAGTGTACTTCATGAATTGGGTGATTGTTTGAATATTCTTCATGGCAGTTTGGTTATTACAAGGTTTTACGGGATTATGTGCTTTTAACCATGGTCGAGATGAAACCATTATCATAGTTCACTTAAAACATCAAAGGAGGCTAGATCTAAGCTTTTAACCACAAGATGTGACAACGACATTAATTCATTATTATTTATTTGAGGTTGAAGTGAAATTTCACGGGCGAGTGCACTTAGTATCTGAAGGTATCGGGGATGGTTGGATGAAGATTCTTCGAGATCCTTGTTCGAGCTTTTAACATTTTAAAAGACGAAGACATGGAAATCTAGTTATTTTTGGGTGATTTTTCTTTTTCTTTTTACTACCACAAAATAACTACCACTTTAAGGAGTTACGTTGTAGTGCTCAATGTCACATTAAATTGTAGATTTTCAAGAGGTGATGTACATCTTATACTTGATGGTTGGTTGGGTGAAGAGTATAGAGTACTTAGGATTCAAAGTAGCATGAACTCTGCACCGCTCTTTGTTACACACTAGTGCAAGTTTAAGTCACAAGTTCGGGTTAGTTTAGTTCGATGTTAAATTCATCAAATTGGGTTTTCTTCATCACCGTCACGACAAAGAGCCTCTTGAATGATAATGGGGTTGATAACAAGTTTGCCAAGAGTAGTAGAAAAGAGAGATTATGACCTTTGAATACAAAAGTTCAAACCTCGTTCCTTGAAGAAAAGAAAAGTGTACGATTTAGTGCGCTTTTTTTTCTAAGAGAAAATCTTCTTACTTATGACATTTGAACACAACAGTTCAAGCCTCGTTCCTCAAAGAAAAGAAAAGTTTATGCCTCGGTGCACTTTATCTTTGGAAGAAGAGAAATCTTCTTATTAATGATCATTCTCATCAACAAGCTTCATGCTTCTTCCATGCATGCTTAAGTCATCAAGTGAACAGAACTACCAATGATTGTATTCTTATCTCACTGGCTCAATCAAAAATGGCAATGGTGACATCATATGCCATTTTTGCGGGGGAGAAGTGTGAATATTCTACATTTGGATGATACTCACTTGTGTAGTCAAGAATGGCAACAAATGCGCAATTCTTGAGGGGAGAAGAAGTGTGAATTCTCGCATGTTGATTGATATCGAGAATAAATGGTCATACGGCTCCAAACTCATGTAAGAACCGAGCTTCTTCTTGTCGGGTCATCTTCACATGGAGTTTCCTATAAGAGCCGTTGGTTGACATCTTCTCACGGGCTGATATGATTAATGATAAAGTGCTTCCAGTTAATGTTTCACGTCACATCATCATGATGATTCCGATCTGTCGAATCATCGGGGAGAGTGAATGTGTACACCAAGGTTTAACAACATGTTCACACGATTAGGTTTAATGTCTTATGAAGCAATTTGTGTCGAAGATTGGTTGATTGTGTATCTCTTCGTGCCTTATTCTCCGTTCTTCTACCTTATCCACCTTCACCTATCTTGGGCAACAAATTGAAGATTATCAGTGTTCCAACTTGTTAGTTTGGTGTTACCATTTCATGTGTTCATTGCGGGCTGATTATTGATTTCCTTGATGAACATCTTTCTGTTCTTGTTTGATTGGGAGGGATTTTAGTTAAGGAGATTTGCAAGATGTAAGTTAAATGGAATGCTTTTGGTGAGATGAAGATGTTAACTTTCTATTCCCCAAACGGACAACCTAGAAGAAGGTCGAGTCTGATCATTTCTACATTTTTCTCGCATGTCGAAGACTAAAGACAGTTGCATTTGATTATCCAAGACTTCTTCTTATTCGGGCATTCATCATAAAGATTGTCGGTTTAGGGAGAGTACTAATTGGGGAGAGTGAAAAGTCATACTTAATCCCTAATTAGATTTGCTCATCTTGTTCTTGACACGTTGATTCTCACAAAGATTTCAAGTGTTCTTCTCAAAAGATTTCTAGTATCTAGGCTTATAATGTGTTCTTGATTCAAGTATCAAAACCGACAAGGGAAGAGACACACATCTAAAATCCCAACGAGTACACATGATGAACTTAATACTTCTAAGTGATTGAAGATATCCCGGGAAGACAAATGTCATGACCGCAGAGAAACTCAGTATATATCTAGTGGCTTTTAGTGTTCTTATTCCAACTATGTGGGGGAAGAGATGGAAGAGACAGTTTATGAAGATAAAAGAGGTACACAAGTGTGTGATGATTTCGATGTTATTGCAATCATCAGGGGAGAGAGATTTGTACTTCAGGGATGTTCAACAGATTCACGTGATCGGACTTAATCATTTATTCCGGAGTTGATATCCGCAGAGATGACCAGTGATTCAATCTGCTACTTCAGTTTTATTCTCTCTTCGGGCATTTGGGTACTTCGGGTTCTTGAACTTCATACACAATCATCAAGAAAGATAAATGTGTACATTGGGAGGTGTTATCAGTTATTCTTTGAATGGGTATATGTGTATTCGGGTTCTTGAGCTGTATTCTAAGAGACTGGCTGCATCAATTCAACTACTCAGGGGAAGTGGTCTTTTGACACCTTTTGGTATACATAGCTTCAGAATTCAGTGGAAAAGAAATGTGAGAAGACTTATTGAAACGTGAGATGATATGTTGTTGTTCTATTTTGATGATATAACCACGAGCGGAGAATCGATGATCGTTCTTAAAAGGAGCGACAAGATCGATGATAAAGTGTGCTCCTCGTGCAATCGGCTAAGTCAAGCTTGAAAGAGAGCTTAGAATCTGCTCAAAAGAAGATTTTCGGTTTGGGGAAGCTACCAAAGTCTCACTTCGAAGGTTCAAGTTCAAACGATGATTCAAGAGCCTCGAAAGCTTTGGTGGTGAAAGTTTAAGAGATGTTGATTTCTATCTTCCACAACGTCTTGATCAAGATCCTTATCTCGATACTCGTATCATCATCTTCTTAAACTATATCATCTTATCTTTGTAAATATTTATCAAAAGAAAATAGAAAAATATAAAACCAACAAAATCCATAAAAATCGAAAAATTTGAAAATACCAAAAATATTGTTTTCTCAAGACATGTCTTGTGGTATCGATAACATCTACGGTCTTAGAAATGTCATTCAATAATGGCACGGGACTTTAGATGAAGTTCGAGCAGGAGGTGTAAATATTTTTTCTAAACATGTCTAAAAAAAAAAAAAAAAAAAAAAAGGAAAAAGGCTTGCGCTTTTCTCGGTCAGAACACATGCTTAAACCATGGTTTGCTATCATTTCGGATATGCAACCCGCTCTTTAAGAAGGAAAGTGTTGCGCTAAAACAATTTTCATAAACTCGTGCACTTATCCTAAAATCAATATGAGGAAAGCATGTCGAATGATACTTGTTCCTACAAAATATTTTTCTTTCTAAAATTCTTGAAAAATATTTGTTGTGTTTAAAATGGTGGAAAATTAGTTGTTTGGAAAAATCAATCAGACTTGGAGTTCTCATAAATTTGTAAACTCAATCAATGACTTCAGCATTTTTTTTTAAACTTTTCATTAAACGAGTCATTGATTGAGGGGGAGAATGTATCAAATTTATATCATCTAAACGTGCTTATTTAATCAACCTATATGCTTAACTGAAAAAGATGTTTGCCTACATCGAAGGACTAGGTGCCTAGGGTATGATTGTTAGGATTAGATGATTTAAGTTTGATTGTAGAAACATTATCCTCATGCCTTTATATGATCTGTCTGAATGATTTTATATGTTGGATTGACTTTTATTAGTCGATTGTTGTTTGGGTGTTGTCGACCACCATATGTCTGTATGTATGTCCACTAACGTATCACGAGATATCATGGTATATAAAACGTTCGATCCGGATCCCACAAAGAAGATGATTGGATGCCGATAGGAAAGGGCAACGATATCTTGGGTCGACAAAGAAGAAAGCGGAACTTAATCGACGTTGATATTATATACAACAGGACGTCTCACCGCTTTAGCGGATGGTTTCTGCCACCCTACAACAACAACAAAAAAGCGACAACGTTAAATAAGTCGATTAACATTAAATGATTTTTCACATGTACAAAATGATTAACATTAAATAAGTCGATTAACATTAAACAATATTTAAAGTACAAAATGCTTTGATATTATATCACAAGTACCTTGATTGATTTTTCAAATGATTTTTTCAATTGGTTTCAAGAAGGAAAGAACTATACCAAAAGATCGACCATTTTAATTTATGCATTGGTGTTATCAGGATGGTAAGGTTAGGTATTAGTTCCCACGATCCCGCCAGAACCGGAGGGATCTACCCAGGGACAATCCACTAGAGAGTGTAGAAGTCCTTAGGTATGATGAAAAAAGGAGAAAAGTGAGAATATGGGAAGAGTGCCGGCGAGATAGAGCTAGAATTGGAATAAACCCAATAAGGTTCTAGTAATGAAGTCTCGATAAGCAATGAAGGGGTTGAAGAATGAAAAGAATTGAAAAGTGAAAAGGGTGAAAAGAAATAGCCCTCCAATAATTCAACCTTAGGCGAAACCGGGTTCAATACATATACTCTTGGTGGTTACTAAGGTAACACCGTATTGAAGACAAGGCGTCATGGACCCGATGACGCATTGCACTAAACTTCCCAAGCCAGTCAAGTTCTCTTAAAAGAACTTGTTTCATTCTCACGGGGAACCTACATAATCTATCGACTTTCTCTTAGAGATTGTTGATATTGAAGAAGGAGACCCTCTCCCTAGTCTTCGATATAGGAAACCAAAGTGCACTATTGAGTCTAGAGCCAAGAGATCATCCACAAATCTCATTAGGACACAAAATTAATGAAGACTTGAATTTTTACACAACGTGGAAAGTAAGTATATATTGAGAGTCCTACGCATTATCCTCGTGGTATTGCCAGAACATTTGAGTGATATGTTAAGTATTCACGATGAAGATGGAAATCCTTTTAGAGCCAACATCAAACAAGCTCTTGGTGGGTGACATGTGAGATCGTTTCTAAAAGATCAAACTTGTGACAACTGGATAGAAACAATGGGGCGATTCACTCTTGAATCAACCTTGGTCCAGGAAATGAATTGATGAACACTGTTGAAAAACCTTTCGATGTGCAAATCTTCTTTTCTCTAGCACATCGAATGTGTATTCATGTTTCAAATATAAAAAGTATTTCTGATTGAAAATTGATCTTTCTTATAAAACCTTCGTTGTATTGCAAAACTCTTTCTCTTAAGCAATACGCGATTATTTTAAAATCAATTTTTGATCAATCAGTGAATCTCAATTCACTGGTTCACTCACTCCGTGTTGTCTACTTTGGGACGCTCCGGTTTGAGAACGGCTAGATCAAGTGCGAAACCACATCAAAGAGATTCTTAGAAATTCTACACGATCACAGGCGATTTATCTTGATCAGCGGTGAACCATAGTTCTTGCAACTATATTCAACGAAGTGAACAAAGACACTTTCGTGTGTTTTATTGCTAACTGTTGTTTGCAGGAATATTTGACGGTTGCAGTTGATCGATATTGAGAAGTCAATTCATAACCGCATGCTCACAGCACACACACTTGATTGAAGAACATCATGACAATCAAAGACATACAACGATGCTTTCGCTACTCTGATGAAAAGATGTCATGATCCAGAAAGTGTGAGCATGTCGGTCCAAAAGTCACAACATCACATGAAGGCAACACAACTAAGGGTGATCCAGAGATTTACTGTGGCTGATGACCTCGAAGAAAGCTCAAAGACCATCAAGATGTAGATCAGTTCAAAGACCTCCACTGAAAGTACAAAGTAATCGGACTTTGAAGAATCACTTCTAAAGCACAAAGATTGCTGATATTGAAGAATTGAAGTCTGAGCTCGAGGCGAAGATAAAGATAGAATGCTATGATGCAAAATGTATTTCATGGGGTGACCTCCCTTAGGGGGAGATTGTTAGGATTTGGAAAATCCATATGGAAGTGTCGGTCACCCCAATTATAGTCTAGCATATGTTAGCTCGTAGACATTACATTATTTACTAGTTTATTAGTTAGTTATTAGATTAGAGCAACACCGTGGAGGACGGACGGGTCTTTACCCACCTGTATGCACGATCCACGATCCGGCGAAGGACGTTTTCTTTGTAACTATAAATACCTCTTCCCACTTGAGAAGAGGTGGTGCTTTTCATTTAATCAAACCTCTCTTTTGATTTTACTCTCTCTCTCTCTCTAGAAAACACCCTCTCATCTCTTTCTCTCTTTAACATGGCTTACTTGGTTTATCATCATCCTAGACCACCGAATCATCAAACAACATAACGTATGATCCTAACAATTGTGTTTAAAAGAAAGAATTATTACGGAGAATAGTTACGTCGTAACTCCAATAAGGAGTTACGCCGTAATTATTGCAAAACCTGGCAGAGGCTACAAGAGTGTAGCTACGGCGTAACCATTGAATGGGATTACGCCATAATTGGTAATGCTCTGGGAAGAACTTCTGCAAAAGATGTGTTACAGCGTAACCATAAGAATGAGTTCTGCCAGAAGCGTGGACGAATCAGTCCCGTTTAGCATCTTTGCAACAACTTTCTCCGATTTCCTGCAAAAATGGTTAAAAACACAAAACCCAATAGAAATGGAAATAAAACAAATGAAAGGGATAATTCGGGTTGTCTCCCGAAAGAGCACTTTTCTTTATTTACGAGTCTTTAAGTTAGACTCAAAGCCATGGGGCTTTATGATGGCCTTTGGACTTGGCCAACTTCTTCCTTGGCTACTTTTTTATTAGAGGATGGCTGGTCCCAAACACATGGAGGAATATACGGAGTCAAGGAGTATGATTTTCTTGTAAAAAATTAGCTTTCGTCTATTCGTAGCGAAATTTAGACTCGACTTCCCATTTTAGCTTGACACTCCCAAACTTCACTTTAACCCAATTTTGAATGAGATTCCCTTGTATCCGACCTTCATTCTCCTTTCTTCATCAAAACACGCCCATTCCTTGCGTTTGAGCCGCTTAGGATCGAAATTCTCCTCCATTGCAAATCTTCGGTTGGGATCGCACATAGGCCATGCTTTAGTGAATTCATCGAGACATTATAGCGGTTCACAAAAATTAAGAGTCCAATCAACCTCGGCGAACCAATCGGTCATAATATCGTGTCCTTGAAACCAATGCTCCTTGATCGGTTTTTGTCTTCCAGACCACCAAACTTTTCTTCCTCTTTTATCCTTCTAATGAAAAATGTCCTCCTCCATTGCATCGTTTGAGAAACGAAGAACATGTTGGCAATGTTAATTTAGAACCCTTAATCAAAGAAATTTCAGGAGCACAACAATGAAGTTTTCCCGTAGCAACAATGTCGGGTACGGAAGGTCGGACTTCCTCTTTTTATTCCTCGCTGTTGTCTTCATCACTAGACTTAGTTTCCTGCAAATGGCCAAAATATGAAGGAGGAAAATTATCAGAACAATTAGTTTGTACCTCCTAAGAGACTTCAATTGCGACAACATCATCCGGTTCGTGGTACTAAGTGTCGTCCATTCTAAACACTACTCTCGCATCACAATATCCTAATGAGAGTTCCTTTTCCAAAACCTTGATTCGGGCTTGTGATGAGGTAAGGAAAGGTCTACCAAGAATTAAGTGTTCCCTTGGGGTTATCTCCATGTTGATAACTACAAATTCGGATGCAAAAACGAACCTGTTGATCTTGACAAAAACACCACCCATGATCCCAAGCGGGGTTGCTTTGGTCATGTTAGCCATCTCAATCACCATGTCCGTTTTCCAAAGATGGATCAATCTAAGTTTCAAAAATATTGAGAGTGGCATGATGTTTATACTAGACCCAAAATCGCTAATCCCAAGAGATCATGATTCCCCATCGAACATGGAATGACGAACCCATTTGTGCAAACATCTTTAATTGAAAGTAACTTAGTTTCGACTGTTCTCGTCTTCCTACGGTTCTCGGTTACGCGAAACTCATTAGGATAGTTACGGCTTAACATAACCTGTTGTTGAGATTGCAAGATTTGAACTTGGAGAATGGAAATCTTCACTCACAATCTTTGAATCATTATCGAAAAACGGCCTTACACACCATAGGTTTGAATCCTCGGTTCAATGTCATTCTTCTCTATCTCTCGCACTAAGTTTCTCCACCATAGCTTCTAGGTTTTTAGGGTTGTGTCGTGATTGGAGAGCTTCTATTTGTGTTTTCCTGGAAATCCTTGAGCCATTTATCTTGTTCTTTTTGCTTTTGAATGAGGTTTCCGGGAATGGTTAATGGTCTCTTCAATGTTGGGCCTTCTTTCTCCATAGGGTCCACGGTTGTAATTTCCAGAAGGTCCTCCACGGTAGCCATTGCTATTTTGATTATCCCCATAAAATGGTCGATTATCACCATATTTAACTTCTTCAATCTTTCTATCTTCGTCAATGAGAGGACAAATTTTGGTGAGATGTCCTCCTCCACAGATTTCGCAACCTACTTGGATGGCATGAACACATTCTTTGAGCTTGAGCATATCCCAACCAAGATTTTCAATTTTGCTAGTGATGGCGGCAATTCCATCAAGACTTCCGCCTAGGCTTCTCTTGCTTCCTCCATCGTGCCACTTTTGGGAATGATCAGCCATTTTTTGGATGGCTTCAATGGCGAGAGTAGGAGTCATGCTCGGAATTGGTCCTTGATAATCCAGCATCTTTCTTGTAGTTACGTTAATACCTTTGTAAAAGATGTTGACCTTTTGCTGGTTGTTCAGGTCACGAGTCGGACACTTGTACAGGAGATCGTTGTATCTATCCCAAGCTTGATACAACGTTTCATCGTCATCTTGTTTGAAATTATGGATCTCCATGAGCTGATTAGATATCTTCGAAGGAGGACAATATCTTTGGATAAAATACTTTTTAGTAGATCCCATGTATCAACCGCCGGCTAGCAATCTTTCAATCCATCTTCTTGCTCCCCGGTAAGAGTCATGGGAATACGGAGCATAACGTCATGAGAAACACCGGGGATGTCGAAAAGGCTTGCGATGTACAAGACATTCTCAACGTGTTCATACGCATCTTCGTCTCGTTTCATGAGAAAGGGTTAGCGAAGCTCCCTCATAAAGCGATCTTTAATGTCGAAGCGGACATTAGCTCCAATTGCCGATCTTACGAGCCCCGACCCTTGTTCTTCTCTTGTCAGCGCCAAATATTCCTCGAGTGAGGTCATCAATGTTAACAACTTCCATGGTACACGAAACTTGAAAAGATCGTGAAAAATAGAAAATTTAAAAATAACGAAAATGAAAGACTTAATGAAAATCTAATATAACTCCCCAAGAAGCGCCAAAAACTTGATGCAAGTTTCTTGACCGTGTTTTAATATTTATAATTGTCTCGTTATACCTATGGTCTACCCTAATGCACTAACGGGCGGCAGTACGATCATGTGTAGTGTAGTATTCGGTAAAACCGAGGTCGTCCCAAGAGCTATGTGGCGAATTCTAATTAAGTCTAGTTGTCATAGATTTTAATTGGTTTTAAGATTAATTAACTACTAAAGCAAGAAATGCAAGAAAGCAAATAAAGGCGAGGTTGTGATCAATAGAGAAGAAGTGTGCTAGCCTAGTTACTCATCCTATCAAGTTAAGTTCACGTTTAATTACTTCAATTGCTTCAGTGGGGTTTAAGTCGCTAGGACAACATTTGGTCGGTTAGTCCTAACCTATCGACAAAGGTTTCCACCGAGATCAAGCTACTACCCTTGAAAGTCCAAATGTTTTGGTCCCTAATCCAAGTCATTAAGTTCCGCTACATGCAAGATTCATAACAACGAGTGCCCATGCGCTAGCATCTTAAACACTCATCCCTAACTTAAGTTCATCCAAGCGGTAGGTGATCAGTTGATCAAATCGCACAAGCGAAGAAGGGTCGTCAGTTGGTCAATTCTTACCCTTCTTACTCAGTCTAACTACTTAAGGTCAGTTGGTCATATATCCTAAGTAACTAGACACTACCGGCATTCAAAACTACCGAAACAAGGGTAGCTACCAACAAACTATGCATGCATACACTAGAAACAATTATACTGAAGCAATGTAAACTGTTTGACACAGACAGACCTTGACAGATCTTGAGCACTCGTGGATCGTTAGTGTTGCCTATGTAATCATAAGCAAACTAATAGAAAATCTCTACAACCCGTATTCTATAGCGGAAAGTAAATACAAGTTGTTATAACTAAGAACACTTAGATCCTCTATGGATCTTTTATTTAACTGAAACACTATGTTTCGGATGAGTTATCTATTACAAATTATGAGGTTCCTTTTATAGACAAGGAACCCTAATCTATTACTACTCAATCGACTAAACATGCAAGCATGCATTTAATGACTAAAACACTAAACAATATTGAGCAGTACAATAAAACCCATGCTAACCTCGGGCAGTTCAAGAATAATGATGGGTTAGCATTTAAATAATACTACGCATCTCGATCCTAGTCGACTTCCACCCTTCAAAGATAACACGGCCTTTTTTACACTTCAAGATAGAATCTCTTCTTGACATATTACGCTTGTTGAGAATCCTTGGCGATGATGTGAGCAATCCTACCGCATAATTCCCAACATAAACATAAACAAAACAATTAAGGAATCATAACTAGGCTAGCACGGAGGTTCTTAGCATCATATTAACTAAAACAATCGATTCAATGTTTAACATAATGAAATACATGAATTGAAAGTAAAAGAAATGATAAATTGCTAATGCTTATCGTTAGGGAGTGATTTCTCCCGGAGATGGCTCCGTATGCTCCTCGAGATCGCCTTCACCTCCTACCCACATTCTCTCGCTTTTATGTGTGGGTGAATGATGAGAAATGCGAATTTTAGGCGGTATTTATAGGCGAGATCACGTTTCTGGCGTAACAAGTTGAGAGTTACACCAAACATCCATTTCTTCGTATTTTGCTCGAAAAAGTGGTTATGGCGTAACATCGGAATGAGTTACACCGTATCTTCAATAAATCATGGTTACGTCGTATTTGTGGAGCGAGTTACTGGCGTAGCTTGCGCCGACGTGGAACATCATTTAACCTAATTAGTTACGGGCGTAATCCTAAGATGGAGTTCGCCGTAATCTTCGATTGAGTTGGTTTTACGAGTCACGCTTACATTGGCGTAATGTGAGAGAAGAGTTACCAGTAATTACTTCAAAATAGGCATACTATCATATATCTTCAATAAACTCTCCAAATCCGGCGTGTCATTAGCTCGAATGCTCGTAATTTACCTGAAAGTGAAATATAGAGGAAAACAAGTGTAAATCCATATAAATGATATAAAATACGAGCATTATCGAGGGAAATTGACACTTAATATTTAGGACTATTTGATGTTATCATGGTATCCCGGGTATTTCACACACATACTTACTCCAAACTAAATAAGAGCCTCAAAACACCCACTGTCACTAGTTTGACTTCTAAAATTCAAAGCATTTCTAAAAGTCAAAGCATTTTAAAAACCATCAATTGTTCAATTCTAACAGCAAACACCTCCAAGTCAACCCTAATTAGATCCTTGCACTACATGCATCCATTAAAACATATCATCATCTAGAGTTCTATAAAGTAAAGCAAAACCACAACTACATTTTTACTTAAAACCAATCCGCGCAAACTTTAAAAACAAAATCACAAAATCATAAACATACCCAAATTTAAAGAAAAAAGAACCATAAAAAAGACGGGCTAGAGTGATTTTGTCTCAGATGGAGCAGCGTGAGAGGGTGGTGAAGGATATAGATTTGTAATGGTCGGATCTTGGTGTATGCACCTATGGTTTGAAATGAAGGATCTAAATTTGTATGTATATGTATTTATTTGTGCATGCCAGCATGTGTTTGTGTGTGTGGCGTGTTAGAGATGGTTAAGATTTTCTTTAAATGGAGGGTTTGTGAAGATGATGACGAATTTGGGTGAATAAGGGTTTTTATGTGTTTGTGTGTTTTAGATGGTTTTAGGAACATATGGACTTCAAGTTTTTCAAGTTTTCTTGTGGTTTTAAGAATATATGGACCCTCATTACATTTAATGAGGTATGGTTCCATACCAACGATGTGACTCAAAAATATTTTCTTCCATTTGCTAATCATCGGTGAGTTACATAACCACTACTCTTTGAGTCAAGAAATTGAGGCATGTCAAATGACATGGTAGGACCTTGATTTAAAAACTTTTGAATGCTTTATTAAAGGAGTTTTATAAATCAAACCTCGTGATACCAATTGTTCTTTCCTTTAGAGTGACTATAGCCTAATAATTAATTTATATAATCACTCTTCATGTTAAGTGATGTTAACCGGCATACTTTCATTGAGAACACGTAGAGAACATTAAAAAAAAATGACATTTGGTTTCTCTGCATAGTAAAGAAGGATGATATGTGATGCCCTTTTGCATGAGGGTTAATTTGCTTCTTACAAAATCAAAATAGCACATGTAGAAGTACACAATAACAGAAATTGGCGGGTGATTGATAAGTTTTTATGTTTTTGCCTACAAATCTCTACTACTTATATGCATGCATATGTATTCTTTAAGTTTAAAATACTTAAAATATGAGTAATATTGATTGATTATAATACCCTTTAAACTTAAATGCATATATGGCAAGTAGTGTTAGTATCGTTACACCTTTGATGTAAAAATCATCTACAATTAAATTAATATATTAAAAAGCAAATTACCCAAACAAACCATTTACACATTGATAATACGAAACTGAACCTTTTTCCCACACTTTACCAAAGTGACCAAAAAATGTCATTTTCAACCCGTGTGGTGTCTTTGTCTACTTTTTGTATGCATGTAAACCTTAAGATAAGTTATCAATTGTGCTGTAAGCACATGCATGCATACAAACGTTTCTTTGCTAAAGGAAGCTAGAACTCGTAACCTTTCTTTGCTAAACGCATCAAAGAACCTGATGTGAGTAAACCAAGATGATGAAATGTTTATAATCTTCTTTCAACTTTCTATCCAATGTGTTTTATTTCATGATGCAAGTGGTTTTCCAAGTGTAATTGATAGATAATATTAGTAATTATTTATAAACTTGTTCTGCATGATCAATGTAAATGCTTAAATCCTATAAACCTTCCTAAGGAGTTCCTTTTACAATACTCATTCTCGCTCACCATCTTCCTCGCTCACCATCTTCAATCTTCAAAACCTAGCTCACCATCTTCCTCGCTCACCATCTTCAAGCATTCAGCCACCATTGCAGTACCTCCCCCACGCCCGCGCCTGAGGCCACGCCCGACAAGCGATCTCGCCTAGGGCACGCCAGAGCCTTGCCAGCGCCGGGGCCGCGCCGAGCGATCTCGCCCAAGCTCGGTGTACCACGCCTAGGGCCTCGCTGGCAACAATCTCGCTTTGCCAGGGCCAGGCCGCATACGGCTCGTATAATACGTGTAGTGTTGGGATTTTATGTTTTAAGAGATCCAACAGATAACAATGGAAAGTTCCTTTTCGTAAATACTACATGCGAGAACTGTTTAAATAAATGTTATCAATTATAGTTCAAATATTGTTTAAACCTTAAAATTTTATCATTTTTGTTTCTAACTCATGAAGTTTTCCTCATGATAACTACAAATTACACCCATAAGTTTTCCATGTATAATTATTTGCCGCTATACAAGTATAATTATTTGCCGCTATACACCGTCACTTTGTGTATTCATCTAGTATAGCAAACATGTAAAACCTCCTTAAACCCTTTGATCGATCAACTTTGGGTTGGATTTTGAATTCTCAAACTACAACATTACCTACAATATGGCTTTTCATGTCAAGCTTTCAGCATCTCAAATTTCAATATGCATGTCATTGATAAGTTAATATGCAAATTAACAGATGCTAGAGTTCATAAAGAAATTAGCACTTTGATTCATTTAAGGATGAAAGAAGAGGTGTGTTTGGGTTAGATGATCCATTTTCCTTTGAAGCGATCAAATCCATGGTTAATTTGTTCTTCTCTTTCACTTGCCCCCACATCACAGTATAAAATCCAGCAGCAACTATTGTGGCTCCAATGGCACTAAATATAGAAAATCAATATTCAATAACAAGCCATAAATTGACATGAACAATGAATTGTATTATTATTTTGTGTTAGAATCATCCATTTAACAAAAGCAGAGTCATTGCAAGAAAATTGAGTTTTGCAATAAACATCAACAAACCTGTCTAGTCTTAGTCAACTGATTGAATGAGACAATATTTTTATTCTTTAATTCATTATAATCACCTAAAAAATAATTTCTTGATAACCCCTTTATTCTGGTTTTGTGACAAAAAGATTACAAAAAAAAATTACCTTCCTAAATGAAGTGAATCTCCAAGACATGTGACATCCAAGATGACAAAAAAACTATCTGACGGGCGAAAACATGGCCACAAAAATAGGACCTTTCTTCTCCAAGCACCAAGTTATGTTGGTCCCAAATGTGAGTAAAAGCGATATATGAAATTGCAAATAAACTAGATAACTTATCAAATTGTTAAAACTAGAATTTTGTAACATATTGACATGTATATATAGGTATCGAATGGACATGACCAAACGACACAATGGTTCGGTTTATAACCGCCATAACTAACTAATCATAACCGCTATTCGGTTATTAAGTTTACAACGAGCAACTTTGGTCCTTCATGTTTTGTGTTCTCGAAATGGAGCAATGAGCGAGATTACATGCTCACATTCTCCTCCTTAATCTTGATCGTTGCTTCGTCCTAAGTCTTGAACTCCGAGCATTTGTCACATAGTCACGAACTTGAGTCTTGGTAAGGCTTTTGTTAAAATATACGCTCTTTGAAGTTCTCCACTTACGTGTTCCACATTGATATGACCATTCTCTACACATTCCGAATGAAATGATAGCGAATGTCTATGTGTTTGCTCATTCCATGAAATATTGGGTTCTTCTGAGTTGTATAGGCGATATATTGTCAACTCTAAGCGTTATCTTCTTTTCTTCTAATCCGGTTAATTCAATGAGTAATCGCTTTAGCCATAAGGCTTGACATCTTCTTGCGATAGCCGCCATGAATTCGATTCACATGATGAGAGCGCTCTCGTCGGTTGCTTCGAGTACACCAAGTGATAGGTGACTCTCCAAAGTAAAATACTATTCGATGGTTCCTTTTCCTTGATCGTATTGATTCCATAACTCATCGTTGTATCCTGTAATCTTGCGCTTCCGTCTTTCTTGTATATTACTCCATGGTCTTTCGTTCCTTTGATGTATCGGATTACTTGTTTCACCGCCTTGGTGATGATCCTTTGGGTCTTGCATAAATCTGCGAGTAGTCCGATGAGTAACTAAGATCGGTCTTGTATGCGATAAGTATCGAGACTTCAATTAAGCTTGGTAATAAGTTGCGTCAACTGGGTTTCCATCTTCCGCCTTGACCAACTTAGTGCGGGATCCATCGGTGTCTTCGTGTCATTCTTGTCCGTCATGCTTGTCTCTTTTAAGATCTTGTTAATGTATCCGGTTTGCTTGATCGTAATCTCTCCTCACATCTGTGTAACTTCTATCCCAAGGTAATATGCTAGCAATCCTAAGTCGCTCATTTCAAATTTATCTTTCATTTGGGATTTGAACAAGTCTACTTCCTTCTTTGGAGTGCCTGTGATTATCAAATCATCTACATATACTCCAACGATAAGTGTAGAAGTCTTGCTTCTCTTTGTGTAGACTGCTTGTTCGAGATTACATTTCTTAAAGTCTAATGACTTTAATGTTTGGTCAAGCTTTACGTTCCAAGCTCTAGGTGCTTGTCTTAAGCCATACAAAGCTTTAGTTAGCTTGTAGACTTTTCCTAGGTTTCCTTGTTGAATGAAACCTTCAGGTTGTGTAACATAGACTTCTTCCTTCAATTCTCCATGTAAAAATGCTGATTTTACATCTAAGTGGTGTACTTGCCATCCATGATATCTTTGCTAGTGCTAATATCAATCGAACTGTCTCTATCCTAGCAACTGGTGCAAACACCTCATCGAAGTCTATTCCTTGTTCTTGTACATAACCTTTTGCTACTAATCTTGCTTTATACTTTATGATCCTTCCTTGTGCATCTCTCTTGGTTTTATAAACCCATTTGAGTCCTATTGCCTTCTGATTTTCGGGCAATGTGGTAAGGGTCCATGTGTTATTTTTGTTGATTGAATCTAATTCAATTTCCATGGCCTCAATCCACTTCTCATCTTTTGATGCTTCCTTGTAATTACGGGGTTCTTCTTCTGTGAAAAATAAGCTTGGCGCTTCTACTTCACGTGCAGTTTGGTAGATTTAAATATTCTTTAAACCTTGTATAGGTCTATGATCAAATCTAGGATCGAGCTTTGAATGAACTTATAGTAGCTCCTTCTTCATCTTACGAGTTAGGGTTGTAAGTGTATGATGGTGGTGTGATTGGTGAGGGTGGATCCGGTATAGGTTCTTGTTCTTGATACGTGTTGTCGGTGTTTTCTATGTTGACCGTGTAGGATTATCATAGTCAACTCCATCTATTACAAAGCTAGTCCAAAGCGTATCCTCGGTGCTTGTATCCTCTTCATTATTATTCCAATCCACGGTTTCGTTTCCATAAACTTTACATCCCTACTAACATGTTTCTTCTTTCCTCTTGGATCATATAGCCTACATGCTTTTGATCCTTCTTCAACTCCTAAGTAAATCATTGGAATGCTTCTATCATCCAGCTTCTTCAAGTGAGGTATCGTTACCTTAGCATAAGTTGTGCATCCGAATATTCTTAGGTATTCTAGGTTTGGTTTTCTATTGTAGAGGGCTTCATATGGTGTTTTATCTTCCAGGGCTTTCGTTGGTACCCTGTTGAGTATGTAAATGGCGTGCCTGACTGCTTCCGCCCAAAAAGTTAAGGGTAACTTCATTGCTTTCATCATACTCCTAGTCGTTGATAACACTGTTCTATTTCTCCTCTCTACTACACCATTACTCGCGGTGAGTATGGTCTTGTCAATTGTCTCTATTCCATTTTCCTTACGATATTTGGTGAATTCATGTGATGTAAATTCACATCCTCTATCGATTCTTAGCATCTTTATTTTCAACTTCAACTTTGATTCAATCTGTCTAAATTCCTTGAATGTGCTAAATGCTTGATCTTTCGAGTTTAGAAAGTAAGCCCACATGAAACGTGTGCGATCATCTACTAATAAGAAGATGAGCTTCTTTCCGAGTGTGTTCTTTGGACTTATGGGACCACAAAGATCTCCATATACTAAGTCCAACGGGTTCTTTGATATGAATTTAGCTTGGTTTGGAAATGGTGTTCTGATGTGTTTTCCTAATAAACATGCATCACAGATTTGTCCTGCATGTTTTATTCTTGGTATTCCATCCACTAGACCTTTCCTTGTCATTTTGTCTATTGCGTCAAAGTTCAGGTGACCTAATCTAGCATGCCATAACCATGCTTGGTCATCTACGTTTGCTAAAAGACATATAGGTGCTACCATATGTAATCTAATATTGTGAAGTCGATTCTTAGATCGTTCTACTTTCATCAACAACTTCTTGTTCTTATCATACAAAGTCAGTAAATTTCCATCCATGATGATCTTGCAACCTATTTCAGTAAGTTGTCCTAGACTAAGTATGTTGCTCTTGAGGTTTGGAATGTAGTAAACATCCGAAATCATCTTCTGTTGTAGGTTTCTACATCCTAATAATATTGAACCTCTACCCTTTATCTCTACATATGATCCATCTCCAAAACGAACACGTCCAGTGATGTTTTCGTCAATATCCTTAAAATGGCCTTTGGTGCCTGACATATGGTTACTTGCACCATTATCTAAATACCATATGCTAGCATCTGTCGTAGCATATTTTCGGGGTTGTACTTGTTCTTCATTTAACAAGATTTCTTCAGTTTCGTGTGTAGCCATTAGTAATGATGGTTCATCGTCTTCTAAGATAAGGTTTGATTGTTCCTGAGTTGTTGGTGGTTTTCTACATTCATTCTTTATATGTCCTAGTTTTCCACAGTTATAACATGTAATTTTACTCTTATCCCAACCTCGTTTTCCATTATTTGATTTATCTGTGTGGGATGAGTTTCCTCCATTCGAGTTGTTTCTATTTCCCTTATTTTGCCAGTTTCCTCGTGAATAGTTTGATCTACCTCTATATTTGGTAAAACGTTTCTTATTTCTAGAGTGTTCGCCTTGTGCGAATAATAAGTTGTCCTGGCTTTCTACTTGTCCTCCCTTTCGGAGTTTTATCCTTTCCTCGAATGCCTTAAGTTTTCCAGCGATCTCATCTAACGTAATGTCATCGAGATCATTCGTCTGTTCTATGGATGCTACTATTTGAATGAACCTATCTGGTGTGGAATCTAATAGTTTTCGTACTAAAAGTGATTCATCCAACGCTTTTCCTAATTCTTTAGCCTTCGTGGCGTAGCCGTTCAATTTGGCTGTAAATGCATCCACCGTTTCATCCTCCTTCATCTGAAGAGTCTGAAATCCAATCATCAGTGATTGTAACCGTGCTTGTTGCACTTTTTCTTCTCCAACGTGTCTCTTTTTCAATGAATCCCATAATTCTTTTGCTGTTTTGCAACTTGCTACTTGTAAGATCACATCTTCGGTTAACGCTTGATATAAGAAGGCGGTTGTTGCCTTATCCTTCTTATCATCTACTTGTGTGTTTTCTTTAGGTTCTATTGCTTCCCATAATCCTTGTGCTTCTAGTATCACCTTAATTTGTATAGTCCAAACTGTGTAGTTTGTGGTTTTGAGTTTAGGGCATTGATACTGTGTCATAGGGGTTACGGGTTTTGGTGCAGTGTTACTGCCACTTGCATCGTCACCGGGCATTTTGATAGTGCTTATGATCTTCACTTTCTAATTCGTATGGGAATTTCTAACTAGTGGTATCACTTAATACTACGGGAACAGAAATAGTTATCCGGGAATCCTAATATGGAACTATGGATTTCTAATAGTATAAACTAAGTATCTATACTATAAATATGAAAGGAAATCCAAAAGTTTAAGATTTTTGTGTGACCTGTGTTTGTCACGCGCGTATTCCCTTCTTGTCGGTACTTGAATATACCAACTATATTTTCTTTTCCTCGTTCTTGTTTCCAAAGCAATCGGTACACCTTTTATTGATGTTGTCGACTTGCCTTCTTCAAAAATACCACTTCCGTACTACGTTGTCTTTCCTTTGTGTCGACTTGTGTCGACTTGCAAAACTTTCTAAAAGTTCTTGCTATTTTGTCTTCAATTCTCGGATAAACACAAAGTGTTTCAAAAATTACTCTCGGTAATTTTATAAAAGAAACAAACGATTGCTTGACTTCTTTTTTGTTGTCGATTTGAAACCGGTTGATCCTTGGACAAGTTTGTTTGTCTCGGATTTTCTTCAAAGATCCTCATAAGTTCTTTGCAAACAACAAGTTGATGTCCTTGTTATTTTACGGTTTCCAAAGCGATGTAGACTCTCAAGTCCTACAATAAATACTCTCGGTATTTCCTTCAAAAGACCAAGCGAGTTGCTTGTCTTTGATCTTCTACTCGACGGTAGTATATCAACAAGTGAAAGCGTATGCTTATGTCCTTGTTGCCCTCGTTGCTTGTTCGAGTTATCCAAAACAATCTCGATTATTTTGTTATTCGGTATACCTTCTGTTTCAATCCAAGCAACGTCTTTCTTCTTTTTCTTCACGTCGTTCTTCTTCTCCACCTTTGTCCGCGACAAAGAGGCTGTTCGTTGTATGATGTTGAAAGCCAACAAGTTTGTAACAAAGTTTCCTTCGTTCTGTTCTTGTTGCGTTCAGGATCAAACCAACGCAAACTTTCAAGTCACCACTTCGTTTGGTGCCTTGTCGAATGCAATTTCTACACAAGTACGGTCGTGCAATACTTTCCTTGCGTCTCAAGTTATCCAGGCAGCGTATGTATGGTTTATACGTTGCGTCTTCTTCTTCTTGAAACAAAGTTTCAGCGTGTATCTTTCTTCTTTGGTTTTCCTTCTTGTCTCGTTGAGACTTCGGTTGTGATACTTACTCGTTAACAAAGATTACGGTTTACGGTTAACAAAGATTCCGGTGTTTGAATGATGGTGTAACGAGATGTATATTAAGGCTCTTGATGCCAAATGTTGGTCCCAAATGTGAGTAAAACGATATATGAAATTGCAAATAAACTAGATAACTTATCAATTGTTAAAACTAGAATTCATAACATATTTACATGTATATATAGGTATCGAATGGTTCGGTTTAGTAACATAACTAACCAAACGACACAATGGTTTCATGTTTCGTGTTCTCGAAATGGATAACATGCTCACAATTTTTCTTCCCATAACTAACTTAATTTCCATATTACCGCTATTCGGTTTACTTGTACAATAGGGAAACAATGAGTTTACAACGAGCAACTTTGGTCCTTCATATTGTTTAGAGCGTGTTGCTCACGAAATGGAGCAATGACCGCGAGATTACATGCTCACAATTTTAAAAAGTAGATGGTGAGTGAGCTTAGGACCTCCAATGTTTCTGTACAAAGTAAAAGTATTACGACTGGTATTTTCTTAAGGGCTTAAAAGAGAAGAAATATGGATTTTGTTTACAAACCTGAAGATATGGATGATGTAAAAAGGAAGAAGAATTAATGTTCCAAGAACGCCATGATAAACAATATAGACGATACTGCTAATACCGTCATTCATAGCTGCTTTCACTATCGTCAGCACGCTCATATCCAAACATGTTAGCATCATCATAGCAACAAAGGGCAGCACATCATTTGTCCATGACAATGTATCCCTTCTTGTAACTGACTTGTGATTGGATAGAGTGTATATAGCAACACCCCACAAGAGCAGGTAACAATGAAACAATTCTGTCAGACTTCACTATCTTGATAAAAGCATGCATCAAAAGGGTTGGTGAGATTCCAATCAGAAAAAGAATACATATTGTTTTGACGATATTTCAAAGTCTTCTAACTAATACTAATTTATAAGCATTGTTTTCAATATCTCACATATATCAATATTAGTCACTACTCACTACACATTAAACGACAGTCAAGTTGCTGAAAGCATAGATAAATGGATTTTGAATTGCTCTTGGCCAAAAATTCCCAGCCACTTACATTTATTTAAAAATTATTCATATGTATATAATAATACAATTAACAACTTAACCATTAATTTATAGAATAATGGATAACTGAAAACATAAAGTAATCTAAATGCCAAAATTTGAGATGTGATCATTAGAGAAACTATGCAAAAATTCTGCTTTTAGAGTTCAATCTCTCCCACAGAGATTGAAATATGACAATTAGTAGCACTTTCCAAATCTGGAATCTCACATAGCATGACAAGAACAAAAATATGACTTGAAGTACGTGAATAGACCATGTAAGTAGTTCTAACTTCTTGGCATAAACTCCCAATATGATGTTGCCAATGATTTTTGTAACAACTCGAAATATTTCACGTTAATACTTATCTAAAACATAAACATTTTACCAAAAGGTCTCTGGTCTAGCGGTATGGAGGTTTTACTCTCCTAGGCAATGTCTCAAGTTCGAGTTTTTTCTAGGGCGATAGAGGTTTCCTCCCGCGAGCGTAAAGGGAAGGGTGCCATTGCCTTCGGGCAGACTCTAACTTGCAGGTTGTGTGAAATTCCTTCATATACAGGCTAGCCATGTAGCCATTCTTGCCGTTCAAAAAAAAAAAACATAAACATTTTATCTCAAAATCGCGTACAATTTTAAACTTTAAATATAACCATTATCCAGCATAACAAAACCAACTCGAACATTTTTCATTAGATTAAATCCTAGTCCACTTAAAATCAATTTCAGGAATTTAAAAAAAATTATTTCAAATGTTACCAAATAGACCCTGTGTTTTACGAGCCTAAACTCACGTTTTAAGCCTTTTTACTTATACACATACTTGACCTATACCTACACCGCATTTTCTAAGACGTTTAGATACTTTTACATTTTTAGAAAAATTCAAACTTATTTCCCTCCTCCTTTGACCATGAAATCAACACTTGTGTACTTACATAACATATAATATCCTACAAAGACCTAGCTAACTAAGTTTAGTCCTAATGGTCTCTTATATCAAACTTACCAAGTCAACACCTCTTAATTCTCTTCCTTATCCAACGCCAACACCACACTATGACACATCTATTTTACTTAACATCTAAGTCTTACACTAGATAAATATTTACTTGTAACATACAACTAAGCAAACCTTCATTACTAAGTCTTCATTACTTGATGTTTTACATAAACACATGACTCATCTATATCCATCACTTAGCCACTAAGTTACCAAAGAAACATCTACTAACACCTCATATCATGAGTGAGTCATGCGTAATGATTCACTAAAACACAAGTCTTGCAAGGATTTAATTTAGCTTCAATATCTTTACACATGTTTTATTTAACACATAAGGCATGATAAGTTATCATACATCTATTTCACTTCTAGCTTCAAAACTGAGTTCATAAGGAACTTACAAATATCTTAAAACTACATCACCTCCTTATTGAGTCATGCAAATGACTCGCTAAGCCACAAGTCATGATAATATTCAATCAAGCTTCAAGATCTTTACACATGCATACCCTTAGCTAGGAAGTAAGATGACTCACTTTAATTCATTTGATTAACCAAGACCCTATAAAACCCCTCTCCCCTCTTCTCTTTTGTCGTCCACTTCACACCACCACAACACAACCATCACTTGATTTCACTCTTCAAGAATAGTAACAATATTGAAGTTACTTGTGTTCTCTACATAATTCTTGACTTGTTTTGGTGATAAATTGGGTAGTTTAGAAGTTACAACAAGGTGATTCAAGGGTCATAAGCACAAAGTTATAGGGTTTACAAAAAGTGTAAAAGGGTAAAAGAATTGGAAGCTAGGATTTTTGGTTGAAAGATTAAGTTAGAGTCCTTGTTTCTTGTCTTCCGTTTGAATCACCAATCCTTTTAAGAAAGACTTGTGCTCCTGATCATCATACTCTTGTTTTCCTACTTATAATATGCTATGTATATTTAGTTATATAGGTTTCATGTTGTATATGGCCTAAAACAAGCTAAGACATAAGTAAAGATCTTGTGTAGAAAACTAGTTGTGAAACAAAGAAACTTATGTTGTAAAGATGATAAATCGATTTGTAAAAATGTGAAACAAACGACGTGTATTATGACCATTTTTTACCCATTTTTACGACAACCAACCTTTACCACTTTCATATCACATCAAACTTGGCCAAAAACCATTAATGCAACATAACCCAACTGATGTTATAAACCATGTGACCGTTTTAACACATATATCATATAATAAAACATGCAAATTATAAGTTTAACTATTAAACGTAACATATTAGTAGGGAATTTCATGTGAGGGGTCTCTTCGGGGTGAACTTATTTTATGAAACATGTGTAATTGCGATATATGCCTTAATGTGTTAAACTCGTTTGCATGGTCCGTACATTATTCATAAGCAACTGGTTAACTTCTGGAGGGAGCCGGTGGAGAGGTATTGATAGTACTATTGGGCTGACGCCCCCACCCTTGGTCCCCATCCGCCGTGCAGTGTACGGTGTAAACATATGAAAGCAAGTCATGAGGTTCAGTTGGCTGTTACATTTTACATTAAGTACTTGCATATATCGTATACACATATGTCCTACTCATAACACATTCAACATTTACAGTTATTAAATATGAACTTATATGTGAACCTAAGATGTTGCAAATCTTGTATGGGCGGGATTCGTAAAAGGATTAGGTTGACATATACTTTTCATGGGAATTAAATCATAAAGGTTTTACATCTTATTTGCAATAAACTCTATGAACTCACCAACCTTTGTGTTGACACTTTTAGCATGCTTATCTCAAGTCTGTAAGGTGATAGCTGGTGCATGGAGCATAGAGTCGCACGTCATATTTGAAGACTTATGCTTTTTTAATTTATCATTCGATATGTTTTGAAAACACTTATGTAATATACTATGGAATCTCTTTCTTGTAACTCTAATATTATTAATCGAATGGTAATTTTTCAAAACGTCTCATTTAGAGGTCGTTTTCTATAACATGTACAATATGCTAATAAGTAATACCTCAGTGACACAATCTTCCACTGCGATATTTTGGAGGTGTTACAGATTGGTATCAGAGCATTGGTTATAGAGAACTAGGTTGCATTTAGTACCTAGACTATAACAACTTTATACTTAAGACTCTCCTCTTTGTTTTCCTTACACACACTTCGTGCGCATATACTTTTTATTGGTTATTTATTTAGATCCACGATGTTGGATGATACGACTTTTGTATTAATAAGGAAATCACAGAATTTAGTCGAGTCAATTAGTCCTAGCATTGCATCGTTACTCCTAAATTATGCATAGCCTGTACACCTATGCCTAATTCAGGAAGAATCATGCAGTGAAAAGAGCAGTTGTCTCGGGGAATGTTTGGTCGAGTCTTAGGAGTCTAATCACCTGAAATTGCATTGGTCGTGTGCGTGTGCGATGCATGTTCTGTGTATTCATATTTGTGCATTTTACACTATAATCAGACATCTACAATTAGCCTTAAGTATGCCTTGTTATGTCATACTTTGCCTTATTTAACTATGTTATGCCTTGTTATGTGTTTATTAGTCCATGTACTTTGTCCTTGCTATATTATTTCTAAGCCTATTTATCTAATCTCATGGACATAACTTATCCTGACCTAATGTCATAAGCCTTAGATGCATTTCTAGCCTTCTCGCTAATCTAAGTCACCATTATTCGTTGATTTGATTAGTGTAAGCAATTCCATAATCGAGCCAATCTTTCAAAACACCTCCTTCAAAGATGTAGATTCTTTCCTTCAAACAACTTGGTTCCTAGCTTGATCTAGTGACAGTTCTTGTTTGATGAGTTGCGAGAATCAAGTTGTTACTCAAATCGATTCAGGTTAATCTCATGACATTTCTTGTTTGATGAGTTATGAGATTAAGTTGGAATAAACTAGCTAAAGGTCTTTTGAGGGACATGCTCGAGAATGGGAAAGTTTGCCTCATCAAATCTAGCCACAAGAACATACGTCTGTAGAACGAACGATAAACATAAGAACATACCGTTGTAGAAAAAATAGAATTCCGAGACGAAATTCCCTTTAAGGTGTTAAAACTGTAACAACTCGAAAAATTTCACTTTAATACTTATTTAAAACATAAACATTTTATCCAAAAATCGCGTACAATTTTGAACTTTAAATATATCTGTTAGATTATCCCACGCATAACGAAAATAGACTCTGAACATTTTTGTCACATTAGATTAAATCCTAGTCCACTTAAAATCAAATTCAAGAATTTAAAAAAAAAATCCAATTTCAAATGTTACCAAATAGACTTTGTGTTTTACGAGCCTAAACTCACGATTTAAGCATTTTTACTTATATACAGACTTGACCTATATCGAACTTACTAAGTCAACACACCTCGTCTTGCTTCTCTTCCTTATCCAATGCCAACACCACACCATGACACATCTATTTTACTTAACATCTAAGTCTTACACTAGATAAATATTTACTTGTAACATACACCTAAGCAAACCTTCATCACTAAGTCTTCATTACTTGATGTTTTAAATAAACACATGATTCATCTTTATCCATCACTTAGCCACTAAGTTACCAAAGAAACATCTACTAACACCTCATAACATGAGTGAGTCATGCATAATTATTCACTGAAACACAAGTCTTGCTATTATTTATTCTAGAACCAATATCTTTACACATGTTTTACTTAGCACATAAGGCATGATAAGTTATCATACATTTTTTTCACTTCTAGCTTCAAAACTTAGTTCATAAGGAACTTACAAATATCTTAAAACTACATCACCTCCTTATTGAGTCATGCAAATGACTCACTAAACCACAAGTCATGATAATATTCAATCAAGCTTCAAGATCTTTACACATGCATATTCTTAGCTAGGAAGTAAGATGACTCACTTTACTTATCACCTCCTTTGAATAACCAAGACCCTATAAAACCCTTCCCCCCTCCTCTCTTGTGTCATCCACTTCAAACCACCACAACACAACCATCACTTGATTTCACTCTTCAAGAATACTAACAATATTGAAGCTACTTGTGTTCTCTACACAATTCTTGACTTGTTTTGGTGATACAATGGGTAATTTGGAAGTTACCAACAAGGTGATTCAAGGGTTAGAAGCACAAAGTTATAGGGTTTACAAAAAGTGTAAAAGGGTAAATGAATTAGAAGCTAGGGTTTTTGGTTAAAAGATTAAGTTAGAGTCCTTGTTTCTTGTCCTCCGTTTCAATCACCAATCCTTGTATAGAATACTTGTGCTCCTCATCAGCATACTCTTGTTTTCCTATTTATAATATGATATTTATGTTTAGTTATATTGATTTCATGTTGTACATGGCCTAAAACAAGTTAAGACATAGGTAAAGATCTTATGTATAAAATTAGTTGTGAAATAAAGAAACTTATGTTGTAAAGATGATAAATCTATGTACTTACAACCTTGGAAAAACTTATAAGATTATAGAGGAACTCAAAAACGAAATTATACAAATTTGAATCGGCTTAAACGGATTATGGTTGTTTTACCAAAAACCGACATGTACCACATAACTCATTTAGTTTGCACGGCTAAGTCCCACGCCCAGGAGCTAGGTCCTCGGCCGTCGGCTAAGATCCTGACCCAGGGCTAAAAGCTTTATGGCCTTTACAAAATCGCCACCAAAGCCATTTAGCCGCTTGCTAACCTTTTTAGCCCACAACTGTTTGCCATAGCCGCAGGCTGTGTGACAACCCGTAATTTTTAGACTATTATTTAATAAGTCATTTTTGCCAGAAAATGCGAATTTTTATTTTAGAAATTATTATGACTCAGAAACGAATAGTTATCTCGTGTTTTCCGAAATCCCAGCACCGCATTAGTAATGGTTTAAATTCGATAATTATTTTTCTGAATCAATAATATTTTTTTTATATTACTTTTATAAAAACGTTCAAAAAAAATATTTGACGCGTTTCGCTCAAAAGAGCCAAACCGAAACTCTACGACTACATTTAAGCTCAAACGGGACACGAAATACACAACGTTAAAATAAAAATCATTTCCCTCTCACACCATCACCATTTTGCCGCCCATATTACACAGTTCCTATCCATATTTCACATGTATGCATATGTAAAAGAATTTGATTAAGACTTGTCCCATTATTAAGACTTGTCACATTATGATTTGTATCCTACCCAAATATGGACACACAACTTTTTCATACATTAGAAAGCTTGGTCAAAACTTCCTACTCCATTCTCTTTTATCACTGAGGCTGATGCTAATGGTTCCAGTTGCCACCCAACCGACCGACTTCTTGACCTCGTCGCCCCCACTAGCTCAACCGATCAAGATCGTATCTCACCCCAACCTTTTCATTCTTTCGGTTTGCCTGCCAACCGATTAAATGATACAACTCTCCATATCTTTTGACCGTTGCATCATTTTAATAAAAAAAAAGAAGAAGAAGAAACGAAATCATAAGTGCGTGACTCTATTCACATGAACTTTATAAGCGAGAAAGAAAATGGTTATTCGAAACTACCCTTTGATTGTGGAGAAGAAAGGTGGATGATGGATATGTTGTGGATGATGGATACTACCCTATCATAATCAAAGTCACTGCAACTTTATAAACAGGAAGAAAATGGTTATTCGAAATCAAAGTGAGTTGGAAACACTTCTTAGCGGCAAACTTATGAAAGGGTAGGTGAGAAGGTGAGAAGCAGGGTAGATAAATGTAGATATACTCAAACGTGAAAGGTAGATATATAGGTATTAAATAAATGTAGATAAATAACATAAATGTAGATAAATGTAGCTGAGAAGGGTAGATATATGTAGATATATAGGATAGATAAATGTAGAGTAACGTGGCTTGATAAATAAATGTAAGGGTGCGTTTGGTATACGGTTTTTTGTGTGGGGATTAGGGATCAAAGTGAAATCCGTTGTTTGTTATGTAAGATGGGTTTTTGAATTTGGTAGTGATGACCAATTTTGGAGGGTTAGACAAAACCTACCTATATGATCAGACTTTCTACCAATCATTCATATTTGTGGGCCATCGTATATTTTTAACCACTCATTTTTTACTATCACAATTTTAATCTCTATTTTAACTTAAAAAATTATTTTATTTTACATCAAACAATTATTTATCTATTTTATAATATATATTCTCTCTCTTATATCAAATCCAAATCCAAATCCTAAACCAAATTTAAATCCAAATCCAAATCATAATCCTAAACTCATCTACAAACCAAACGGACCCTAAGAGTAGATATATAGAGTAGATATATAGCGTAGATATAGAGTAGATATATAGAGTAAATACCCGCAAAGCAAAAATTAATGTATTGTATTGTGAAACTCATAAAATAAATGTGATACTATATCATACATACTCCTGCATTAATAAACAAAGTAAATGGTTGTTTTGAAAAATAAATACAACTACTTATCTGATTGCATTAATGGATAAAGTATGGACACACCTCACTTTTTCATTCTATAAAACCCCACTTCTCTTCATCATTTTTTCATATTTCTCTTCTTCATTCTATCATCTATTACCAACTCAAAAAATATGAATGATAATCAATTTTTCCTTGATGATGATCTAGATGAAGTGGTTAATAGTTTAACCTTCGAGTTTTTAAAAGACGCCGCTTTGCTTATTAATCATATTTCCAATGCTAAAATCCCCAAAGCCCCACGAGCACCGATAAAAAGAGATCGTTACGGTGCTCATGATCGGTTAGTGGCGGCTTACTTCGCTGACAACCCAATGTACGACGAAACAACATTTCGTACGCGGTTCCGAATGAGCCGGAAACTATTCACAAGCATTGTTCAAGAAGCGCTTTAATTTTTGTCTTATTTTTAATTTATTGTAATGTTTTTTAGTTGCATTGTTATCGTAATGTTTTTTTTTTTTTTTTTTTTTTTTTGAATTGTTATTGTAATGTTTTAATTATGAATGAAATTTTAGTTTTAAAATAAAAGTTAGACTAAAATACACGTTGGTCCCTAAACTTGTATCGGAGGATCGCGATGGGACGAACCTCGCCTTTTCATCGCATGTGGTCCAAACAGTGGCGATTAAACGCCAGATTGGTCCCTTGACCAAGTCAAACTCGATTTTTGTTTTGTAGTCAAGGTATTTTAGTATATACACATTTATACTTTTATAACACATTTATGTTTTACCCCTTCATCTTTCATCCTCTTCATCATCTACCCAAATCATTCATCTCCCCAACATTCATAAATGCATGAAGATGGACCGATATTTTTTGCTTCTTGTTGATGTTAAACTTATAATGAAGATGGACTTGTATTTGCCTAGTTCTATGTGTACTCAACAAGGCTATGTTTGGTTAGTTGGTTTTGTTGTTTTGGTGTAGTATATGTGCTCGGTTCTTCTCTGTTTAAGTATAATAGAATAGGACACTGAATATTATATTGTGTGCCTATATAGACCTCGCTTCTTCTCAGTAGCCAATACGTACATGTTCAGAAGGTAAGCTCTCTCCGTCTAGATGTGTACTTGTGACTGCAGTCTTTTGATATTCAAATTACTTGTTGAAGAACATTACTACACATGTTATGAATTACATAACACAAGGTGTGTCAGTGGTTACTCAAGTATTAAGTTATGACAGGCTCAAATCTTATACAAAATAGTTGTATCGCTTGTATTGCAAACATTTCCTCTAAGAATTCAGATTGGTGTTTGCTCCTAGAAACCTGTATCTATTGTGGATGATCCTTGTTAAGTTGGTCTCATAGTCTTAAGCAATCTCAGGGATGAGCCTCAGGATAGGTAGCTTCATGATCAAAGTTCAGTCTTCTGGTACCATTGGCACTTACTGCAAAACATGACCAAAATCGTAAAACAAGTAGATACCCGAATCGGGGTCAAATTTCAAAAGTCCTATCAAATACAACATAAGCAATCAGAATAGAAGAAAAGAGAACAGGGGCAGGGTTTATTTTGCAAACTTCTGGAAGGAACTTGGGTGAAGGCCAAGGAAAGGTAGCTTACTTTTCAAAATGTCTAGACTCTAGATGGATAGGGGGGAAATAAGAAGAAGAAAAAAATCTCTAAAGACCAACTAAACATAAAAAGTATGGTCATGTAAAATGTCTGACGGAATGACATAGATGGAAAGTAAGTGCTTTGTTAAAGACACAAACACCCTCCCACTGGTGCTGATAAATAAAGTGGTTGTTTCAAATCGCGATTTTATAAAATGATGCAGATGGCAAGTTCTAGTAGGCATATGGTATGCAGTCAGGAAGGTTACATAAAAAGCAGCTCTTGATTCGAAGACTCTATTCAAAGAAAGACTAAGTTTTCATTTGTTTTACATCATTATTGGCTTCATATTTAAAACTTGAATTATTAATCCCGGGAACCGGCAAAATGTAGAGGTGGAAAAAAGAACCAGCTGGTCAGTTGACACATTTTTCATATTAGAAACAGGTATTTGATTGATTTTTGTAATGTTAATAATGCAATCAATACATAACACTTTCTTCATTATAAGTTTAACATCAACAAGAAGCAAAAAATATCGGTCCATCTTCCTGCTTTTATGAATGTTGAGGAGATGAATGATTTGGGTAGATGATGAAGATGATGAAAGATGAAGGGGTAAAACATAAATGTGTCATAAAAGTATAAATGTGTATGGACTAAAATACCCTGACTACAAAACAAAAATCGAGTTTGACTTGGTCAGGGGCCAATCTGGCGTTTAATAGCTCTTGTTTGGACCGATGGCGATGAAAAGAGGCGAGTTAGTCCCATCGCGATCCTCCGATCTGAGTTTAGGGACCAGCGGTGTATTTTAGTCTAAAAGTTATAGTCGCTTTGTGGTCATGGCTGCAAATTATGGTTGGGTGTAGTCTTGGAGAGAAAAGGCGATATAGCGGAGGTGGCCTGATATTTGTGGTTGCCATTAGCATTGGCCTGATCGAACCACATGGAGAAAACACATTCATTTTCCTTCAAACTTCATAAAAACAAGAAATACTTTGGTGTTTAGATAATTCTTGGAATGGTGCTTGGGTTGTGGTTGAAGTTATTTTGTGTTCTTTGATTTCTTGAGTCCTCTTATTCGAACAAAACAACAAAGCATTGCAAGGCTTCTTTACAGTTATATTTCTTCTTAACTATTCTATCATCAACATGTATTTTTTTTTTACACAAGAAGTTACAGAAACAAGCGTGACTGCAACTGAGATTTCAAAGTTCTAAAATATGGTCATATAACTTGTGAAATGTCAAATCTTTATGTATATTTATTTTGGCTACTATAAGATTTTTATAGGCTAATATGATTATGTTTGGTTTGTAATTTGTTTAATCTGTATGAACTAGTAATAACATATTATTCCTTGATCTTATTTCTTTCTTCCTTTCTTATTCTTGTTTAATTTCCATTTAAACTCTTGTGTTTTTCTTAACTTATCATGTCGCTAAACTTGACTATACATGAGATTTATGTAAACATGTTTAAGGTTTAGTAGTTGCATATTAATTTTACATGTACACATAAATCGACCTATACATGTTTCAAGTGTAGGATTTGTGTTTGATGCTTGTGTGGTATTATTGAACTCTTGGGGTGGTGGCGGTCATGCACTGTCAACTTTTCACGCTTACCATCGTACCAATAATATCTTGCTAACTCACCTCATACCAATCTCATACCTAATAATAGATTTTTAGTATTAATGATAACACGCCAACATCATCTATTTTTTATTTTTTTTTTTTTTTTTTTTTTTTTTTTTATAAATATTTGTATCCATCCACCCAATCCATTTTATGTGTACTAATTATAAAAAAAGAAAAACAATAAACAAAGTAAAGCATGTCACATGTATATAACTTAGAAAAGCTTCTGCTGCCATATTCTTCATGTATAACAACTTTGAAATGGAAGGTGTTGGAATGATGGTTGTAGTTGATGAATCTACACATGCAACGGCTCTTTTTGTCCCAACGTTCGAAATCAAGTTCATACCAAATCGGGGATGTTTGCCGATTTGGTGTTATCTCCATCCATGCCGATTGTTGCCGAATTGCTTGCATTGATCACACCGCTCGGCATGAAGCTAACCGAAGGCCATGCCGCTTGCATTGCCACCACCCTTAAAACTCTAATAAGCTCAAGAAAAATAAGCTTGCTTATTTACAAAATATTTCTCCTTATATATAATTATAATACGATAAGACGGAACCGTTTCTTTTGTTTATTTATCTGCAACTTATATATGACTTATTTTAATTTGCATCGTGAGCATGCATCATATTATTATTATTATATTATATATTATTTTATTATTATTATATATATATACTAAAGACCATTTTTGAACGGGGCAATTATGAATTTATTAAGGCCTCCGTTTTCATCAAATTCTTTTCCTTATTGGTTCTTGATTATTTGAAAAGTACACACAACAGCCTAACAGTACCTTAGTGGCCCGTGTGCCACTTTCTCATTGGCCAAAAGGAGTTGGATGGTTTCCTGTTCAACCCCATTTTCCCGTAATGATACCCCGTAACAACAGTAATATTTGTTTAAGGTTAGATTTTTCTAGACTTCTCACAAAAAAAAATCCACCCCTCTCAATTTATCTTCTCCAAATTTCTCTCAGTTCCTTGAAAATTCCATAGCCTCATTTTTATCATCCATCTCATACCTACCAAAGAAGAAACTCTTCACCATAAAATAGAAACCCTCATCCATAGCCTCATTTTTCGAAACCCACAATCCAAAACCCATCAATCAATTGAAATTTTTAAACCCTTTTTCGGATTATTTAGTCTGGATTATGAATTGTAGGTAAATGGTAAAAGGTGTGAAAGTTCAATCAAAACAGGTTAAGCAAGATGGGAATTTATATTTTCAGAAGAATCAATTAGGTGCTGCTATTGATGGTTATACAGAGGTATATGCATAATTTTTTCAATTTTTTTGTTAATGTATATAAGGTGTTTGATGTAATGTTTGAACGAGTTTTTGGCTTACATGAGGTGGTCGGTTTGGGTAGGCAACACACAATGGAAATGTTACCTGATGTGTATTATTGGGTTTGGGTAGGTAAAACCTATTAGAATTAGGTTTATTCCTCCTTCCTCCCATTCATCACAAATATACGGTTGACTAAAAATGTTGCAACAAAATGATGATTTGACTAAAAACGCTTGGGTTGTATTAGGTTGAATCTCATAAGCTATTTTTTAGTTTAAAAGCTTTTTATGAACATTGTTTTATTATAGATGCATATACGTGATATATAAACAGTCGTTCCGTTTTCAGTACAACTCTGCACTATCATGGAACCTTGACGCTGATATCAGGTTTGCTAATCATTAGCAAGATACATGCATTACTTCTTTATTATCACCGCAATATTATAAGTATGTGTTTGACCTTATTTAGGGGTTTTAAGAAGAATGACACTAAGATGATTATGTCGAAGGCTTTATCACTTAAGCAACTACAAATGTGGGGGTGTGAATTCTATTACTAAAAGTTGATTCAACAACTCTTCGTTTTAACATACATTTGCAACCTGTTATTTTTTTAATCTGACATATATTATATGTGAAGGTTATTTATTACAACTTACTTGGGCTAAATGCGATGGTTCCCAAATGGTGAAAATGAGTTGGATTCATGAATAAACTTCGATCACGTATGGAGAACCACAATGCTTCCTGATCACCACCGATCACACAAATCTGAAGCTTGGTTTACGTAAGTGCGACACTTCACATATGCTACATGTACAGTATACTTAATACTTTAAGCTGTATTAACCTGTCATAAGCTGTTGGTATTCTACATATAGACGATATAGCGAGTACAAGTACTGCCCTTTCACGTGAAACATCAGATTGCAAGGGACGGCCGACCATCACGACCATGTCAAGGTTAGTCAAGTACAGGTACTGCCCTTTCACGTCAAGGGTAGTCAAGTTATTCATAGACCATTCGTTGGGCCTGCTAACGCTTACATATACCTTTTTTTTTTGCTCAAACATGCCATTCTTCTTATTTCTTATACACCCGTCCATCACGGACAAGCAGGGCTTAAATCACGTGCGCCTTTTTTTATAATTATTATTTTGGTTATATTGAATTGGTGTTTAATTTTACATTTGAAATTCTTGTTTTTTTGTAGCCAATTGTTGTTATGATTTTGATTTTTTTGCCATTGCATTTGCGAGACATGGTTGGCGCGTGACTCATGGATTTGAGGACTGAATCATATAAGATGGTAAGATTTTATGAGTTTTTGCTGGAATGCCGTCCACATAAATTAATAGAATTGTAGATGGTTACTTGAATTAATAGTATAAGATGGTCAGCTTTATGAGGTGCGGAATGGCGTGTAAATAAATTAATAGTATTACGACTTCAGAGTGGGTAATACTTTGTAAATGTTTATCACTACGGTCCACTGAGTTTACATTTGATCTTAAAATAGAATTGTTATAGTTGACTAAACAGTCAGCTTTTGCAAACACAACTTCTTATAGATCAAAGGAACATTGCTACATGATAATACTTTGTAAATGGTTATCTCTAAAATTTGTAATCTTTATGTATTAACGCTACAATTTTAAACTTCTTTCAAAGTTAGCCTTATCGAGTAAGTGACTTGCCATGATTGCATTTTGATGGTCCTATTTGAATGTGATTAGTGTAGTGAATGCACGATTCTATTTTGTAGAATTTTTTCCCCTGACCAGATAAGTATCTTATAGTTCGTATAACACAACTAATAATGCCTTAATGGTTTCTCAACTATGCAGGAAATGAGATCTCCAACGAAGCTCAATCTAAAGAAGGTGACACTTTTGTTTCATCACTTTACGGAATTACTTATTCACTATTGTAACTGAATAGTAATTATACTTATGCTAAGTTCTCATATGGTTATTAGCTTATACACCGGGTACACTTTGACCACAACTTATACACATCTGATATAGTTGGCCTTTATTTTTTAGGTGTTGTTGCAGCCATTGTGGGCATTTGGTACTGTTTCTATATTTGCAGTTCTGAAGGTCATTTTTCAGTGTTTGATTAAAGATAAAACTTACACCACGATGCGCTATCGTGGCAAGTGAAGCGAAACCGAGGTCGAAACTTGGGTAATAATTAAAGCCACTTTTATATTGTTGTTAGATGAAGTTTACGATTTATAGGTTGAATGCTAAAACAAATAAAGATATTCTTGAATTAAACTTTGATTGTCTAATTGGCATGTTACTTTTTTTTCCATATAAAGTTGTCTGGTGCTACATATTGTTGGTTGGCAACATAATCTGTTCTCAAAGCGCTTTCGTGAGGAGTTACGCACGTCAAGTGAAACTGTTACTACAAATTCGTCCACGCCAACTACCGGTAACAACCAAATTTATTGTTATAGCAGCCGGGTTTAAACTTTTCATTATGGACTATTTGGCGAAAACCCGTTGCGTTTATTGTGGAAAGCTTTCATTAGAAAAGTAAAAGCTTTACGAAAGTGGGTTGTGGATAGTAGTTCTAAAGAAGAGTTGTATATATTCGATTTCGTAATGTTTATATGTTTTGTTGTAATTGTTGACAACATTTAAAGAAAATCGTTAATTTGATTGATTTTTTTTCTTCTGCTTTAGGAACATGATTTTAGTGAACTTTTATTGCAAGTTATTATTAGTTTATAAGTTAAATATGTTTTGCTTTCCACATCCTGTACGCTTATGACATAAGATAATTTTGTATAGGTGGTCATAGGAACTCATGATGTGTTAGAAAACTCGAATATACTATATGTGGTTGTGTTTCTGAATTTGAAGCTGGTGATTAGTATCTTTAGTTTGAATTTTTTAAGTAGGGTTACACAAATTATCCAATCCGACCTACTTGCCTCCAATCATTACCGAAAAGGGTTTGATCACTTATGCATTTGGTGGAATTTGATTTTATACAAGGAAATCATTTTAAATGAACACAACGGAATGTACGAGAAATATGGTGCTCTTTTTAGACTATATAACCACGTACCATGACAAATGTTCTATGCAACGATAAAGCATCCCCGCAGCAACGCGCGGGCAAACTTGCTCGTTTTTATTTATAAATGAAAACAGGTCTATTTATTATGCCTTTGGCCGGTTTAGTTTGTACAAAATATAATCTGCAGCCTTTTTAACTTATTTAATTATAAAAATTCAATTCGCGGCCTCTTTGACTTATTTTGATATAAAAATTCAATCCGCGACCTCTTTGACTTATTTTGATATAAAAATTCAATCCGCGACCTCTTTGGCTCATTTCCTTATTAAACTTTATGAGTTTTGATTTAATCTTGAACTTATTATATTAACTTAAAATTTGACATATTCGTTTAACTTATTTTTGGACTATTTAAAAAGGTTTAAGCGGAAAAATTTGCAACAATTGAGATTTTTGGGAAACTAAAACATATAAATGAGTCATGCCTGATTTTTGTCAAAAATCCATACTTAACGTATTTTCTATCAAAACCCGACTACAAGACAAAAACGAAACATAACTTACATTTTTTTAAATATATAATCATCCACTTACTATTTTTGTTAACTTAAAGCTTATTTATGTATATTTACATATATATACTATTAGTCAACGATACTTTTATATTTTCCGACAACGTCTATTATTCGCGAAACTTTACTTGTGATCATTCCTCGTACCTTGTCTTTCGGATACTTTTGTAACGAAAACTTATTTGTCCTTGATACTTTTGTTATTATATACTTATATACTTATGCACTTCCAAGAGCCAATACTTACAAACACTTATACGCTATTTAAACTTAAATGCTACCACACAAGAAACAATAACACCAACACTTTAAAACTTTTGAACTTATTCAGACTTCACACATCGAGTCTTAAACTAGAACAATGAACTAAGACTTGCCATATTAATCTAGGTCACGTGTCGGTGCCACACACTCATACTATCTGACTTGACCCTCGTTCATACTGCTATTAGCCAAGGTGAGTTTCACAGTCCCCTTTTTACCCTTTTTCTTATTTGGGGTGAAATGCATGAACCTAAAACTTAAACTTTATTGTTTGCAATAAGTTATGAGCTGATTTAACCTTTTGACTTATATTGAACTCTTTTTAACTTGATCTGAACTCTTTGACATATTTTGAACTCTCTTTAACTTGATTGAACCTTATTGATATATTTTGAACCCTTAGACTGATTATGAACTTATGACCTATTCTTGACCTTTAGTATGCTTAGAACTTTAATGTGCCGTACGTACTAAGTCTTAAAGTCTCCCATAATTGGAGCAGTCTTGTATTGATAATATAATAGTTGTTATAATGTACTGTTCGTGCGTGCTAAAGTCTCTCTGAGCAACACTAAATCTCTCTCTGAGCAACACTAAGTCTCTCTCGGAGCAACACTGTAACACCCCCAAATCTCGGTACAGCGGAAGACTTAATCAAGTTTTCGGGGCGTTACTTTTGGATCGGTATCGCACACAAGTATAGCCAAAAAGATAGTCATTTATCATTTAAAACCAATCCCAAATTCAAGTATTCAAAACATTTAATCCCAAATATAAATATTAGACCCAAAACATGATTTATTAAGATAGGTCCCCATAGTTAATCAGAGTCGGAAAATGATCCTTGAACCACGCCTCCATGCCAAGCTTCCACCGATCAAGTAATCCAAACATCTCTCGATTACGAGAAATCATGCTAAAAGGTCGACTTAGGTGGTGAGTTCATAGGTTTAAGTTCAACAAAATCATAGTGGACTGTAGAGTTGATTTGCTATGCAAGACCTAAGATAGATAAATACCGTTCACACATGATCCTACCCGGATCTCCAATCAAATCCCTCATCCGAGGATTACTGGGCCCTGCGACTCTAGTCCGGCCGATGTGGCAAAATCTAGAACAATTGCCAACCCGGACTAGGTCGATGTGAAGTCTATTCTTAGCTAGGCACGGTTAAACCTAGACTAAGGCAACAACTACAAAGACAACTATCTATACGATCAAGCACATAAGCAAATCCAAATAGTTTTCACGGTCCAAAAGCGTGAGTATGATTCCCACCCCAAAATAGTTCAAAACGTGGTTAAAGCGTAGATAAAAGTGGGCTATGAAACTCACTCAAGCAATCAACGCACAAATAAACACTAGCGTAAGATAACGGTATCACGGACAAAGAACTATCGACTCGGCACAACCTATTAATGTAGACCAAACTTAAGATATACATTCCTCAAAATCAACTTTATCTACCCCAATTTATTCCGTTTCGTTATTTCCAAAATGTCTCGTTTCACCATTTAATCCCAGTGTTTGGTATTCCTCATGTGGGTGTATCGACTCAATATGATGCCATGAATGCACTCAAACAACCAATATGTTATGCTCCGCAACACAATATCCAACTCCATTCAACACAATATGTGACTCAATGCGACACAAAATGAGACGTCTAACCGATAAGCTCCATAGTCCAATAAGTTTCGGAATAAACAGTAGACCTTATCGAATTTGTCAACTCGATAAACTCAATTATTCATTCGTATCGCTTATTATTCCATAAACCGGTCACATCCTTACGAGTCATAAGGATAAGTCACCCATTAATAAGGTTATTCAACTTACCTAGCGGGTTCTTATTAGATTCGTCAACCTAATAAGTCCGCTACCCACGTGGATCAACACTATTAATGTTAGGTTATCCGTAACCCATGCACACAACGTAAGCAATTAAATACTTAAACCAATATTAAATGTCCACAATTGACATTTATTGATAAACGTGTACTCGAAACATTAATTACTTATTTTTGCAAAACATTTCCAATTTAGTCGTTAGTTTCGTTTAAAATAGAAAATAAAAAGATAAGACTTGTTATCGACAATTTTGGTACAAAACCCATTTATTATTCCCATTTCATAGTTTATTAGCATTTTCATATATATATATATATATATATATATATATATATATATATATATATATATATATATATATATATATATATATATATATATATATATATATATATATATATATATATATATATATATATATATATATATATATATATATATATACTAGGCAGTACCGTTTAGCTTGGCATTCTGCTTCTAGCGTCGAGATAATTAATAATTTGTGATATTGTGGTGAGTGTTTTGTGTAGCGTTTAAAATAGAACGTGAGCAGATGAAAATGCAATTGCAAGCAGTTGTATTATACGATAATTAAAGTCTAGAAAAAATTCTTAACATCTATCAAACAACATATAAAATCATTTAATGAAAATGAAAGGGAAACATTACATCAGTTATAGGATAAAAACTAACAACACACGTTACTTGTTGCGTAAAAACTAACAAGGATGGGATTAATGGTGACTAAAATTAGCGTAAATATGGTTAGCCCAAAATAAAATAAAAATTGGCTAATTTTGGCTATTTTGTAAAAGATTTGGGCACATTTAGCCCCATCTTTTTATGAAATGAGCGTGTTAGCATATTGAAAAGTTAAATGTGCACTAACGGGCACATATTTTCTCATAATTGTAAAACATTATAATTGTTTTGAAGAAAACTTATAGATAATATATTTATATAGCGACAGATCGTTTTGTGTTGAAAACGTTTATGGGTTCTAAACGAAAATAAAAAGTTTGAAGATTTGGGGATTAAACATAACGTTTTGAAGCCGGTTCGACCGGTGGTTCAACGGTTGAACCGTTCCGTCGAAAAAATGGGTCGATTTAAACCGAGTCAATATGACATGTTGGGTCAAACGGGTCAAATTAAGCGAGGTCAACCCAATGGATTTGAAGCGTCTCGTGTCAACCCGGTTTTCAATATGTGTTAATAGTTTCAAATTTTATTTTTTACTTTTGGTTTTCCTTTATATATATATAGCGGGTACCAGCGTTGCGTGAAGTACCATGACTATTAACCGGAGAAATAGATCTCGATGAGACTGATTCACCGGTTTGTATCGGTTTTAACGGGTCCTCTCTAGTTCGTTTCCGGATGGTCATATTGGTTGCCGAACCGATGGCGACACCGGTTTCCTATTGAACCCGTTGGTCGGTCCGATTTTAAAACTATATGTACCATCAACTTGTTAGCTTGTATGAAGCTTTGTGTGTTTTATTAATTTGTATAATGTGTATAATAACATGTACTTTTCATTTTAGGGTGTTTTAAAAATAACATTAATTAGTTTGTTTAATTATTTTATATTTAGAATTATGTTGTAGCTTGTTTAAATTGTACATTGTGAAAATTTCATTGTACTTTTTGTACTTTTTAATAAGGGGTGTTTTAATTGGTTGTTTTTAATTTGGTAGATATGCTTTTAATTGGTTGTACAATGTGAATAAATTATTGTACTTTTAAGTAATGGGGTGTTTTAATAAGAGTATTAATTACACAAATATATTTCTCTCTCATATGACCATTAAACTTTTCACTTTTTCACTTTTCCACTTTGACTGCTTTTTCCATTTTATGTATTATAGATATATATATATATATATATATATATATATATATATATATATATATATATATATATATATATATATATATATATATATATATATATATATATATATATATATATATATATATATATATATATATATACTTTGTCAAATTCAATATTAATATCACATCGTTGTTTGTTTCGAGTCCAAGCACGATTCATAACTTCGGCTTTTAATCAATCAATAGTCCAAATTATACTAAAGTCCATATTACGGCTTTGTGAGTCAACTATTGACTAAAAGTCAAAGTAGCCGACGTAGCTCAAAGTTGACAATATATATCAAGTCCAAATTAAATGTCACGATATCGCAATTCAATCCCAAACTAACTCAAAACAATCTCGCCAACCAATCAATCAACCAAATATACTCGAAACCAATGTTATGACCCTAATGGTCATGACACGGTCATGGTCAAGACCACGTGAACCAAACAAGCTCTAGAAGCTTTTCGACTCCGCGCGCTCATCCAAACCTCAACAATACCAATCAACAAGCTACCAAATCGACCGACTCGGACCCATAACCCAAGTAGGTCATGTGCGAAACCAACCAAGACCCATCATTGGGCTTCTTGGTTCGTCGCCCATAACACACAACCAAACTCAACCAATTCAATTCCACAACATCCAAATCCAATCATTCAAGCTCGAACACAAAACCCATCATCTATCTTAACCAAAATATGCAACTAAACCCTAAATGCAAAACCCGTCAAATTAATACACCACATGTACCAAACACTAATTACTTGTTTACTTAGTCATTAATTAGCTTTAATTTCATGTTCCACCCAAAAGCCCCAAAAATTATAATTAGGTGAAACCCTAATTTTCAATTCGTGGGTTTTATTGCCCAATCAAGCTCAAAACATGTTCCCTTTACCTTATCTAATCACCAATTGCAAAAGCCCTTTGAAACCCTAAAAGTACGATTCTTGATTCAACGATTTGAAGGTGTTATTGAAGTCCAAATGGTGCGTATGATATATGGTTGGAAGGAGGAGAAAGAGATCTTTCTTTTGGTGGTAGAGGTGTTGGGTGACGCGCCGGTGGTCGGCGGTGGTGGCCGGATTATGGCCAGCGGCCACAAGATGGTGGTGCTAGGGTTTTTAGAGTGAGAAGGTAGAGAGAGAAATGGTAATATGTGTGTTTTTAGAGAGAGAAACAAATGAGGTGAAATGAGTATTTGGGTGGGTATTTATACTAGGCCACTAGGGACCTCAAAAATAATTATTTGGGAGGAGGGCGTCGGCTTCAAGAGAAAAGGGAGGGTCGGGTTGTAATTTTCGTAACTATCCAGTTTACCTAATCCCGAGCTCACATATTGTCCCCGAGTGTCCCACAACATTTATTCAACTTTCCAACATCGTTATTTACGTTTTTCCACGAGTTTTGACTATTTATTTGTCAATTTTCGAATTCTGGTCTACAAGTTACAATAATTCTCGTTTAGGCTTTTCTAGTGCCGAATCAAATGGTGCCTACCAAATAGAGTTAAAACTCATAAGATAACTCATTTAATAATGAAATAAATCATAAAACCAATAGGCGATATAAAATCAAGTCATGGTTTATAAAAATAGTGTTAAAGGCAAGGCTCGGTTCGGTTTAACGTAATGCGGTTACCTAAAATAGTCTCCTAAATTGCGGTTGTCACGGCCTCCCGACCTCGGAAGAAACCCGTCCGGGTTTCACTCCGAGTGCTTGGTGTCATAAGCAGTTTAGGATACTTCCCTACGGAAAACGTCCTCACGTTCCCAAGTGAACTCGGTCCATGCCGGAGTTCCAACGAACTTTAACAATCGAATCTGGCTATTCTTGACCTCTTAACCTCACGATCCATAATCTCAATCGGTTCCTCAACAAAATTCAATTTCTCATCAATACGAATATCTCTTAAAGGCACCACTATGTTTTCCTTGAAAGACATTTCTTAAGATTACTAACATGAAAGACATTGTGTACACTACTCGGTTCGATGGTAGCTCCAGCGGTATGCTACGGGTCCGACTCTTTCGAGTTGGAAAAGGACCAATATATCGAGGATTGAGTTTTCCACGTTACCAAACGAACCACTCCTTTCAAGGAGAAACTTTCAACATAACGATCTCCAACTGAAATTCTAAAGGTTTCGTCTCTTATCGGCATAACTCTTTTGTCTATCACGGCGGTTTGCAACCGATTATGAATCATACTATCTTCCGGTGGTTTCTAAGACAAGTTCGGGACACAGTAAGTTGACTCCGCCAACTTCACCCAACAAGCAGAGAAACGACATTTTCGACCATACGATTGCCTCAAATGAGCGCTTAATGCTAGAGTGATAACTATTGTTGTAAGAGAATTCGGCAAGGAGGTGTCTCTCCCGACCTTTGCCGAAATCAATAATGCGAGCTCTAAGCATGTCCTCTAAAGTCCGAATAGTTCTCTCGCTTTGACCATCGATTACGTGGATGATAGCGAGACTCATATCCAAATTCGTTCCTAACGGCATCATGTAACGACTTCCAAAAGTGGGATGTAAACGACTATCCCTATCGGAAATGATAGATATCGGTGCTCCATGATGCGATACTACCTCCTTAAGATACAATCGAGCAAGCTTATCAAGACTATCGGTTTCACTAATAGCTAAGAAGTGGCGGACTTAGTTAAATGATCAACGATTACCCGGATAGCGTCATTGCCGCTACCTATTCTCGGTAATTTAGTGATAAAGTCCATGGTTATTCGCTCCCATTTCCATTCCGGAGTTCGGGTTGAACTAAAAGTCTGATGGTTTCGATGTTCGGCCTAACTTTAGAACAAGTCGGGCACCTCTTGACATCTTGAGATATATCGGCTTTCATATTGGGCCACCAATAAAGTTTCTTAAGATCCCGATACATCTTATCGGCTCGGGATGAATAGAGTATTTTGATTTATGCGACTCGTGCATAATCAACTCACGGATTCCACCATGAAATGGTATCCGACTCATCTTTGAAGCATAATGTTCCATCGGGCACGCTTCAAGAAGCCGTTTCACTTTCTACCATTCCATGAAGATTCTCATAAGGACGGTTCTCTTCGTCAATGCCCTGCAGGCTAAAATTTGAGATGGTAAGGCGAAACAATGGTCATTCCTAATGATCTAACAAGTACGGGTGGAATGTCCTCTTTACGACAAAGTGTGTTAGCCACAATGTTAGCCTTACCAGGATGATAAGAATCTCACGGTCATAATCACTAAGCAATTCCAACCAACGACGTTGTCTCATGTTGATTCCTTCGATCTAAGATATGCTTCAAACTCTTATGGTCGGTAAATACTACACACTTGGTTCCATACGAGATAATGTCTCCGGATCCTAAGAGCAAACACTACAACACCTAACTCAAGGTCATGGGTGGTGTAGTTTTCTCATCTTCTTAAGTTGTCGGGATACATAAGCAATCACCTTCTCGTTGCATCAAAACAATACCTAAGCCTTTATCTGAGCGTCGCGATGCACGACAAAATCTTCGCTTCTTCAGGCAAAGCTAGGATGGGCGCACTACAACTTCTCCTTGATGTGAATTCTTCTTCTCATTTTCTCCCATTCATACTTAACATCCTTACGTGTTAGTTTGGTCAGTGACTTAGCTATCTTAGAAAATCCTCAATGAATCTCCTATAATAGCACGCTAACCCTAGGAACTGTCGGTTCGATAGGTTCTTAGGAGCTGCCCATTCATTAATGGCCTTAATCTTAGGCGGGTCAACATGAACACCTCGACTATCTATCACATGACCTAAGAATTGCAGGACGGAATCCAAAATTCACACTTAGAGAATTTGGCATACAACCTCTCTTCTCTCAACAATTCTAAAATGTGCCTCAAATGCTCTTCGTGCTCCTCACTACTCTTAGAGTATATCAAGATGTAGCCTATGAATACTATTACAAACTTATCCGGTATGGCTTACACTCGGTTCATGAGATCCATGAAATCACTGGTGCGTTGGTCAAACCAAACGACATCACTTGGAATTCATAGTGTCCATAACGAGTTCTAAACGCAGTCTTAGGGATATCCTCCTCTCGAACTCTAAGCTAGTGATAACCAGATCGTAAATCGATCTTAGAAAAGACACTAGTTCCTTGGAGTTGGTCGAATAAATCATCTATTCTAGGTAACGGATATCGGTTCTTCACTGTTAACTTATTCAACTCCCTATAATCAATACACATCCAAACGATCCATCCTTCTTCTTCACAAACAACACCGGTGCTCCCCACGGTGATGAACTTGGTCGAATGAATCCCTTCTCGACATTTCGCCAACTGTTTAGACAGTTCCTCCAATTCTCTTGGAGCAAGTCGATAAGGTGCCCGGCCACGGTGTCGACCGGTATCAACTCTGTTGGAATTCCACTTGTCGGACGGGTGAAATCCTCGCGATCATCGGAAACACATCCGGAAATTCTCTATCAGCGGGTACATCGTTAAGGTGTCTTTCACTCTTCTCCTCACTTTTCTTTTCAGAAATTCGAGCCAAGAAAAGACAACCTCCTCTATCGATGTACTTCTGGGCCTTAATACAAGAGATGATGCTCAACTAGGAAGGACTTCCACAGTCGCTCCAATCTCCTTGTATGCTCAGAACTTTTCTGCCATATGGTAAACGCACAATCTTCTCATCACAAATGATGTGTGCACCTTTATAATAACGTCAAAACTTCCTAAAGTAACCGGAAATAAGTCTATACTAAACGGGCAATCTAAGAAACTTAAGGTACAACCTCGAACTACGGTGTCTATCTTCTCTCTATTCCCATTCGCTAATTCCACATCGTAACTAAACCCTAGAGGTGTTTGGGAGATTCCTAGTAATGGCATAAATTTGATGGATACGAAACTCATATCCGCACCGGTATCAAACAGTATGGAAGCATAACGATTATTGAGAAGGAACGTACCCGTAACTACGTTAGGGTCCTCACCAGCTTCCTTCCAAATAGCATAAACACGCGCTACTCCCATGTCTCTCTGTTGATTCCTAGCACCATTGTTTCCCGGTTTTCTACAACCTCACGCTTCACGGGGTCTAAGCCATTACCTCCTACACCTCGATTAGCAAATCCCCTACATTACGAGGATTTCCCTCATCCACGGCTCTCAGACTTATTCTTAAAGTGTCCCTTCTTTCCACATCCAAAACAGTGTGATGAGCCTTCCAGTCCGCTCCTTGTGCAATTTGAGCTGCAGCAAGTGGATGAGACCTACAGTCTTTGGCTATGTGTCCTACCTTAGAGCACTTCCTACACATAATCGGGCACGGTCCATGGTGGTGTCGGTTACAACGACCACACACATGCTTACTACCTTCATAACCCTTCTTATCTCCATTTCCTATGGCAAACACCCTGGCTGTTTCTTGCCGTTTGTTGCCATTCCCTTTTGCAACTTCGTTACTCTTCCTCTTATCACTCCTATCATTCTTACTCTTGTCTCCTAATTCTAGCACACAATAGTCCATCAAACTTTGAGCCACAGCAATTGCCTCTTGCAAATTAGCTGGCTTGGCAGCGATGACATCATTTTGAGTAGCTAAAGGCAATCCATCAGTATACCTCTCAATCTTAAGTTCTTTAGTGCGAACCATTTCAGGTCAAAGCAACGATATCTCTTGGAAACGACAGTATAAGTGTTAGGAATGGAAATTCCATGTTAAAGTGTCGGTCACCCCAATTATAGTCTAGCATATGTTAGCTCGTAGACTTGTCGTTGTTTACGTTATTTATTAGTTAATTAGTTAGTTTGTAGCGTAGATTAGTTTAGTGTATCACCGTGGAGGAGCGACGGGTCTTTACCCATGTATACGATCCACAAGCCGTCGGGAGGTCGTGTAGTACGTAGTATAAATACCCTTCCATCCTTGGAAGGGTGGTGCTTTCAATCTAACCTTTCATAATTTGTGCTACAAGTCTCTACCAAGAACACCCTCTTATCCTTTCTCTCTAAATGGCTAACATGTATTTCCATCATCCAAGACCACCGAATCATCAACACAATAAATATTACGATCCTACAAATGGTACGAGCTAAGGTTATTGTGTTATCTTTGATTGGTGTGGTCCGTTCCATGGTTGTTGTGTGTGGTTTTGGTTCACGATTGTCAACTGTTTTTGTACTTTTTTATGGTCGGAATATTTTGCTTCTAGTTTGTTTTAACAAGTTTTAATATCCTGCTTTTGATAAAAACGTTATATTTGTCCACTCTTGTATACACATCTGTTTTTGGGTCATATGACCAAAACATCATCCTTGTGACTTGTTTCTTTGTACCATAAGCAGTGAAAATTATGTGGTCAATATCTGCTTTGTCAAAATGCAGTCAAACATGGGTCAAAATGTTATATTCATTTGCAGTTTTTTTTCTGGGTTTGTTTGAAGATGGTCGGAAAATGGCTTGAAATTCTTGCTAGCGAGTTGTCCTTAAAAGATGTCCAGATACACTGTTTTCAAAGCGAGTTGACTATTGAGTCAACTGCTCCTAGCGACTTGTCTATGCTAACGACTTGACTCATATCTAGCGACTTGACTCATGATCTAGCGACTAGACTCATGATCTAGCGACTTGTGTTACTAAGGAAGAAAAAAACTTGACAGAAAGGTAGAAGAAGGAGACCACGACCACATACCTACAAGACTCAAAATGACATCAGGTTAAAACCATCATCAGTTAACAAATACCAATACCAAGATACTAACTCTGACCTCAGTTTCATTAACCTCATCAGTCCAAGGTTTTATTGTATGATAAGAAATTGAATGAAGATTAATAAAATTTACAGCCTATCTACAAACCAAAACCTAATCTAGACTCACCCCAAGACCCTCACAATCACTCAATCTCAGAATATATTTCGTGCTACTTATTTGATCATCAAGACTTACAAGAGTCTCATTCACGAAATAAACTTCCTCATTGATCAAGACTTCAAAGACTCTAATGATATGCAATGAAAAACAAATGATCTATCTTATCGGATACAAAAAGAAAACATTGTAGACTTCAAGACCGAAAATATTCAATCTATTCTTTTGTTCTCTGATCTCAGTTTAGTCGTGTGATAATCATAGTACATCAAGACCATCAAGGGTCAATATTCACGACTTAACATCATTAATCTGAATCATGATCAAATAAAATGAAATATGATTGATCTCAGTATCATCCATAGTGTGCAGTTCATGGAACACATAGATCTATAAAGATCTATACACATAAAGATGTAACATCATTGATCTAAAAGATGTTAATAATATACGAAAATAAAGAGTTGATTTTAACAATGATGTCAATATCAAGTCTTTGATTCGCTGAGTCATGTCACGAAACCTCTTCATGGCGTCAATTGTTTGATCCTCTTGGGTCAATTAAATCTCCGAACAAAGCGAAACAAGGCCAATAACAACTTGTGCTACTCCCTTGGTTTTCTTGGTCCGTTAGCTCATTATAATCTCTAAAACATGTTGGGATAAACAAATACCTACGGAATATGTCTCGTTTCAAGCCATCCCTATGGCTTTGTCAACCTCAAAGCCATCTCGTGGCGATGTCGACGAGTTTAGGAGCACGTTTGGGCTTAATGTGTGGTTTAATTGATTCTTGATTATTGATATCATAAGGTAACGAGGAGATTATATGGGAGATTTGGGTTTGATTGAATGATTTTTGGATATAAGTGATGTGGGGTTAATTTATGTGTCTGCATTTTTGTTAGTGAGATGGGGGCATATAATTTTGATGGGATTAGGGTTTGAAGGTGTGAGAATGGTTAAGAGAGGCGGATGTATTTGTGAAGTATTAGGGTTGTGAAAATGAGATGTGAGTGTGAAGTGTGCGTTAAATATCCAAATAATTAGGGCATGCATCCAAGATTTACAACCGGATTGTGTATTTTCTTATGGGCTTCAAACGGTCTTTAACTTTATGATGAAACGGTCCATTTGGGTCTATTTGGGCCAAGGGTGTATTGCTATGCTGGTATCCGATTCTTGATGGTATGATTGAGTGTCATATATATTTGGTAAATGTATGTTTTTGATTTTGGAAAGATGTGTTAAATAGGCCTCGAGTATTACATGTAACCAAGTTTAGGCCGTATACATGATAGGGTCAAATGGGCTTCTCAAGATTAAGATTTTATATGATTTGGAATATATGTGACTTGGATTTTACTAGATTTGGTGAAGAGGCTTAATGATGTGATTAGTTGATGAAATTTGTGATGATAAGATTTCGTGAGATTTTGTTGATGAGTCATTACGTTATGAGGCTTAATACTTTGGACTATACATTTACACGAAGGATAATATGTTGCGGCTTGAATTGATGACTGATCAACATTGACTACATGATTGTTTGTTTGGTATTTCTTATTTGGAGTTGAAGTGAGGCTTTCCAGGCCCGTTTACTTATTTCGTCTTCCTTATTTCTACCATTCCGCGAAGATGACTTGTTTGGGCATTTATAGAGTGTGATAAAGACTTGGCTATGTATTTACAGTTTTGATTCTTTCTCGTTTAACCCACAACGTAGCTATCACTTCGGTGTCTCACTCAGTTGAGAATGTCAAGAGGTTTTGTACATTGGGTACACCGTTTCTTTTTCACAAGGATTAGTACAAGTTTAAGTAACAAATCTAGGGAATTTCACTTCATGATCAAGTTTGGCATATCGGGTTTACTTTACCATATGGTCACTGCAATAGCCGACAGAATGTGTAAATGATGTGTTTACCAAAGTATTTTTTGGATGGTTGATGATATTGTTGATGTTGGATAATGAACCGTTGATGAACCACTACATGTTCCCCTAAAACAGATATTCACCGAAACCAAAGTTGTCATAACACATTCAACCTGACATTGTTTACGGTTTAGTCTTGATTTTGTAAAATCCCGCGAAAGAAACTATTTCTCGGTTTAAATCATAGACTTGTAAAATCCCGTGACAATGGAAACATCCGGGCAATAGTAAAGTGCATTTCCGGATCTATCTTACGGTTTATTCTTGGTTTTGTAAAATCCAACGAAAGAAACTATTTCTCGGTTTAAACCATAGAATTGTAAAATCCTGTAATGATGGAACCATCACGGAGAAAGGAAAGTGTGTTTGGATCTTATTTGATGCTTGTGCTACGGTTTCTACTTGAAGAATGGATAAAGGGTGTACTTCATGAATTGGATGTGTGTTTGGATATTCGTCATGACAGTTTAGCTATTACATGGTTTTACTGGGGTTACGTGCTTTTAACCATGGTCGGATAAACCATTATCAAAGTTCATTTAAATGTCAAAGAAGGCTAGATTTGAGCGATTAACCAAAAGATGTGACAACGGAGTTAATTCAGTATTATTTATTTGAGATTGAAGTGAAATATCACGGGTAAGTGTACTTAGTATCTGAAGGTATCGGGGATGGTTGGATGAAGATTCTTCATGATCCTTGTTCAAGCTTATTATCAAAAACGAAGACTTGGAAATCTAGTTATTTTTGGGTGTCTATTACCTTTTCTTTTACCACTTGGGGAAATTGGGCTCATACCACCACAAAATAACTATCACTTTAAGGAGTTACATTATAGTGCTTAGTGTCACATTCAATTGTGGATTTTCAAGAGGTGATGTATGTCTATTACTTGATGGTTGGTTGGATGAAGAGTATAGAGTACGTATAGATTCAATGGAGGATGAAGTCTCGACCGCTCTTTGTTACATATGTGCAAGTTTAAGTCACGAGTTCGGGTTAGTTTACTTGGTCAAATTCATTATATTGGGTTTTCTCCATCATTGTCACTACAAAGAGCCTCTTGAATGATAATGGTGATTACATGTTTTGCCAAGAGATGATGAAAAGAGAGATTATGACGTATGAACACACGGTTCATGCCTCGTACTCTAAAGAAAAGAAATGTGTATGTGTCAGATGCGCTTTATCTTCTGGAAGAAGAAAAATCTTCTCATTAATGACCATTCTCATCAACATGCCTCATGGTTTTCCATGTGCTTTCGATTATCAAGTGAACCGACTCTCGTTGATTGTTTTCTTATTCCACTTGCTCAACTATAATGACGATGGCGACATCATGTGCTAATTTTATGGGGAGAAGTGTGAATAGACTACATTTGGATGATTTCACTTATTCAATCAAGAATGGCATCTTCGTATGCAATTCTTGAGGGGAGAAGAAGTATGATAATTTTGCATGGTTGATTGTTATTTGAGAATAAATGGTCAACGGCTCCAAACTCATGTAAGAACCGAGCTTCTTCTTATCGGGTCATTTCTACATGGAGTTTCTTCTAAGAGCCGTTGGTTGACAACTTCACGGTGATACGATTAGATGACAAAGTGCTTCCAACTCTGGGTTGATTTCCTTGATGAACATCTTTACGTTCTTGTTTGATTGGAAGGGATTTGATTTAAGGGGATTTGCTATTTGTAAGTTAACGGAATGCATTTGGTGAGTTGAAGATGTTGACTTTCTATTCCCCAATTGGACAATCTTGAAGAAGGTCGAGTCTGATCGATTCTACATTTTCACGCATGTTAGAAGATCAAGACGAGTTGCATTTGATTATCTAAAGACTTCTTCTTAATGGGCATTTATCAAACAGTTGTCGGTTTGAGGGAGAGCACTAATTGGGGAGAGTGAAATGTCAATTTAATCCCCAATTAGACTTGCTCATATTCTTCAACAAGTTGATTCTCACGATATATTTGAGCTAATGATGTTCTTCTAAAAATTTCAAGTATTTGGGCTTATAATATGTTCTTGATTACGAAGTGTCAAAACCAAAGAAGGGAAGGAGACAAGCATCTAAACGCGAGTAAACTTGATGAACTTAATACTTCTAAGTGATTGAAGATATCCCGGAAGACGATGGTCATTACCGCAGAGAAACTCAATGTTTATCTCATGGCGTTTAGTGTTCTTATTCCAACTATGTGGGGAAGAGATGGAAGAGTTAGTTTACGAAGATGAAAGAGGTACACAAGTGTGTGATGATTTTGATGTTATCACAATCATCGGGAGAGATTGTGTACATTGGGGATGCTCATTGTTTTACTTGAGGGCTTAATCGGTGATTCGAGACATAATCACTTATTCGGGTGGAATCCGCAGAGATTGTCATCCGCAGATAATCGATGATTGACATGCTACTTTAGTGTTATCGGTTATTCTCTCTTTGGGCATTCGGGTTCTTGAACTTCATACACTTTCATCGGGGAGAAAAAGTATACATCGGGGTTATTCTTTGGCTATCGGACTTAACTGCTACTTGATGGTATAAGTTTCTCATCTTCTGTTATATGTGTATTCGGGTTCGTGAGCTCTAGTCTAAGAGACCATCGCATCAATTCAACTACATGGGGAAGTTGTCTCTTGACACCTTTTGGAATGGATTGCTTCTCGAATTCGGTGGAATGAAATTTGAGAAGAGTTATTTATGTGTGGGATGATACGTTCTTTGTTCTTTTGGATGATATAACCTCGAGCGAAGAATCACGGTGATTATTCTTAAAAGGAGCAACAAGATCAATGATAATGGTGTGGTTCGTGTGCACTGGCTAAGGGAAGCTTGCAAGAAAGCTTTGAATCCTTTCACTAAAGGATTTTCGGTTTGGGAAGTCGCCAAAGTCTCACTTTCGATGGTTCAATTTCTTTCTTCAATACAAGAGCCTTGGAAGCTTTGGTGGTGAAAGTTTTAGGGATGATGACTTCTATCTTCTACAACGGGGCTGCTCGATATCCATATCTCGGTACTCGTATCATCATCTTCTTAAACTATATCATCTAATCTATCTGTGTAAATATTTATTAAAAACCAAATACAAAAATACAAAACCAACAAAAAGAAAATAGAAAAATATAAAATCAACAAAAACCCATAAAAATCAGAAAATTTAAAAATACCAAAAATATGTTTTTTTTCAAGACATGTCTTCAGTATCGATAACATCTATGGTCTTAGAAATGTCATTCAATAATGGCACGGGACCATAGATGAAGTTCGACGAGGAGGTGTAAATATTCTTTTCCAAACATGTCACATATCAAATGGCTTCTGATTATTTGGGATCAGAACCGCGCTAAACCATGGCTTGTTATTATTTCGATAGCAACCCGCTTCTTCAAGAAAGGAAAGTGATGCGCTAAACCAATTTTCAAATATTTCGAGCACTTATCCTAAAAACAAAATGAGGAAAGTATGTCGAAGGACTGCTGTTCCTACTCAAATATTTTTCCGTCTAAAATTCTTCAGAAAAATATTTGTTTTAACAAAATGGTGGTTAATGAGTTGAAAAATCAATCAGTTTCATAAGTTTTATAAATTTGCAAAACTCAATCAATGACTTCAGAGCTTTTAAAACTTTTCAGAGAAAGAGTCATTGATTGAGGGGGAGAATGTTTTCAAATTTACATCATCTAACGGGCTTTTTTAATCATCTTACGTGCTTATCTGTAAAATATAATTGCCTATGTTGAAGGACTAGGTTTCCAGGATGTGATTGTTAGGATTAGATGATTATAAATTGATAAACACATTATTCCCATGCCTATGTATGATTTGATTGATATGTTGAATTGACTTTTATTAGTCGATTCTTTGTTTAGGTGATGTCGACCACCATATATCTGTTTGTGTCCACTAACGTATGCAGGTATATTGGTATATAAGAATGTTCCCGATCCGGATCTCACAATTGAAGATGATTGGATGCCGAATGGAAAGGGTAACTATCTCTTGGGTTGACAAATGAAGAAACGGAGCTTAATTGGACATCTCTAGAGAGTTGGCATGAAATGCAACGTAAGAGGTCTCACTGCATCAGCAGATGGTTTTCTTCATCATCAAACGAAGAAACGAAGCTTAATTTGACATCGGTTGGCATAAAAAATGCAGCGTAAGTCTCACCGCATCGTGACGGTTTTTCTTCCAAGCCTTACAACAACAATCATGCGACTCAACCACCTAACGTATCTTGTGCGGGAAAAGTAGTGGATGGTACCATTTTCTAAAACTTTGAAAAATATTGTTTTGAAAATGGAGAAATATTGTTTTGAAAATAAATCGGATCCAAAGTTTTGAAATCAACCGGACTTTATTTTGTCAAATCTTAAGTGATTTCAAATTAAATATTTTCAAACGATATTTCATCAAAAGTCCGTTTTGTACAAAATAAGTGGTGATCTAAAGATTTAATGTTATGTCATGGTATGATTTTTTCTTTAGAATCAAGATCTTACAAAATGAAATTTTTACATTCTTGTTTGATTGTGAAATTGTTTCATTTTACCTAAAGATCTCTTAAAAACTATCATACCGACACTAACAATCTTTAATGTCTAAAATTGATCCAGTATCAATCTTTTTTTTTTTTTTTTTTTTTTTTTTTTTTTTCAAAATTAAATCAAGCCACGTCTTTCCTCAAAATCTTTTAAATGATTTAAATCAATTGGGATCACAAATCTCAAAGGTTTGAAATTTTGATCGAGGGAGAGATCGTGATTTAAATCTCAAATCTGTTTTAATGGAATCGGTTTTAGTCCTTTATAGGCACTCCTGCCTCCATGTGCCAAACGACTTGAAATACACAATGCACATGTTGAGGAGGAGGATTTATCCAAAAACAAGATGAGTATTTAAACACGGCCACATTTTCTCCCATGTTTTCTAAACCTAATTAAATCACTTGGGATCCAAAATCTCAAAGGGTTTGATATTTTGATCGGGGAGAATTTGTGATTTAATATGAAATTTGATAAACGATGATCGCTTTGATTCCAAGTGCAAGTTCTCTCTAATATGTGCCAAACTCTTTCGTATATCGATGCACATATTGAGGGGAGCGAATGGTTTCTTAATGGCTTTTGTGATCGTGCTTGTTCTTCAAAGAACTCTTTCCTCTATGTGATAAAAATGATTTCAAAAATCCTATGCACATATTGAGGGGAGAATTTACCAAAGAAAATCAAATGGCTTTTTCCACGGAAATTGTGATCAAGAAATTATTTCAAAGAACTCTTGTCTCCATGTGCTAAACAATTTCAAGATCATATGCGATGTTGAGGGGCATTTCTAAATGATCAAAAATATTAAGGTACAAAATGCTTTGATCTCGTATCAAGTACCTTGATTGATTTTCCAAATGATTTTTCAACTGGTTTCAGAAGGAAAGAACAATACCAAAAGACCGACCAATTTACTTTATGCATGGTGTTATAAGGATGGTTTGGTTAGGTATTCATTCCCACGATCCCGCCAATGTGGAGTGATCTACCAGGGACAATCCACTAGATAGTGTAGAGTCCTTAGGTATGATGAAAAAAGGAGAAAATGAGAAATGGGAAGAGTGCGGATCGAGATGAGCTAGTAATCGGAATAAACCCAACAAGGTTCTAGTTATGAAGTCTCGGTAAGCATCGAAGGGGTTGAAGAATAAAAAGAAATGAATATGAAAAGGGTGAAAAGAAATAGCCTCCAATAATTCAACCTTAGGCGCGAAACCGGTTCAATACATATGCTACGGTGTTTACTAAGGTAACACCGGTATTGAAGACAAGACATCATGGACCCAAAGATGCACCGCACTAAACTTCCCAAGCTACTCAAGTTCCTCTTAAAGGGCTTGTTTCATTCTCACGGGAACCGACATAATCTATCGACTTTCTCTTAGAGATTGTTGATATTGAAGAAGAGACCCTCTCCTAGTATCCCAGATAGGAACCAAATGTGCACAATTGAGTCTAGAGCCAAGAGATCATCCACAATATCTCGTTAGGACACAAAATTAATGAAGACTTGTCATTTCACACAATGTGGAAAGTAAGAATATATTAAGAGTCCTACGCTTTATCCTTGTGGTATTGCCAGAACATCCGAGTGATATGAAAATATTCACGATGAAGATGGAAATCCTTCTAGAGCCAACATCAAATAAGCTCTTGGTGGGTGACGTGTGAGATCTTGCAAAAGATCAAGCTTGTGACAACTGGATAGAAACAATGGGGCGATTCAATCTTGAATCAACCTTGGTCCAGGAAAAGGATTGACGGATACCTTTCAAAAACCGGTCGTTGTGCTCAAAACTCTTTTCTCTAGCACTTTGATCGTGTATTATGTTTTCAAAATAAAAGGGTATTTATGATTGAAAATTGATATCTTCTTCTAAACCTTCGTCAGTATTGAAAACTCTTTATCTTAAGCAATACACGATTGCTTTCAAATCATTTTCTATCAATTAGTAAATCTCAATTTCTTTGGTTCACTCACTCCATGTTGTCTTCTTTGAGATGTTCCGGTTTGAGAACGGTTAGAGCAATTGCGAAACTTTGTCAAGGAGATTCTTGAATTATACGATCACGGGCGGTACTTGCAGCGATCAGCGGGAACCGTGGGTCGTGTACCTCAATTCAACGAAGTGATCAAAGACACTTTCGTGTGTTTTATTGCTAATCGTTGTTTGCGGTACATTTGAACAGTTGCGGTGATCGAATTGAAGAGTCAATCCAAAGCCGCATGCTCGCAGCATCCACACTTAATTGAAGAAATCATGACTTGTGCTTATCTACATAACACGGCTTTGATATTTCTATACTATGCTTCGCTTTCTGCTCTGCGCAAATATCATGAACCAAAGAAAACACGCTACTCGATGAAAGATGTCATGATCACGAAGTGTGAGCATGTCGGTCCGAAAGTCACAACTTCACATGATGGCAACACATAAAGGGTGATCCGAGATTTCTTGTGGTGATGATCTCAAAGTAAGCTTGAAGATCATCAAAGATGTGGATCGATTAAAGGCCTCCACTCAAAGTACAAAACTATGCGGACTTTAAAGAATCGCTACTAATGCACAAAGATTGTGGAATTTGAAGAATTGAAGTCTACGAGCTCAAGAACTAATGACAAAGTTAGAATGCTAGGATGCAAAATGTATTTCATGGGGTGACCTCCCTTAGGGGGAGATTGTTAGGAATTAGAAATTCCATGTTAAAGTGTCGGTCACCCCAATTATAGTCTAGCATATGTTAGCTCGTAGACTTATCGTTGTTTACGTTATTTATTAGTTAATTAGTTAGTTTGTAGCGTAGATTAATTTAGTGTATCACAGTGGAGGAAGGACGGGTCTTTACCCATCAGATACACGATCCACGAGCCGTCGGAGGTCGTGTAGTCTCGTAGTATAAATACCCTTCCATCCTTGGAAGGGTGGTGCTTCAATCTAACCTTTCATAATTTGTGCTACAAGTCTCTACCAATAACACCTCTCTTATCCTTTCTCTCTAATGGCTAACATGCATTTCCATCATCCAAGACCACCAATCATCAATACAATAAATATTATGATCCTACAATAAGTCGCCATGTCGGTACCTTTAACCTTATGGTTCCGAACTCACTCTAACTTCTTAACTTCTTTCCTAGGACGATGGGTCTTAATCGGAGAGCCTTAAACCGAGTCCAAGTCATACTATAAGCTACATCAATACCCACTTGATCCATGGTAGTTATTCCACCAGTCAACGCCTCATCCTTCAAAGTAAATGTTGCATACTTAACCTTACAATCCTCATCACGCTTACTCACAAAAAACATGTATTCGGTTTTCTCCAACCACCTAGTTAGGTAAACTACTCCTCGGTTCCTCCGAACTCATGGGACCGCGAGAATCGGAACTCTTTGTGAGGTACAACCTCGAGTTCGATTCAAAGATTGGGGTTCCAGTAGAGGTGTTAGAAAGATTAGCCTCGGCTAGCGCTTCAAACACGTCGCGACACTAGCCGGTCAATGTGGGCCGGGTTCGCGGTGGAGGGTTTTGTGGAACAGACCATTCTCGCGACGGTCATTCACATTCGGGTTTTCTACACCGGGTTATCGGTGTTAGGGTTCTCAACAGTGGTGTGGTGGGGTCGGACGACGACCTCGACGACTGAGGCAACAACAAGCAGGAGCTGCTCGGTTGTTCCTACGCTGGTTTCGTCTTGTTGCGACCATTCTATAGGCAAGAAGAACGTTTCATAAGTTCACAATTCACGCTCTAAAATAGAGTTGGGTTCCAATGATCACTAAATAACGCTCAATACATAATCAAGGTCAACAAGGACAACGCTATACCAAAGCGAAACAATCGACATCACAATATAACTAAAGGATGCATGTTCCATAACCATAACTCATAGGTTTCAAAGTGGAAATACATGGAAGGATACGAAGAAATCAAAAATGATCCTAATAACGATACTAGTAAGACAACTAGGATAATCCTACATCTCGAACCAAGTACTACTTAGTTTCAAGATGGTACAAAACCATGAATCTAATACGATCTAGCCATGTCTACGAATATCAATCACTGATCTCCTAACATCATCAACCTCTCTCACAATGATGTTAACTCAACACGCCGAGCGTCGCGATCACTCTTAAGCTCTCGACCTCTCTCCAACTCACCAATCCTCGCCAAATCGCTCTATCGACTTCACGAGATGTCATGAACCTCTCCGCAGTCCCCAACCCGCTCACGGAGCTCCGACATACCATCATGCAAAACCCTAGTCCTCCCGACTACGGTACCCATATCAACACTCGGATCCACAATACTAGCCCTAGATACTCCAACCAAACGCTCAGTCAACCGACTAAGTCTAGTACCACGAGGTCATCCTCTCCCACATCGCACCCATCTCACCATACTCCTGACTCGAAACAATCTTGATGGTATCTCGATCCTAACGGGCTACCTATAAGGTGAGTAAGGTGGTGAGTCGATGTCTAAAGGTCATCCAGGGGCTCGGGCTCATGCAAAGGAGAACCCGGTCCCGGAGAATGTCGAGGACTCTACAATGGAGGAGTACCCCTTCCGGGATATCCTCATCATCCTCCTCCCGAGGATCCTCATCCTCATCAACATACTGCTCCTCAATCTCATCCTCCTCCTCGACCTCATGCTCCTCCTCGCCTCATCCATAGGGAGAGTCCATGAGTCGAGTCTCTGTCTTGAGTAAATCACAGGTGGTACACTAGGAGATCTAGGCCTCCCAAGACATAATGATACTGGTGGTGATGAGGAGGAGAGTGGGGCGCTAAATGGATAGTGATGATGGTGGTCTCACGGACATGCGGGCGGGCTATAAGCAAGCCTGGGAGTCTCGTGCTCGCTAAAACACGATGTAAAGTGAGCCGCCTAGGGCGAACTAGGACGATCGATGATGATGAACTAGTGTGACGGGTAATCTCATAAGGATCACCTGCGCAACCGTCATGAGAGTCAATGCCGCGAACTAGCTACAACAAGGACCTCCTCGGACACATCAAAAGCTAGTAAAGGCATAGTGCGTGACAATGGCATAGGGTAGGTATAAGTGTTCGAAACAACCAGTTCTAACAAGCGCATCAATTTAACCCAAAACATATATCACATAATGAAAGCTTTAAAAGTAGAGGTACCGTATTACTCAAAATATGCCTTTAAATAAAACACATAAGTTCCATTCTATCACATAATCACGTGTCAAATCAATCGAGTTAAAACTCCAAAATCATAATATACCGTATACTCAAATCAAATTCCGTAATATCTCGATAATCACATCTCATTTTCCAAAACCAATAATCATATCTCATTTCCAAAATCAATAATCGTATCCCATATCATAACGTTTCCATAATCGGTTCACAATATCCCTTAACATATCATCTCATAATTCAATTAACAGTTCATACCATAATCAAATAAGAAGCTTCGGCTTGCATGGGCGTGCATCGATCGAGGATCAATTTTCTCAAAAGTGGTTATAGTTTAGGGTTTATAAAATACCTAATTCTCTATAACCTTGAGCTCGATACCAATCTGTAACACCCCAAATCTCTAGATGCAGTGGAAGACTTAATCAAGTTTTTGGGTGTTACTTTGGATCGATATCGCACACAAGTATAGCCAAAAAGATAGTCATTTATCATTTAAAACCAATCCCAAATTCAAGTATTCAAAACATTTAATCCCAAATATAAATATTAGGCCCAAAACATGATTTATTAAGATAGGTCCCCATAGTTTATCAGAGTCAGAAAATGATCCTTGAACCACGCCTCCATGCCAAGCTTCCACCGATCAAGTAATCCAAACATCTCTCACTTACCCGAAATCATGCTAAAAGGTCACTTTTACTGTGAGTTCATAGGTTTAAGTTCAACAAAATCATAGTGGACTGTAAGAGTTGATTTGCTATGGAAGACCTAAGATAGATAAATACCGTTCACACATGATCCTACCCGGATCTCCAATCAAATCCGCATCCGTGGATTACTCGGTCCCTCGCGACTCTAGTCCAAAGACCGATGTGGCAAAATATAGAACAATTGCCAACCCGGACTAGGTCGATGTAGAAGTCTATTCTTAGCTAGGCACGGTTAAACCTAGACTAAGGCAACAACTACAGCACAACTATCTATACAGTCAAGCACATAAGCAAATCCAAATAGTTTTCACGGTCCAAAAAGCAGTAGCATGATTCTCACCCCAAAATAGTTCAAAACGTAGTTAAAACGTAGATAAAAGTGGGGCTATGAAACTCACCTCAAGCAATCAACGCACAAATAAACACTAGCAGAAGATAACGGTATCACAACACAACAACTATCGACTCGGCACAACCTATTAATGTAGACCAAACTTAAGATATACATTCCTCAAAATCAACGTTATCTACCCCAATGTATTCCGTTTCGTTATTTCCAAAATGTCTCGTTTCACCATTTAATCCTAGTGTTTGGTATTCCTCATGTGGGTGTATCGACTCAATATGATGCCATGAATGCACTCAAACAACCAATATGTTATGCTCCGCAACACAATATGCAACTCCATTCAACACAATATGTGACTCAACGCGACACAAAATGAGACGTCTAAGCGATAAGCTCCATAGTCCAATAAGTTTCAGAATAAACAGTAGACCTTATCGAATTCGTCAACTCGATAAACTCAATTATTCATTCGTATCGCTTATTATTCCATAAACCGGTCGTATCCTAACGAGTCATAAGGATAAGTCACCCATTAATAAGGTTACTCAACGTACCTAGCGGGTTCTTATTAGATTCGTCAACCTAATAAGTCCGCTACCCACGTGGATCAACACTATTAATGTTAGGTTATCCGTAACCCATGCACACAACGTAAGCAATTAAATACTTAAACCAATATTAAATGTCCACAATTGACATTTATTGATAAACGATATACTCGAAACATTAATTACTTATTTATTGCAAAACATTTCCAATTTAGTCGTTAGTTTACGTTTAAAAATAGTAAATAACTAGATAAGACTTGTTATCGACAATTTTGGTACAAAAGCCCATTTATTATTCCCATTTCATAGTTTATTAGCATTTTCATATACATATATATATATATATATATATATATATATATATATATATATATATATATATATACTTTGTCAAATTCAATATTAATCTCATATCGTTGTTAGTTTAGAGTCCACAAGCACGAGTCATAACTTCTCGCTTTTAATCAATCAATAGTCCAAATTATACAAAAGTCCATATTACGGCTTTGTGGAGTCAACTATTGACTAAAAAGTCAAAGTAACGCTGACGTAGCTCAAAGTTGACAATATATATATCAAGTCCAAATTAAATGTCACGATATCGCAATTCAATCCCAAACTAACTCAAAACAATCTCGCCAACCAATCAATCAACCAAATATACTCGAAACCAATGTTATGACCCTAATGGTCATGACACGGTCGCGGTCAAGACCACGTGAACCAAACAAGCTCTAGAAGCTTTTCGGCTCCACGCGTCTCATCCAAACCTCAACAATACCAATCAACAAGCTACCAAATCGACCCGACTCGGACCCATGACCCAAGTAGGTCACGTACGAAACCAACCAAGACCCATACGTGGGCTTCTTGGTTCGTACGCCCCATAACACACAACCAAACTCAACCAATTCAATTCCACAACATCCAAATCCAATCATTCAAGCTCCAAACACTAACCAAACACAAAACCCATCATCTATCTTAACCAAAAATATGCAACTAAACCCTAAATGCACAAACCCATCAAATTAATACACCACACATGTACCAAACACTAATTACTTGTTTACTTAGTCACTAATTAGCTTTAATTTCATGTTCCACCCAAAAGCCCCAAAATTATAATTAGGTCGAAACCCTAATTTTCAATTCGTGGTTTTATTGCCCAATCAAGCTCAAAACATGTTCCCTTTACCTTATCTAATCACCAATTGCAAAAGCCCTTTGAAAACCTAAAAGTACGATTCTTGATTCAACGATTTGAAGGTGTTATTGAAGTCCAAATGGTGCGTATGATATATGGTTGGAAAGAGAAGAAAGAGATCTTTCTTTTGGTGGTGGAGGTGTTGGGTGACGTGTCGGTGGTCGGCGGTGGTGGCCGGATTATGGCCGGCGGCCACAAGATGGTGGTGCTAGGGTTTTTAGAGAGAAGGTAGAGAGAAATGGTGATATGTGTGTTTTAGAGAGAAACAAATGAGGTGAAATAAGGATTTGGGTGGGTATTATACTAGGCCACTAGGGACCTCAAAATAATTATTTGGGAGGAGGGCGCCGGCTTCAAGAGAAAAGGGAGGGTCGGGTTGTAATTTTTAGTAACTATCCCGTTTACCTAATCCAGAGCTCACATATTGTCCCAGTGTCCCACAACATTTATTCAACTTTCCAACATCGTTATTTATGTTTTCCATGAGTTTTGACTATTTATTTGTCAATTTTAGGTTAAGGTCTACAAGTTACAATAATTCTCGTTGTAGGCTTTTCTAGTGCCGAATCGAATAGTGCCTACCAAATAGAGTTAAAACTCATACGATAACTCATTTAATAATGAAATAAATCATAAAACCAATAGGCGATATAAAATCAAGTCATGGTTTATAAAAATAGTGTTAAAGGCAAGGCTCGGTTCGGTTTAACGTAATGCGATTACCTAAAATAGTCTCCTAAATTGCGGTTGTCACAAACACTAAGTCTCCATTTGAGCAATACTAAGTCTCCTTTGTTGGAAAGAGCAGCATAAAGTCTCCCTTATTCGGATCAATGATCTATTAGGCGCTTTTATTATGACCATACGTGCATTGACTACCGACTTACTACTTGAGATATGAAAATGTATGTGAACTTATATGTTACAAGTTTTGTATGGGCGGGACTCGTAACAGGATGAGTTGATGGGACATTTGCAGTAGACTTACTCAAAATGGCTTTTCGTACTATATAAATGACTTTCTAAAAATGATTTTCGTAATACATAAAACATGTGTACTCACCAACTATCTTCATAGGACCCATTTTCTCATGCATTTCAGGTGATCGCCAATAGTATTTTTGAAGTCTTTTGCATAAAGGAGTATTCACATGTCATCTTTGGTCATTAAGTATAAGAAGAAACCTTTTAGGAATCTAAGCTTCAAAGTTTTGTTGCCAAGGTCGGCTTGAACAATATTGTAACATTGTACTATTTACTTAAATTTTAAATATGGTATTGTACTATATCTCTTTTTGCGATGTATATTGATTTAGTCGCACCTCTCGTTTCCGCCTCTGGTGTGATATCTTGTGGCCAAGGCTAAAATACACCACGACCAGTGGCTATGAAACACACCGCATGTTGGTCACATTTCGCCCTTTAGCCACGTGGATGTGAATCACAGTAGTGCGAATAAAAGGGGTTGTGAACCCAGATTCTTTTCAAAACATTTTCTCGTTTGACCTAGTTTCCAAACTCGATAAAGTACCAAACTTCTGATTTCATTAGTAACTTGTAAATATCATTTCCATAACATAAAATCATTCACATGACCTTCGAAGAAGTGTTTTTCTCAAACGACGTGCAATATGGCCATTTTTGACCCATTTTTACAACAACCAACCTTTACCACCTTCATATCACGTCAAAATTGGCCAAAAACCATTAAAAAAACACAACCCAACTGATGTTATAAACCACATGACCGTTTTAATACATATATCATATAATCAAACATTCAAATTATATGTTTAACTATTAAACATAACATATTAGTATGGAATTTCATGTGAGGGACCTCTTGAGGGTGAACATATTGACGAGTTGTTGGATTTATGGTTTAAAGTGTCCTAGCTCCTCATAAATTTACTACATGACATCCGGATTTTGATTGCCCGAACAAAGGGTACAATATATAAACTAAAAACATTTCATAAACTAAACCATTACTATAAACGACATAAGCGAACCTTATAATCTACCATGGACAACATCATGATCAATATAATGAAGTATATAGACTCATTTAGATGAGTGAATTGAGTGTTTCGTGAGGTGTTTGGTTGTGCAATCGAGACTAACGAATGAATGCTATCCTAAATAATGTTTATGATACATTTTTACAAGTTTAATCTAAAGGTTTACTTGAGGACAAGTAAGTTCAAGTGGGGGATATTTGATGATATCAAATAACAACATATTATTAGCATCATTTATCCTATGTATATTCCTTGTTTTGTATTATTTTATATGAAAATTGATACTTAATCACTTACTTTTGTAAATCACAGTTATAAACAAGCATTTGGTGAAAGTTAGCTATTTTGAACACAAATTGGAGCTAAATGGATCAAGTTAGAAAATTCATTTGAATTGAAGGAAGATCTGACATATCATTCTAGATAGATATCTGGTACACCAAGACAGACGAATATAAAGACCATTTCGACTTGAAGCATACGCCGCATGGAAATATTCCATGCGCCGATATGAAACCTTGGTCATGAAGAAGATCGACTTATTCGCTCAAAATACGCCACATGACAACAATAACATGCACGTATCAATCTCAAGACTTAACGGAAAATCTAAGATCTTGAAGATAGCATACGTAGTATAAAGAATGAAGGTCGCGTATCATATTCGGTGTACGAATATTCAAGAATATAATAATCTTAGACCCACGTGAAGTTACCTAGATCGGCGTGATCGGTACACTAGATCTGTTGTATCGTTTATGTTTCGTAATGTATAAATCTGATTAATTGGCGGGACACATTATATCACCTGATGACGATGACCATCACAAGGCACAACAAGAAGACGAATTCAGAGGCATAAGTAGGCCATGCTAGTGCTTAATTTAATAGGGAGGTTGTCTTAGTTGTACTAGTAATTATTTAATTGTTTTATTAGCGTACTTTTCGCTATTTGATCGTACTTAAATTACTTTTGAGCGATTATGGATTATATGCTTTTTTATTGGATGCTTATGTGTATGTTTTGATTACTTTAAGAGTCTATCGTGCCTTGTCGACTCGGCTCGCACAATTACTTCATTAACTTTGTTTGTATTATTAATGTAAGCCTAACGGGTTAATTAATCAATAAAGTGGCCATCATTAAGGTGGACTTAATGCGAGTTTAATTACTCGTGACAAGATTAGTTTGTTAAAGACTAAAAGAAATAATCTAGGGATCTAGATCGTCTAGGCTTAGGAATGATATACGCATACAAGTAAGCAACTAAAGAGAGAATAGATATAGTAACCATCATATATAACTAGACAATTAGCTAGACACATCTTTCTTACTTTTGGCTTGACCTCTTATCCGCTATCGTATTCTTATCTTTATGCGTGTGCCACTCGCCTTATTGCTTTTATTTACAATTTACTTAATCTAAACATCGTGCGGTATCACAGGATGAAAACCCTCTTGCGTTAGATTAGGTTTAATTAGACTAACTTTAGGATTAAAATCTTGATAGATATTTTAGTGTTAACGTTCCACTCTTAGTGATCGATACTCTACTTACCAACTAGGCTACATTGATCGGGTATACTCCTCGTTAGTGTTTGTTATAGGTTAAGTCGGCTAAATATAAATTTAAAACTTGAATACACATAATCTATACCTACAACGATAGAACACATCGAGTTTTTGGTGCAGTTGCACAGGAGTGAATTGTTTAATACTTGCGTGTTGTTAGTATTTTAATTTAGGTTTTTAACATTAGTTTTATCTTTTTTATTTGACTAACTTTGTTATATATTTGTATTGCTTGTATATATGTGTTTATTTGATTTTGCATTTTTTTGTTAGTTTTCATTTTGTGTTTTACGATATTTTGTTTGAACTAAATGATATGGCGCATCTAATCTCATAGATATGGCGTATTGCGTTTTATTATTCATACAACGCATAAAATTTGATTATTATGGTACAAGCGTATTGGTTCTTTGGATACAACGTATTCTTTTTTTAAATCGAATTTTGAAACCTAAAAGTCATACATTTGTATAAACTTTTGACTATCTGACGTATCATTTTTTTAAACGGATCCGATTTTTAAATTCAAAATACGGCATATCGATTAATATCGATCTGCGTATTTTATTTTCTGGATAAATTTAATATTTATCGATCATCTGGCGTATCCGGTATTGGATACGGCGTATCGTCTATCTGATCTGTTGATGAATCTTTTTAATTTATCTATTTTTTCTATTATGCGTATATTTGGTCTAGTTTTGGTTTTCTTGGTTGTTTATCTTCGGTAATCATGGAGATGGACGGTCCGGACATTATTATGGAAGAATATGTTAGGCTTAAAGAGGAAGAGCCTTGAGCAATAATCGGATCTACGATTGGGAAAGACAAGATATGGTGCACAATTCATCAACATGGAAGAAATTACTATGAAATAATACTTGTTATTGGGACAGGAAAAGTCAAGGAAAAAAAGAAACAATTTGTCGTTTCAACTCACTTGGTATATATCTAATGATGATGATGAGGAAGAGTCGTGTAATATGAAACCAATTCCGGCAGTTGTTATTGATGGTGTTTTTTTTTAGAAATTTCACAAGTTGAAGAAGAATCATAAGATTTAATACAAATGAGCTTCCAGCAATTGCTTTCGATAACACTCATTCATCGGAGATTCACAATGAGGAATCTGGAGCAATGAAGTATACCGCAATTGCATGTAACTTTCCACCCGAATTAGAATATATATTCTCATCTTATCAAAAACATCATGATAATATTCCCTCGGATGAAGATAAAGAGTATTCTAATATTGAAAGGTGTGATGATATGGTGTATGATGACATACCACAATTACTACAACAAAAGGAAGTATTCAGGTGTGGAACGGATAAGCCAAATTTTAACCCAATAAGAGATTTTGAAGAAATCTGTGATGACTTATTCAAGGCGGATATTCGGGACGAAGATGAAATTGCAAGACCACTAGTTGAATATGGAGACTCACAAGATGAATTGGAGTCGCTTACACACAAAGTGGTACAAATTTATTAAATATTATTGATCCCGCCATCGATAATCTTGCTAGTCTTTCTAAGCAGGTTGCAAAACAAATGGATGATGAGGTGGAATTCATTACACCATATAATGATGCACATAAAGCACCTATTATCAACCCGTTTTGGTGGAGCTCGAGAAAGAATTTAAAGATGAGCTCTTAAGCGTAACCATGGTTGAAGAAGATTATGATTTCAATCCTATGAAGGATATAGAGGAACTCGAACTTTTACTTGCCAAAGATCCTTTCTCATCTTTCACAGAGTCAAGGACACCTTACTTCCAAAGAAACTTACCAGAAGAAGGAGATTTTTCCTCTATATATTACTCTTACATGGAATTCTAAAGTCATCAATTTATCAACCAAACCGGTAAGGTAAATAAAGGAGAACAAATATTGCCAATGTATGATCTTTACATATTTCTTCCATCTCTAGTAGCTTATTTACACCATTATGGTGTGTGCATATTATCACCCACACTTGATTCTAAGTGGGGGATGAACACCATTTACATAGTAAAGAAGGGTGGAGTCGGACTTGTGACTCGAACAAAAATAAGCGGTTCATGTGAGGCAACCCATGCTTATCTTTTATGTTATTTACTATTTACATTTTTCAGTCATCGGTCCCCGCACATCGATATGGCGCATCTCATAAAAGGATGCGGCGTATCATTATCTTCAGTCATATCTGTCATTTTATTTTTCTCGCATTTAACTTTATTTCGCGCCTTAAACTTTACATCGGATGGTTTTGATACGTCGTATTCGGTTTTGCAATATGACGTATCACATCGACTTCGTGCTTTATTTTAATTCTTATTCCGGGCTCGATCGGTAGCATCTTAATAAATAAGGTGTGGTGTATCGGTGACTGATGATAATTCACAATTTTATTTTTACTTTTTATTTTTTATTTTAGCTAACCATCTATAAATCAAAGATGCACTAGTTGTGATTTTCATGTTTGTTTACGGGGTGATTACAAGAAAGTGGTGGTATACATACATTCAGATTTTACGTTTCTCTAGTCATGGCGGCACAACGCCTTTTCGCACCGAAAATAAAAAGTTTCTCAAAGCGCATCATGGAGGATCATCCGAAAAATCTCGGGGAGTTTTTGATCTAATTCTTTCTATATCATGATTTTAATTTTATTTTATACAACAAGGACGTTGTTTATCTTAAGTGGGAGATGGATAATTAGAGCGTTACTTGTCCTAATTTTTCAAAAATATGCGTAATATGTGCTTAATATATGCTCAAATTAAAAATTTTCTAGCATGTTTTTGTGAAATCATAGTTGCATAACCGTACACATAACCCTTATTTGCATATTGTGAGAATTAAGCCTTGTCCGTTTCTATTGTTTTACCTAAATTCTAAAAGAATATGTGTACCGGTAATTTGTAGTAGACTTTAGAACTTGGCTTATATACTATTCGAGACCACCATAATATGAGTATTATTAATATAACTGGAGTAACTTGTCTAACTTGGTAAATTACTAGGATTACACCCAAAAAGCCTTTATATGTTATGTTATATTAACTAACTACTCTGGTTAGTTAATCCCCATATAAACCCTTTTGTTACTCTCATTTTTAGAGTAAGATACCCCTAAAAAACCTTGAGGGCCATTCATTCATTTATTACACAATATTAAATTGTTTAGATTACGTATACACCTTAGCCTACCATGTAGATTTAATTCCCGCATTCCACATGTTCGTGTGTGTAATTATTATCTTTGGTTAGGTCGAGAATTGCACAATGCAATGGGAAGTGAAAATAGATATTGTATTTTTATTTTCATGTGTTTACTACTTTCACTATTATTTTTATATCTTAAGTATTGAAAAGTATGAGAAAAATTATCCATATTTATTGTTATGGTGAAGTGGTGAAATTTTACACCATTAGTTTTATAAAAAAATAGAAAAAAGAGAGAGAGAGAGAGAGAGAGAGAGAGAGAGAGAGAGAGAGAGAGAAGAAAAAAGTGAGGATTGTAAGATGATCGGTTTGTAAAAGCTTAGCGAAGTTATATTATCGCTAATCGATTATTCGTTGGTATGTGTTATAAACCAACGATGTAAGTTATGTATTAATCAGATTTCACCACTATTTGTTGTACTATACTTATGGATTGCAAGGCAGTTGGTCATTATGGGAACGCCAACTAAGGTTTATTCTTTGATTGAGTCATCATAGAGTCTAATTCGTACCTACCTATTAAAGCATGAGTCTACATATTAAAGTGTGAGTTAGTCTATGATTTGTGTCATTTTCAAGGAAAGGTCGGGAAGTAATTTACCACATTGTTTTATTTTTTGACTTAATTGATTTGTTTTGTGATTTTACTTTAACAACATTTACCTTATCCTACCCTTTTATAGCTTAGTGAGAATGTCGAATGCATGAATAAGGTAGTGACCATCGAGTTTTGAGGAATTGAGTGAGCGCCAGCGATCCGTGTGTATTTTGGTGACCATCCATTATGCAAATAACGCGCTTGAACTCAAGATACACACTAGTGACAATCGTTGTTTGAGAAATCAAGGATTCGGCAGCGATCTTTTAATTTGTGTAGGAGATGTTTGAACAAAATCTATGTGCAACCTTATCACATTTAACCTAATTTACCACTTTAGACTTGTTACTCCTTACCTTTAGTGGTGGAGATGTGTATCCTTGCCAAGCTTATGATAGAATACTCGTCACGACCGAGCAATTGAGCTAACTACTTAAATGATACCACATAGATTAGATGAGTGAATTGAGTTTTTCGTGAGGTGTTTGGTGGTGCAAAATCATGACTAACGAATGAATGCTTAACTATAAAAAAGATGTAAAATAATGTTTAGGATACATTTTCATTAGTTTAATATAAAGGTTTACTTGAGGACAAAATAACAACATATTATTAGCATCATTTATCCTATGTATATTGCTTGTTTTGTATTATTTTATATGAAATTGATACTTAATAAACACTTTTGTAAATCTAGGTTATAAACAAGCATTTGGTGAAAGTTAGCTATTTTGGGCATAAATTGGAGCTAAATAGATCAAGTTGGAAAAGTCTACTAAGCGAAGGAAGATCGTCGTGTCATTCTAGGCGAATCGCCGTACACCAAGACTTAGACAAATATGAAAACCATTCTTTGGACTTTGAAGCATACGCGCGTGGAATTATTCCATATGCCGAATATGAAACCTTGGTAATGAAAAGATCGACTTATTCTTCTCAAGATATGCCACATGACAACAATAACATGCGCCATATTAATCTCAAGACTTCACCGAAATCCAAGATCTTGAAGATAGCATACGCAGTATAAAGAATGAATGTGTGTCGTATCATATGGCGGTGTACGAATATTCCAGAATATAATAATCTTGAACCCCACGCGAAGTTACCTAGATACGACGTATCAGGTACACTAGATACGTCGTATCATTTCATTTCTGAATGTATAAATACAAATTCATTGCCGGTTTTTCAAGACACGTTATACCACACGAAGGTGATGACCATTACAAGACACAACGGAAGGCGAATTGGAGGCATAAGTAGGTCCTGCTAGTGCTTAATTCAATAAGGAGGTTGGCTTAAGCGTACTAGTAATTCTTTAATCGTTTGATTAGCGTACTTTTCACTATTTGATCGTACTTAAATTACTTTTGAGCGATTCTGGATTATATGTTGTTTTATTGGATGCTTATGCGTATGTTTTGATTACTTTAAGCGTTTATCGTGCCTTATCGACTCTGCTCTTTAATTGCTTCATTAACATTGTTTGCATGATTAATGTAAGCCCTAACGGGTTAATTAATAACTAAACTAGTAATCATTAAGGTGAAATTAATGCAAGTTTGATTAATCGTGACATGATTAGTTTGTTGAAATACTTTAAGAAAGAATCTAGGGATCTAGATGCGTCTAGGCTTAGGAATGATATACGCATACACGTAAGCAACCAAAGAGAGAGAATAGATATAGTACTCATCATATATAACTAGACAATTAGCCAGACACATCTTCCTTACTATCGGCTTGACCTCTTATCTGTTATTTGTATTCTTACCTGTGTACGTGTGTGTCACTCTCCTTATTGCTTTTATTTACAGTTTTACTTAATCTAAACATCGTGCTAGTCTCACAAGCTGAAAACCCTCCTTGCTTTAGATTAGTTTAATTAGACTAACTTTAGGATTAAAATATTGAGAGACATTTAAGTGTTAACGTTCCAGTCTTAGTGATCGACACTCTACTTACCAACTAGGCTACATTGATCGGGTATACTGATCGTTAGTGTTTGTTATAGGTTAAGTCGGCTAAATATAAATTTAAAACTTGAATACACATAATCTATACCTACAACAATAGAACACATCATATATGTTTTGAAAACACTTATGTAATATACTATAGAATCTCTTGTTTGTAACTCGATATTATTAATCGAATGGTAATTTTTCAAAATGTCTCTTTTAGTGGTTGTTTTATATAACTTGTATTGTGTGCTAATAAGTAATACCCGGTGAGACAATCTTCCATTTGCAATATTTTGGGGTGTTACAATTTTAAGAAAGTGAGAACTCATAATAAACAAATACCTTTTGTCAAAAGGTTTTAAGAAATATTGACAGAGTTGAGACAAGCACATATTTATTCCAAATATCTTGAGACCAACCGTGAACACCTTTATTTTATTTTATTTTTTCGAAACGGAAATTGTAGTAAGAATCTAGCAAGTTGCTAGCATCAAGCATTACAATGATTGAGAGTTAAAATACCACTCTATCCAATTACGAAAGTTTTTGCTACATCTACTAGAAATCCAATTGACAAGTGAAGCTTTACATCATTTAGAATCACATATTTGTTTCTTCGGTTGTTCTTGTAAATTATCTCGTTTCTATTCCGCCATAGAATCCAAATAGTTGATTGAATTACACCATCAAGAAGGTATGTGAGTGTAGATGTGAGATTTTCCCGATCCGCCAAGGTGATTGCCTCAAAAAGATTGGAAGGAATTAAGTTGTGAAGATTCCACCATTTGAAAATGTCGGTTCATGTTTACTTTGCTATGGCACGATGAACAAAGATGTGATTTATGTTCCGAGATCATCGTCACAAATAGGGCACCGAACAGAGAGTACATCAATTCCTCTTCTATCTAATTTAACACTTGTTGGAAGTCTTTCATTTGCCACTCTCTAAGTATTGATATTTATTTTGATAGGTATGTACTTGTTCCATCTTGTTTAATCTTGAGCCATGGTTGTTGTAGAGCTTGTGTAGATATTTCTAAAAGCTTTGACCGAAAATTTTCTTGAAGCACAAGTTGTAAATTCTCATGAGTCTCTCCATGACTTGTTCAAGGGAAGGTCCACCATTGATTGCCATTCTCTATATGTCTCTTGAGTTACTAAGGAGTAACTGAGAAACAAGATTGTTTAGTGTCTTAAATTTCCTCTTCATAACGTGAAGTCCTCCTCCAGGCCCAAGAAAAATGAAGTCTACAAGTGCCTGATAGGCCAATGACATTCGAAGAGGGATTTGCGGGCCTGTTTTCATTCAATATAATGGGCCTAACACAAGCAGAATTCCTTGATTCTGGAATCACAAGGGTGGGAATAACGGTGGGAATGGGACATACCTTGGGGACCTGTTGACAACTCAAACATCTTTAGAAACTTCAAGTCGGTATAAGCGAGGGAACATTTCAGTTAAAGAAGGACCGCCCAACCATCTGTTTAACCAAAACTTTGCTATTTCACCATTACCAATCTTGATTTTAAAGAGAGAAGGCAAGTCTATCCCATGCAATTGTAGGTCATCTCTTAGCTTTGCAATGTTATATCAAGGTCCCGATTTACATCTAATAATTAAGGTGTCGAGAAGACCACCTTGAGGACCATGAATATAACGAATAACTTTATCCCAAAGCGAGTCTCCTTCATTATAGAACCTCCACCACCATTTAGAGAGTAAACTATATTGATTGAGGTCAAACTATCAATTCCAAGACCTCTACATGTTAAAAGGGAAATTACTTTTTTCCCAGCAATCCATGCTATATTTTGAGAGTCTAAAGAACAGATTTTGTAAAGGCTAATCTACCATCAAAAGAGAGGGACTTTGGTTTCCATTTAGAAAATATTTTCTGAAACTTTTCGATTAGGGGATTCCAATTTGAGCATCTAGACATCTTGGCCCCGATAGGAAGATCAAATAGGTGCAAGGGAAGTGGCAAGGGGACAACATATCGTGGATGCTAGAGAGATTAACTCATGTTGTGAAACATTTAAGCCAAAAAAAATCTTTTGTTAAAGTTAATTTCAAGCTCGGAACAAGAAAGGATGCAAGACAAGTTTTTGACATTTGACATTGACCATTCTCCCTATGTAAGAGCATCGTCGGTGAATTGAAAATGGGAGAAATTAATCTTATCTTTACCCACCTCAACCCCTCAGAATAAACTTATATTTTTTGCTTCATTTATAACCGCATTAAGAGCGTCAATCAACAAGATGAAGAGAAGGGGAGAAAGTGGATCACCTTGTCTAATACCCCTTTCAATCTTGAATTCTAAAGTGGGGTAAAACCCATTGGAGCCACAATCAAGTCTGAAAAAGAACAAGACAAAGTGTCAAAAGCCTTTTTAAAGTCAACTTTAAGCATAAAAAGCTTCTTCGTGTAAACTTTTGTCCACGATATAATTTCATCCACCATTAAGGGCCCGTCAATGATTTGACGACCTTTTATAAAATCCATTTGAGCTTCGCTAATAATCGATGGGATGACCATCGCTAGGCGGTTAGCAATAATCTTTGCAAGAATTTTGTATTGGCTACCTATCAAACTAATGGATCTAAAATCATTTATGACAAGCGGGTCTTGAACTTTTGGCACAAGAGCAATGAAAGACGAATTATAACCTGTTGATACGAATGAAGTCATCTAAAATTCTTTGATATAAGCAATGACGCCGGGAGCGATGGTGTCCCATTGTGACTTGTGGAATTTAAACATGAAGCCATCATGACCGATAGCCTTTTCACTTCCACATTCCCAAACCGCATCCTTAATTTCTTGGTCGGATATTGGATATTCAAGAATCAATAAGTCATCACTGGAAGGTTTTTTGAAATCATTACTTGAGAAAGTTGGTCTGGAAATGACATCTTCTTTATATTTTGATTTGTAAACTTGAAAAATATGATATTTTAGGTTAGTGGGATCCGTGTTGGGTTTTAGGTTCCACTGAGAAGAATTACACTAAGTGTGGAAACCACGGCTAGTTCAATGGAAACCACGGATAGTTCAATGATAACCACTGAGAGTTAAACCACGGCTAGTAGAATTGTGAAACCACGGATAGTATAATTGTAACCACCGCTAGTTATTAAGTCGGTTTAATGTTTTGTATTAGATAAGTATGGAAAGGATATTTATCTTGTAGAATACGTATTGTATATTGTAAAGGACTCCTTAGCCTATAAAAGGAGGTCCTAGGTTAGATTAGATATCGTGTGTTTTGATATATCTAAGGTCGATACACTTCAAGGTTGTAAAACCCTAATCTTGGTTAGAGTATTCGTTATTAATATAATTGAGGTGTTTAGTGTTATTCTTGTTCTTCTTCTTAAGGTTAAATATTATATTCCGCGTAATATTTAACAAGTAATTGTTAAGTCGGTTTCTATAAGGATCGTTTGCTCAACTGGGATCAACAAGTGGTATCGAGCTTGTGATCTAGAAACTGTAATCAAGAAGAAGTCTAGTTAAGTTCAATTCAAGAAAGTTAAGATGTCGTGAAACTCATATGGTTATTGCATCAAAGGTGCCCATCTTTGAGCAAGGTGAGTATCGGTATTGAGAATGCGAATGAGGCAATACATTCGCATGATTGATTACACCATCTGGGATGTTGTTGAGAATGGTGATACTCTTCCTAAGAAGGGTGATGATGGTAAGGAAATAAGCATTGTTAGTGAGGTTGACAAGGCTAGAAGGAAGCTGGAGATTAAAGCTCATAGTATTCTCAGTATGGGAATACCTAATGAGTATGCATTGGACTTTGAGCAGTATGAGACAACTAAGGAATTAATGGATGCCATTGAAACAAGATTTCTTTGGTAATGAAGCTACCAAGAAATCCGGAAAAACATGCTCAAGCATCGACTTGAAAACTTCACTGCTCTCGGTGGAGAAAAACTTGATGGCACTTATAACGATTGCGAAACTAATCGGTCAATTGAAATTGGTGGACTACAAAGTTGCTCAAGAAGATATAAATCTCAAGTTCATCGAAGTTTGTCACACGAATGGGTTGTGCATCTTGTTGTGTGGAGGAACAAAGATGACTTTGAAAAGATGACTCTACAATCTCTACAACAACTTGAAAGTTTATGAGTCTAAAAAGAACATAGTGACTCATCCTCATCAACACAAAACATTGCTTTTGTGTCTACAGGGCACAGAAATTCTCGGGATGTTTCCACTGCTTTGCTTATGAAGTATCCATCGCTATTGCTAATAATACCACTTGTTAGTGATAATGTTAGTGATGGTGCCATCTGTGCTTTCTAGGCGATCTTACAACCAGTGTTCTTGTACTAAATCGGGATCGGATCAAATTGATCCTTGATCTTGATGAAATCAATCTTCATGGCAAATGGCAATGTTAACACTGCAAGCTAGGAAGTTCTTGAGGAGGACCGGTAGAGCAGTCAAATATGATGGTCAAAGAAGAGTTGGATTTGACAAAAGCAAGATGGAGTGCTTTAAGCGCAAGAAGAAGGGTCACTTTGCTAGGGAATGTCGAGCTCCTAAGAGGATTGAAGGCATCAAGAAGGCCACTGAAGAGCTGTTTCTTCTTGACATTGGTTGCTCAAGATGGTATTGGTGATTATGATTGGGTGATCAGTTGAAGAAGGTCCTAATGCGACTTTTCTTGCTAGTGAAGCTTCAAAAGAGCATAACTTTGCTCTTATGGCCTATGCTTCATCTTACGGTTCGATTCTAAGGTATCTAATGATTCTAAAATTCTACTTGTTCTTTTAAATCATGTCAAGATAACTTAGAATCTCTTAAAGCTATTAATGAGAGTCCGAGAAAAGAGGTAGAAAGACTTTCACTAGATAACTTAGGATATAAAGTTGGTCTTGAGAGTGTTGAAGAGAAACTTAAATTACGTATTAAATGTGAGTTTGAGTATGTAGATAAGATTAACATACTAGGTGGTGAAATTGATCTTAAGGACGAGAAATTAAAGTGCTTAAACAAAAACTAGAAGAAGCGAGAGTGTAAAACAAGAAGCTCTAGAAGAAAAAGAAAAACATGTTGTTAGGGTTGCTAAAACACAATATGCTTGATCTAGTAAATAAGCCTATTGGACAAAAATTGTTCAAAGATGGTGCTGGCCTAGGTTACAACAATATGCCACCACCCTCTCTTATGAAACATGCACCACCAACAAAAGAACTCATTTAGTAGTGAATTCGGTTTCAACAAACACATAGGAGAGATTAGTAAGGCCGAATCACCTAAGATAGGTTCGATAAGTCATCGATGGTCCAATTATTGAAGATTGGGAATCGATTACGAGGAAGATAGGTGCGAATCAACACGATCGAGAAGTTAGAAAATGTTAAGCTGTTGATTCTAAACAAGCCAACCTTATGCCTAGATTTGGAGCACCAATTTCTAGGAAAGTGGTAGACTATAATGAGATACCTAGGAGCAGATGAAAAGATACATACCTAGGGAAATCGGAGAAACTTCAATGGCCTAATTTCAAGCAGTTAGGAGATGAGTTTCAATGTGTTAAGAAGGCTTGTTTTAAATGTGGTAGTTTTGAGCATCTATAGAGAAATTGTTATAAAACCAACCACAAGTTTGGAACCATTGGAGGAGGGTAAATCATCAAAACTTTTCAAAGAAAACAATCCTCATCCTAACAAAAATATGGTTCCCAGAGCAGTGCTAATGAGGAATGGTAAAACAAAATCTATAATCACTGCTGCACCCAAATGGGTTCCAACCATTTGCTAAGCAAAATGTAAACCTTTGCTAAGCAAAATCTTTCCACTGCTAAGCGAGAATATCACCACCGAAACAAAAGAAGTTTTAACTATTCCAAAGGTGATAAGCGACACGTGGTTGGAAACCATTTTATGTTGTAAAGGCCTCGACTAGTGGCAATGGAAGCCTAAGACCAAGGTTTTACACAATGCCGTGGTGCATCAATGGACCTAAAGAAATTTGATTATGTTGATGCACAGGGCAGACCCAAGTCAGTATTGGCTTGGGTCCACAAAAGAACTAATTTGTTTAACTCATGTGCAGGGCAATCTACAAGATGAACTACAAGACAAAGGAATTTTTGATAGTGGTTGCTCTGGGCACATGACATGGGATGGGAGCAACCTTGAGGATTTTGAAGCTTATGATGGAGGACATGTGGCTTTTGGCAATGATCCAAAGGGAGGAAAGATTGTTGGCGGAGGAACTATCGAAAGCTGGAAAGTTGGATTTTGAGAAGGTTTATTTGGTACGAGGACTTAAGTATAATTTATTCGGTGTTTCTCAAATGTGTGATAAGAAAAACTAGGTACTTTTGGGGAAGCGAGTGTGTGGTGTTGTCTCCGATTTTAAAATGCACGATGAGAAATATGTGCGATTAAGAGTACCTAGGAAAGAAAACATATATTGCTTTAACATGAAAGATGTAATTCCTAATAGGTCCTTAACTTGTTTGTTTGCTAAGGCATCAGTTGATGAGTCAAAATTATGGCATAGAAGGCTAGGTCACCTTAATTTCAAAACAATCAATAAACTGGTAAAGGGCAACTTAGTGAGAGGGTTACCTTCTAAGGTTTTTGAGTGTAAAGAACTTTGTGTGGCTTGTCAAAAAGGAAAACAACATAGAGCCTCTTGTAAGACCAAGACTGTAAACACCATTACACAACCACTGTTTATGCTTCATATGGACTTATTTGGCCCTACCTTTGTTAAAAGTTTGAACCATAAGCAGTATTGCCTAGTTATTACTGATGATTATAGTAGATTTTCTTGGGTATACTTTTTAGGTGCTAAGAGTGAAACTAGTGAGATCCTCAAGAGTTTCATTACTAAGATAGAAAATCAAGTAAACCATAAGGTCAAAGTAATCGGATGTGATAATGGAACCGAGTTTAAGAATGATGTGATGAATCGAGTTACGTGTGGCTAAGGGTATAGAAAGACAGTTTAGTGTTGCTAGGACACCACAATGTAATGGTGTGGTGAAAGGAAAAATAGAACACTAATTGAGGTTGCTAGAACAATGTTGTCGAAATCTAAGTTACCAACTACCTTTTGAAATTTGAAGTCATGTAGGCATGCATGTTATGTGCAAAATAGAAGCAAGGTAGTGAAGCCTCATAACAAGACCCCTATGAGTTGTTACATGATAGGAAGCCTATGATAGCATTCCTAAAACCTTTTGGGTGTCTGTTACTATCTTGAATACCATAGACTACCTAGGCAAGTTTCAAGAAAAAGCGATGATGGATACTTTCTTGGCTATTCTTCAAATAGTAAAGCCTTTAGAGTATACAATAGGAGGACTAGGATTGTAGAAGAAAACTTACATGTTAAGTTTAGTGAAGAGACTCTAGTGTTGAGACAAAAGGACACGAGTGGTTGTTTAATATTGATATGCTAACCAAATCTATGAATTATGAGCCTATCATTGCGGTGCTTCCACTAATGTTGATGCAGGTACACAAAAGAATTCGATGGAGAACAATTTCTAAGGAAGCTTATTCTCCAAAGAGTTCTATTTGGTTGAAAAGTGGAAAGTCGGTTCTGTCTCACCCATCATTGAAAAGAAGAGTCCACTAATGATGAAGTTTTGGATTACGGAAACAAGGGTGATCATCATCAAGATAAGGAAGAGTTGTTGCAAGATAACTCGGTGTCGGTAGAAGAAATTGAAAGAAAGAAGAAAAATTAAAAGCATTGCTAAGCATAATGAAAGCAGCGCTAAGCCAAGTTCTACCATTTGCTAGTACAAGTGAAACCCACCGCTAACATAGATGATAGTACTTTCTTTGGACCCACTGCTAAGCCACTATTTGGTGAAGATGAGTATCCAGCGATCCGACATGCACGATTTGGAAGAAAGGATACTCCAACAAATGATGAAAATCGGATGACTACTTCAATGATGCAGATTTTACAAATTTGGATACATCATCATAGAAAGTCCAATTCCTACTACCGGAGTTCATAAGAATCATCCCAAAGAGCAAATTCTTGGAGATTTGAATACTCCAGTTCAAACAAGAAGCAGAGCTTTGAGCAATAAAACCTTTCTGAACAAGGTTTCTTTGCGGATCACTTCACAAAAGAAATAGTCATAAAGATCTGCAAAATTGTTTATTTGCTTGCTTTCTGTCTCAAAAGGAGCCCAAGAGAGTTGAAGAAGCTTTATCAGAAGAAGGATGGGTTGAATCAATGCAAGAGGAGCTATTGCAGTTTAAGCTTCAAGAGGTATGGACATTGGTTGATCTTCCTAATGGAAAAAGGGCTATTGGAACTAAATGGGTGTTCAGAAACAAAAGGGATGAAAGAGGTATAGTGGTAAGGAATAAATCAAGGTTGGTTGCTCAAGGATACACACAAACTGAAGGTTTGGATTATGATGAAGTATTTGCCCTAGTTGCTAGAATAGAAGCTATAAGATTGTTTTGGCATATGCTTCATTCAAAAATTTTGTGGTATTCAAATGGATGTAAAGAGTGCCTTTATGTATGGTACAATTGATGAGGAGGTCTATGTTTGTCAACCTCCAGGTTTTGAAGATCCTGATCATCCTGATAAGGTCTACATGGTGAAAAAGGCTATGTATGGTTTGCATCAAGCTCCCAGGGCATGGTATGAGTGCCTTTCTACTTATTTGATGGACAATGGCTTCAAGAGGGGACTGATTGATAAGACTTTGTTCATAAGGAAGCTCAAGGATGATATATTGCTAGTTCAGGTTTATGTTGATGACATCATCTTTGGCTCAACCAATAAGGAGCTGTGCAGAGATTTTGAGAAACTTATGCATGATAAGTTTCAGATGAGTTCTATGGGTGAACTCACTTTCTTTTTGGGGCTACAAGTTCAACAAAGGACTGATGGTATTTTCATTAGTCAAGACAAGTATGTAGCAGATGTTTTGAAGAAGTTTGGGTTTCAGGATGTAAAGAGTGCTAGTACACCAATGGAGACTCAGAAACCACTGCTACCAGATGATGGAAGTCCCAAAGTTGATTTGAAGTTGTATAGATCCATGATTGGATCTTTGATGTATCTCACTGCATCTAGGCCAGATATTATGTTCTCAGTATGTGTGTGCAAGATTCCAAGTCACACCAAACACAACACACTTGAATGTTGTGAAGAGAATTTTAGATACCTTAAAGGTCATCCTAAATTGGGCCTTTGGTATTCTAAGGATTCACATTTGATTTGGTGGCCTATCTGAGGCGGTGATTATCTTGGAGCTAGTTTGGATAGGAAGTCTACTCTCTTGGAGGATGTCGGTTTTGGGAAGCAGATTAATCTCATGGCGGTGTAAAAGCAAACAATTGTGGCCAATTCTACAACGAAGTTGAGTATGTGGTGCTTTGCTAGTTGTTGTGGTCAAGTGCTTTGGATTCGAAATCAATTGTTGGACTTTGGGTACAATTTTATGCATACTAAGATTTACATTGATAATAACGATTACAATATGCATAATTAAAAATCTGTTTTGCATTCTAGAACTAAACATATTGAGATAAGGCATCATTTTATTAGAGATTGTAATGAGAAAAGGTTGATTCAAATGGTAAAAATCCATCTTGATTTCAATGTTCTTGATCTTCTCACTAAAGCTTTTGATGTGGGAGGTTTCGGTATCTTGTAGTTAGTATTGGAATGATAAATCTCTAAGTCTCAAATTTGTTTTGTAAAAGTTTGTAAAAGTTATGTACTGTTATTAGTTGATCTTAGTATTGCTTGTTTTGGTCTAACCATTTGTTAGTATTGTTCTATCCATTGCTTGTTTCTTTGTGTTCCCACTAACTATTTTGCGAGAAAAGGAATTAAAATCACAACTAGTATGATGGAATGAACTTAAAAGACAAACATGGTATTATTATTATTCATAAAGCGCATTCTTAAGATGCGATTATTACAACCATGGTGAACATACAACCAGCAGACTACTTCAACAGACAACTTCCTAACCAAACCCTCTAAGGACACAAGCTTCACAACTTCCCCACACCACCTAAGGCTTCTTAGCAATGCCCCACTCTGGCATCTCCTTCTGAACCCTTGGTCCACCAATAACTGCCCACACTTTGGGGCAAGCAAGCCCAATCACCCTTCCTCTGATGGGTGGTGATGATGATGATGGACCCTCTGGTGGAGGTGGTGCTGTCAACAGTGCTTGCTGAGGTGGTGCTTGAAGCTCTTCTGGTGGAATTATTGCAGCAAGGGGAGGAACAACATGGACTCTTGAAGAAGTTTCATCATCTGTACCTTCATATGGAGACACATAACTTGGCATGGAACTTAGGTCTGAGCTGGATTCTTTGATGATAGCATCTTGAGGCCTTGGTTGGATTGCAGAAGGTCCAGCAGCTGAAGGGTTTGTCTTCACAGATGAGAGGGATGTGTTCCTTGGTGGAAAATAATTGTTCCAACCACCTTTAGAAGAACCTGAGTGAGTTCTTTTCCTTGATGAAACCTCTTCCTCAACCCTACCTGGATGAGTCCTAACAAACTCCTCCCAGACACTGTCAGAAGAAGAGCTATCTGTTGAAAGGTTGATTGGATTTGAGTTACTCATGATCTTTGGTGAAGATGGTGTTTGCAAGTATTCTTAGAGAGAGAATTTTGGGAATATGAGTGATAGTTGTGTTATGTGAGTAAGATGGTCTTTAATAGAGTAAATATGAAATCAGGGAGTTAAATGTGGGGAAGGTGTAAGTTGTTGAGGAGTAAATGAAGTCTTTGACTTTGGTGGACGGATAATGACTTGGAGTTGACCTTTTGACTGGGTGTTTAGATGTATTCTAACCACTGCCAGTACAAATTTTTCAAACCACTTCTAGTTGTTTCTAACCACTGCTAATCTTAACCATGTTGCAAGTGTTTGGTTTGTGTTTGTGATGTGCAGGTATGAAGGACTTATGTACAATTTGGAGCTTTTTGTAGCTGTTGCTGTGTTTAGTTTTAAAAAATGTGAATCTTTTGTAATCCTTCATATTTATGCTTGCTATCACATTATTTTTGGTTTGGATTTGGTTGTTGTGGTATTTGTCACAGATTGGAGAGTGATTGCTGTATCCACTGCTAGAACGTTTTAATCCACTGCTAGTGGTTTTCAATCCACTGCTAGTGTTTTGCTGATGATGGATACTTGAGGGGCTGTTTTGTAACTTTGGCGATATCGTATTTATTTCCCCAAATCACTGCCAGATCATTTAATTGATCTTCAAATCCCTTCCATAATTGGCGCCTAACACAAACCCTAACCACTCCCAACTATTTAATTCACAACCCACAGCATATCTCTTCACCAATCACAATGCCGACTCATATTCCAAAACCCATAACCTAGTTGCATATCGATCAAGAATCGTCAATCGAAGGTTTTCATGAGATGATTGATTTCTTAACCATAGTCCCATTCACTATGCTTTAACATTGCACCAACCATTCTAAAATCATATGTTCATCAATTTTGGAAAAATCTTGAGATTCGAGAGCGAGATGGATTGGAGGTTTTAGGACGGTTGTAGATGAGAATGAGATTACAGTTCTTGAGGATGTTATAAGAAATGTATTGAAGTTTGAGGATGCTAATGGGGTGGTTAATTTCTCGAGGCTACTATTTATGAAGGGTTAGGAGATTAGGTTATGAAAGGAAGGAAGGTAAAACAAATTTCATAAAGGTATGTTTTCACCACAATGGAAGTTCTTGATTCATATTTTGTTGATGTGTGTGAGCAATAAGACAACGAGCTTTGATGAATTTCCATCTAAAATTGCAACCGCAATTATTTGTCTTCTTGAGGAGAGTATTTAATTGGTCTAGGATGTTGTTTGAAGGATTTTGAAGAACATAAGGGAAAAGGAAAGTTTTATTTGTATCCTAGGTTTGTTCGGTTGATTGTAGATAGTCGATTGAAGAGCCTATTGAACATACCGGACATTATGAGGTTCATTTTATGCTACCAAAGGTGTTTGCACATATGAGACATAAGAATCCCAATTTCACCGGTAGAGTCACACCCTATTTCCCAATATGATACCTTTACGGATGTTCACGATTTTGATGATGTCTCGACCCACAACCTTCACAAACCATTGATGTTGAAACCCCATCAATACAACCATCAAACCCCGCTATCATAATTGAACCCACCGCTATCCCGAACCCATCTTGAGCCTATAACTTCAACCTCTGAACCCACTAGGATCTTGTGTACTAGGAGAAGGAGGAAGGGCACCAAGCTACCCCAGGCTGGTGTTAGTGGTGTAGTTGATGAGGTTGTCACAAGGTGTGGAGGTGACATGACTGGAAGGGCTTCCACTACTGACTCATGCTTAGATGCTGGTCAGGACAGTGGAATCATCAATAAGACCCAACCTTTGGCAACTCCTAATGTGGAGAGTTCCTTGGAACTCACCACAAGTGGAGGAATCCCTAGCCAAATGGCTACTCTAGGGTGCATAGATGATCAGGCTAGGTCTGATGCTATGTTTTCTTTACCCAAGGATTCACCTCTCGGAGCAGGTTACACAGCTCGAAGTGATGAGGGTAGTTTGGAACATGATATTGAATTGACGGATCCTACTCAGGTACATGATGACTTTTCCAATGAACCACCTCTCGGACCAGTTAACACAGGTCGAAGTGGGGAGGATATTCTTGAACATTTAAAGGAATTGACGGATAAATGTACCAAAATGGAGGGCACAATCTCTAGTCTTCAAGAACTTGCTATGTTTCAGGGTAGACAGATCAGAAATTTGAAGCACAGGGTGTTTGTTTTGGAGAAGGTTAAGAGACCAGGGATTGCTGTTGTAAGGAAGGTTAGAAAGCAGAGAAAGAAGGTGCACTCTTCAAAGGATGTGAATTTGGAGGATGTATCCAAACAGGGGAGGATGGAAAGCATGGATCAAGGGGAGGCTGTGAATATGGATGATGATTTGGATAGTGGTGATCAAGGAGTAAGGTATGTGGTGTCTGATAAAGATGGGAATGAAGCAGTACTTGAAACCTTGAAGACTGTAGTAGGAGATAAAGAGAAAGAGGTGATGCATGACACATCCACTGCTAGTGTTTCTGTAACCACGGCTAATCTAAATGTAACCACTGCTGCAACTTCAGATGAGGTAAACACATCCATTGCTACTTTAATCACACCCACATTTGTATTAACCACATCTACCATAGTCACAACAACTACTATATCACCACCCAAACATAAAGATGTTGAGAAGGAAGTTGCTAGCACCTTGATTAATCTAAGTCAAACTTCATCAAATCCTACACCTACAATTGCATCATTCCATTATTTCTTAAACCCACTGGACCTAAACCCTTAAGTAAAAGTTTGACAATTGGTGAGCCTTTGAAGACTAAGATGGTTCTACCGGACATTGGAAAAGGAAAGGTATTCTTGAGCACGAATTGAAGTTTAAGAATAGACAAGAACAGTTGATTATGATAGGGAGCTTGGTGAAAGATTGCTAGGCGAAGAAGAAGCAGCTGAAGAAAGGGAAAAAAAGAAGATGAAGAAGCTACTCAGAAATTGATAGCAGAATGGAATGATCATCAGTTTGTTCTTAAAGCCTCAGAAGTGATAAAGACAGAGTATTCTACTCAAGAATGGGCACTGTTATCTATTGATGAGAGGGCTAAGGTATTGGCTACAAAGGCAAGGAAGTTAAGTCAAGAGAAAAAGCAAATTAAAAAGAAGAAACTGCCTACAAAGAGTCAAATGAGAAATTCAATGATGAAGATTATCAGAAACATGGACTTGTATAAGGGTGAAGATTTAAGAAAGTGTACATATGAGAGGATTGAAGAGATTTATAAGCAAAGTATGAGAATGAATGATGATTTCTATGCTATGAATTACGAGAAAGAAGTTTGAATGGTTAAAGAGAAAAGTCGAGCTAAGAAGGAATCTAGTTCAAAAGACAAAAGGTGGATGAAGAGATGGAAAAGAAAGAAAGAACGAGAAAGTATCTTTTGGAGTGTGATAAACTGAGCCTATTAATCCTACTCCGATTAGATCAGTTCATCCTATTGATGATTGGCAAATTGTTATAGAAGAGGTAGAAAGTAATTGAAATAACAAGAGGTGATGGATGGAAGAGTACTTATTTTGATTTTGGAATATTATTGGATTGTTTGACTAAGAGTGATCTGGAACAACTGTGGAAGGTAATGGAATTCAGGTATGGAAAGTCTGGTCCAACTGGAGAGTTAGCTAAGTTTGTATGGACTTTTATAAAGAACATGTGTCAGCCTGATCCTAATGATGAATTTTGGGATGACTGTGAGGTGGTTGAGTGGCTGCGTCATATTGCAGAGTTCATGCTGTACTAACTACAAAAGAAAAGTTCTTCATGTTTGTTGATAAGGATTATCCTTTATCAAAGAATGTTGCAAGAAAAATGTTGGAAGTCAAGCTTGATCCACAAGGAACAAAGGCTACACATCCTATTATTGATCCACTGTTTCAAAGGATTGAGAAGATTGCAGACATAAAAGGGCCTTTGGCAATTAAGGCTAAACCTAAAGGAAGACTGAAGAGGAAGGTTGTTATGTCTAAAACTGTGGATTTTGCATCTGAGTCAGAGACTGAAGAGGAGATTGAAGAAAGTAAGAAAAGGTTGATGGTTCTTACTAAATTGTCAAAAGAAACAGAACCAGAGGTTAGTGGTACCATATCTCTTACAAGTCATCATCAGATAATTTCTTATATATTTGAGCTTAATATGAATGGAGGATACTGGGAGTTTGAAAGAGCCAATGGTGAGAGTTTTGGTTGTATCAAATTTTCACAAATGCTTTACTATTTGGAAAGAGATGATCTGATGGCTATTTGGATGTTATATAAAGATAGATTTGGAGTTGTGGCACCAGCTGGCTATCATGAGAGGATTGTTTATTATAATTTGAAGATGATTTTTGAACCTACTCATGATGAACACGAATGGAAAGGACTCTACAATGGCGGTGTTTCAAGTTGGTATTTGTATCGGTCTTGTGGAGTTCATGTGTTATCTGTTTCTAGAAGTAATTCATATGTGTGTTGAAACGATTATCAAGTTTGAATACTTATCCGAGGTTATCAAGCGGATGTTACAACCCGTGGATTGAAGTTGCAAAAGCCCTTTGACTATCAAGCTTACAGTTTGCTAAGGAAATTTGAGAAGATTTTGAGTGCAACACCGTGGAGGAAGGTCGGGTCTTTACCACTGTATCCACGATCCACGAGCCGATAGGAGGTCGTTTAGTTTGTAACCTATAAATACCCTCTACCTTGCAAGGTAGAGGGTTGGATGTTCTTTGGTAATCTAACATTCTACAAGTTTCTCTCACTAGAATATCCCACTTTCTCTCTCTTTAAAATCACCTATATGCTCATTGTGTTATTGTTATGATATGTATGTGAAATCCAATATCCAACAATTGGTATCAAGAGCCATGGTTAGATCATATCTTGCACATCTTTGGATTTCTAGTGGTTTTTAGGTGGTTTTTGAGTTTGAAAAATTTTAGTGGTTTTTGCATCATTTGGGTGATTTCTAGTGTTAAAGTTTGGATTTTGTTAGTACTTTTATGTTTAGAATCATCACAAGTGTTTAGGTTTTCAGTTGGTAAGCTTGAATCATCTTGGTTGGGTTGTTTTTGGATTGAAAAGTGATGTTTATGTGGTTCTTTCTTGCTAGCGACTTAACACACAGAATTCTTTCTTCGTAGCGACTTGCTTTACAAATTTGTAGCGAGTTACAGTTTTAGACCTAGCGACTTAGAACTAGCGACTTAGAACTAGCGACTTAAAGTACAAGTAGTGGACTTTCCACCACAGGTAGCGACTTGGGCTGTAGCGAGTTGCTATTTAGCGACTTACATTTTTAGCGACTTGTGTAGCGAATTGCTGCCCAAATTTTGCTAGCGACTTAATGCTTAGCGAGTTACTACTTAGCGACTTGAAATTGGTTAGCGACTTGGTGGTATAGCGAATTAGGTGTTAGCAACTAGAGGATTAGCGACTTGTACTTAGCGATTTGGATGTTGATTTAACGACTTGGAATTATTGATATTTAATTGCTAGCGACTTAGTTCAAAATCTCTAGAGACTTAGGGAGTAATTCATAATAACACAATGTCAGTCATCACGGATCCTTTAATCACCAAAGTACTTGCTCTCTACGACACAGCACAAAATAGTGAAACAGAATGCTTACCTGAATGCCATACACTTAATGATTCAGCATCGATTAATCAGAACAACTCAAATAAGTCACTCTTAATGTCTGCAAATGATGCTAAGAATATGGAATGCACCGGTGGTAGTTTCAACATCTCGGTCGACTTCTCAAATTACTCTTATCTACAACTATGGATCGAACAAGTTGTGCCATCCTTCGTCGGGACTTTCCCACCTTGACAAGAACTGTTTTACTTAACTTAGAACGGTCGGGTGTCAAATTACCAAAGAAAAGGTCTCAACGATGAGTCTCATGCAGCTCTTCAAACTATCTTCAATCAATTTCACCACTTATCAGGAAGAATATTCCTCGACTTTGATGATATCATGACCGAATATCATTCAAAAACATACGGAATGGAAATTCATGAGTTGAAACTCATTTACTCGACTTATGGGTAATATGGAAACATACATCAAGGAAGGCGCAAAGAGAATAACAAAATGAATCGTTGAATGAGTACCAAGAGACACCATGGAGCAATTGTGACAAGTCATGCAACATTCCGTTGAACCAGTTGAACCGATGAATGACACCGATTGCGAGAATCTCGGTTGTAATGAAAAGGATGAAGACAACGCGCGATCACATACACTCGTAGTCGGAAAGGTGTCATTTGATAAGGTACATAGCGATCACACAAATTCTCATAAAAGGTACATGACTCTTACTCCGAACATAACATTGTGGAATCAATCTTTGTTTTACAGAATCTAATGCAAGTAACATGATTGAAAAAGGTATTTGATGAGCTTTCAAACAAATTTTCAATTCTTGAAAACACTTGTATCTCATTGCAAATTGAAATACAACAAAAGGATGAAATGTTTTATGCAAAAAACCGTGTACTAATCGGGAACTTCCGAATTTAGAAATTTTTGAAATTAATCGGTTAAAATCCAGTTCGGGACAAAGATTCGACCATTGGCAATCTGAAATTGCTTCTTCGAAGCCCACAAATATATTTGTCATGAGATGAGTGATGCACTAGAATCTAGAAATTCGAGGCGGCTCTATGTGTGTCCAACCTTCTAAGAGAAAATGAGCATTTAAGAATTAACCTTGAGAAAACAAACTCTAAGTTAGTCAATCAATCTAACCTCCTGAGGAAAGAAATTTATGACCTCAAAGCACAAATTCAGGATAAGAGCTTTAATATTGTTGCCCTAAAAAATGAGCTCAGGAAGTCTATTGGAAATAGGATGAACACTAAGTTTGCAAAACCTTCAACTTTGGGAAAATCAAATGTTCAGAACCACTTGAAACGAACAGTTATTAAACAACCTAATGCCTTTAGGTGCGAAGAGAGCTAAACCATTGAAATCTAAGCTTCACATCCCAAGTTGATATTATGTCTATTTTGTCAAAACCGGTCACTTCATTGCCTAGTTCGGATATGATGAATCTCGAACCTCGGACTTATAGTCAATTCTCACGGATCGAAATGCAATAAGTATTACTAGCTCTCATGCAAAACATCATTTCACCGATCAATCCCTAAGAAATACTCGGATCACATATGGACAAATAGTCAAAACAAGGTTGTGCACTCATTTAGGTCAACTAACGTGATTTCAAATGGATTCCCCACAGCGAAATTTTTAAGTTTACAGGACTTAAACGAACTTACATTCCTAGATCATGTCTCAAGTGGATTCCCACAGGTAAACTCTTCAAGAATGTTGAACCCAATAGGATCCCCATTAATGATACGTCTGTGTTACACTGTGATGCATCCAAATGTGTGATTAAACATGTCACTATCCCTTCTATGTACAAGTCTACATGCGCTTCAAGTACAATGTCCTCTCAGTCTTTTTCAGGTACAATGCTCAACTCAATCAGGAACTTCATGACTTGGTTCCCATCAGAAATGAACATAGCTCATTCAGGAGCTATAGCGTGCCAGAGTTGATGTACTCCTTACTTTGATTCCTATTCATCTTGAATCAGGACTCGCACTTCTATATCTATGTATAAATCAAGCTCATTAAATTAAAAAAAAAAAAAAAAAAAAAAAAAAAAAAAAAAAAAAAATAATAATAAAAATACTTTCATTATACTGATTTTATATATGTCACTCTTTTAAATTTACAATTTTATCATTTTTTCTCACTCTAATAAAGAATACTTTCATTGTTATCGATAACATCTATGGTCCTAGAAATGTCATTCAATAATGGCACGGGATCATAGATGAAGTTCGAACAATTGAAATATTCTTGTTTTTATAATGAGGTTGATTAATGTCAATCAATGTTCTTTGATGACATTGATTGAGGGATTGTGTTGTGTATCTATGTTTTTCTTGACTATCTATGCCATTGGCTTGCTCATATGATTATCATTGTGTACCTATGTATTAAGTGTTTGGTTTAATGCTTGCTCGTTAACTATCGGCTATGGTATTTATCTCGGTTGTAGGTTGTGGTCGTTTCTTGCTCATGTGATTATCATTGTGTACCTATGTATTAAGTGCCTAGCATTAAATGCTTATTTGACTAATTGTTTAATTGATTCATGGTGATCATTGTGATAATCTATGCTAGCGACTTTGTCTATAATCTGTGTTAGCAACTTACCACTCGTTCATCAATACCATAGGGACCAAACTTATCATATATGGGAAAGTTGTGTTGCACTAGCGACTTATCTCACTTTCATATTAAAACCACAAGGACCAAATGTGTCAAACAGCCAAAGATAGTTTCTATACCCCTAGCGACTTATGTTTTGGTTTCTTCTTCTCTCAAATAAGTTTTTTTCTTCTCTCTCGGTTTTTTTCCTCGTCAAATTGCTCATCCTAGCAACTTAGCAAGTGGTATGTCTCGAATCTCTTTATCTTAGTTCTCTTAAGCATTTGTGTTAAGTTTCTAACTTGTCACTTTAACGAGATCCGCATTTAGCTCGTGTCTTTGTGTTGTTTGATTCCTCTTGGGTTCGATGGATCATTAAATCGTGTTGCTTTGTTGTTTAGTATGTTGCAAGTATTCTAAGTGTTGGTATATTTTATTGTGATTGCTGTGTAATGTGTTACCATGTAAGGATGATGGTTGATTGGTGGATTAGGCGGTTTGTCTGTTGAAATTATGAATGTTCTTGATGGCGATTTAACATGTTCTTGGTAGCGACTTAGCTTGAATGTTCTTCATAGCGAGTTAGCATTCAACTTAGCGATTATGTTTCTGTAGCGAATTAGTTTATTATATTCTGGCGACTTGGGTAGCGAGTTAGTTGTCAGCGACTTGTCTTTACAAGTTAGCGAATTAGTAACATTAGCGACTTAGTTAACAAATTTGTAGCGACTTGGTTGTATTCTTGTTCATTTGTCTTCTGAGTTCATGGCGACTTGTCTTTACAAGTTAGCGAATTAGCATAGCGACTTAGAGAGCTTAACTATTAGCGACTTGTCTGTGGTACTAGTGATGGCGACTTGTCTTTACAAGTTAGCAACATTGTTCACTTTCATGTTGAGAATTAGTCTTAGGGTCAAGGGTTATTAAAATGTTCAAGAGGTTTATTGCAAAAGTTGATCTCATTCTCACAATACTTAGGATCTCCTAATTCGACTTGTTGAGTCAACATACTCTATGTAATCTGCTATAACATTTCTGTTTAGGTAAAAGGTACTTGGTTTCTCTCACGACAACCAAATGTTACTTTCTGCCTCATGCATATTTGTTATATCACTTCCACATTTGTATCTTGGCTCATGTCATGATCCCTTTGCAATGCACTCTTTGCCTTTTAATTCCTTATCGCTTTCGTCGTGTGAAAATTTATCCGTAGATTCTACTTCATTGAAATATCTCACTTATGCCACTCAATCTTTCTCTGTATGTGTTTTGGGGACTCCTTCCGAGTTCTGCTTATATGTGTCTATGTCTTAAGGGTGCTCTCAATGTTGTCTCACTTATCACTTATCATCTAACTTTGCTCCCAATCATTCTTGTTGATTGTATGTTTACTCGGATCATCAATGGCAAGTTCAAACCCGTAAAGAGCGTTACCCCATCGGCATCATCAAAGTTCTCTCGACGAAGAAATCCTTCCGAGTCAATGGGTGATATTGGAAAAAGCAACTATTATGTTGACCTACAAAAGCTTCAACAAAATCCGATACTCAAAGTTTCTATTGACATTCTCAAAACACAAACTTCTTGATTGCTATTACCAAGCAATGCTCAATTCCCACCATTTACATTCAACAATTACGGAACAACGTTCAATGGGACAAAATCACACTCGATACTCTTGCAAACCGGATGATAGGGAGTTCACTATTGATTCGATATTACGAGCAAGGCTCTTGGAATCACCCATGTGACCACAACCTTCGATTACGAATCTCCACCGTGTCTTGACGATCGATTGTCTTTCTAATTGGGTTGGGTTATCGAGCGATGTTTCAAGAGCATCCGACATCATCACGGACACATGTATGAACCACGGAGCTATTACAACTATTCTTAACTTGTGCTTATCCGCAAAACATCGGGGTTCGATAAAGTGAGAATTCCTATCCTGCAAATCCTATGAGGAATTGTTAATAGAGTTGATGTGAATGTCTCGGATCATATTTGGGAAGAATTTTCTTTATCAATACACACATTCATATCGATAGAACTAATTTCGAGAACAAAGCTCAAGGCGAAAGAGACGAGAACAAGCTTGTGATTCCCAAGATCCGATTTTCTAAGCTTGTTATCCAGGTTCTTGCAACAAAATCACAACTTCACTCCTAGGTGCGAATCAACTTTACACAAAGCGGAAGATGAATTTGCTTTAGGAAACACGAAATATGTTCCTAGAGTGCGGATAAAGAAATATTTGGATTGCCAATTCACGATTATCTTCTCACGAGAAGATATCAAGAAGAAGGACTACTTCAAACAATACAAGAAAAGAGCTTCCAGTTCCTCTGTGATGTCACACCTACTCCTCACAACCCAATGCTCCCAAGACCATCTACGGCTCTAAAGCATCTTATGCCTCCCTTCCTAAAAGAGGCGAAAGATCTCAACATGACTCCTCATCCAAAAGCATAAAGAAAAGAAGAAGAAGGTGGAAAAAGAAATTGGTGACAATCTTTGAGGAGCAAGGGATAGCTCAAGGTAGTTGATGATGATGATCTTTGCTATGCAAATGGGGATCCACAAAGCCTTGAAAGTCTTAATGTGAAAGCACCGGTGGGTGGAGTTGTGTTAAGAGGCACGATCAACTACCACGACAACCAACTCCAATAACACATGACAAAGGAAAGGGATTGTGAGTGTTGAACCGAACAAGCGACTCACATGCTTTTAACGATCTCATCATCTCCATCAAGCACCACCAATCAATATGAGTGAAGAAGATCGAGAATCATCTCATGCTAATGAACAATCCGGAGTGGACAAAGTGCAAACGTTTAAAGAAACTCTTACTCTTAGTGAGACTCAATATGGCTTGAATGTTGACACTCTGTTGCATAAAGGCTCGCGAGGAGAACCTTGAGACAAGATCGATGAGACCTTTGAAGATGGATGAACCAAATCGTCTACTAACTCTCTATCCTCACTTAAGGATCTTGATCTGATTTCTCTTTTGGTGATCAATTCATTAATGACAAATCCTTAGATCTTGCACAATCCATGTATACTATCGACATTCGACAAGATCGTCAACCATTCCTCCGATGTCGGCATCTTCATTATCAACTGCACTTCCACCTCCCATACCAACTCAATCATCATGTACAAACACCACCGACATCATCACCAACCCCAGAACCTGTCATTACAATTCTTTGATGTGGATGCTCCACCACTTCACCACCACGAGATCCTTACCTCGATCAACCATCTTGGACAAAGGCGTAAAAGGATAGAAGCTCGGAAAGGCAACTTCCTAAATCTGTTGATTCCGCTTGTGGATCGTGTCTATAGATTGGAGCACCTCAACTTCAATGAAGGGGTTCTGCCGCTATTGAAGGAGAAGTCAAGGATCTTGTGGAATGGGCTATGGAGGATCCACTTAGGCGATTCAAGGACCTCCCTATCACGGATATGAGAGCAGCTCTGTTTGAAAGGATGTATGATCTTTGAAGAGGACAAGCATGAGGTTCACAAGAAACTCTATGAGGCACTGATGAATCCATTAAGTTCGACAATAATGAGCGGTTTATGATTGACATCGGGAAAAGAAGCTAAAAAGAAAAGGAGAACAATTGTGATGGAATCATTGATGAAGGACGTAATGATCCTCCTCCACCTCCACCACCAACGGGGCGCTGGAACTTCTAGTGGTAATCATTCAACGACAACCAACACACCTCCACCACAACCACCATCATCACCGCCAAAACCTTCCAACCAATCGGGTCCTACAAAGAGCAGTACTAAGAAGAAATCACTGCACGGGCGACGGTTGATTCAAGGTTCACATCCACATCCACCACAATTCACGATGATCAAATGGTTCACGAAGAGTCGCATGTCATGGTGACTCGAGAACGAGATGAAGATGATGCATCTACGAAGCATATTCCTAAGCCATCAGAAGATTGGTTTGATACTTACATGGCTGGGAATCGCACTAGCACATCCAGAGTAGCTCCTTCAAGAGACACAATTCAAAGTTGCATCGTGGAAGATAGACCTCCTTCTCCGTAACCTACATGGACCATCCCAGTCGGACTTTATGATTCCGACAACAATTGGGCATCGGCTATCACCAATAATTATGAAGTTCTGCTGAAGACTCTCTTACGCATTACTTTGGAGATATGGGAAGTTTTATTAGATGGTTTTGTGAGCGAAGGTATCTCATCCATAACTCCAAGAGATCTTGAAGGACAAGCTTATGAAATTGTCAAAGTCTTCCACTCGGATGCAAATCATCTTCAATATCGGATGGAAGAATGCCATAAGATCTTGAATGACCAAGTCGGTGAGCAAATCGATCGCTTCAATGTCAACAAATCTCTTCCTCTTGGTGGTGAACACGGTCGATGACCATTCAGTTGAATTCTTCTTCAATCACGACTTGGACTATCGTGTGCTCGCTCGGTGAAAGAAGACCCGCTCTATCAATATCAAAATGAAAGGCGCAACCTACTACGATCGGGGCTTGAGCAGATGGTTCTGATCAGTGCAGGGCGATGAAGAACAAAAGTATGATATTGCCGCTTCTTATGGTATTTCTCACCGGTGGTTCAAAAGAAGAAGTTCTACATCGAAAGACATGGTGTCGATAAAGGCCTTGATGATGTCGGATCAAAGGCGCAAATCTTAAGTGTTGTTCGGTAGAGATCTTCCCTATCTATGGATATGAGTATTTGAAGAAGATAGTCCTTAAAAGAGCGGACCTCAAAGAGTTTACTATTGAAGAGAACGACTTCAAACATCTTACGCCAAATGATTTGAAGATCTCTATCTCACGAATCTTCAAGGACACCTTGAGCATTTACTGTCCGTGAGAAAAAGGCCCTCTGCATTTGTCACTCTTTGGATCGGGGCTTAGTCATTCGAAAAGAGTTGAGGACTTTCGACGGCATTGAAAGCTACCAAACCGGGATCAACCTTACAAGTCCACAATGGAATGCAACGGGCATGAATTTCATCGCGAATACAAAGTACTTGACACCCCTAGAGCCGTCATCTTCACCGACATATATGGATCTCGTATGCTTATGCGTCTATGTGAGCTCTACAAGTTTAGTGATGGTACTCTCAAATTGGTCGAAGAAGAACTTGACACGAGAATGAAAGAAGTCAAAATTGATATTAAATCTTGGGTTAAGACTATTTTTGGATGATGATGGCGTGAAGAGGTGTGAACACTTCATTGCTACAATCGACGAAGACTCAAGACACGAAGGATCTTCCGCACCTTGAAAGTTTTGTTGGTGGAAGGCTTGGGATGGTCACTACAAACTTCTTGGAGGATCGAATGAAGACATCTTGGGAAGTTATTTATGTTGTGTTTTAATTATGTGTAATATGTGGTGTACTAAATATGAACAACTATAATACATGTAATAGTGCTAGGATTTGTCTTGTGGTTTCCCTTGTAAAAAAGGAAACATCTGTGTTGTCCATTTCGATCATATAAAACCGGACACGCTTTTCTCCTACAAATATTTTACCTCATACATATTTAAATCACTTGAGATCCAAAATCTCAAAGGATTTAAGATTTTGATCGGGGAGAAAATGTGATATAAATATGAAAGATGTTAAAAGATAAGATGACCAATTTTTGTTGCATACTTCTCTCTAATATGTGCTAAACAATTTTCGAATCTCGAAGCATATATTAAGGGGAGAATTCTCTTCATAAATTCATGTCATCGGGCGCACAACTTTTAATCTTTCTAAGGTACCACGATTGTATGGCTTCAAATCCTTTGGTAATCATGTATGCACTTAACGGGTTCCTCTAGTATGTGCAAAACTCTTTTCAAACCTCGAGGCACATATTGAGGGGAGCATATTTATGGAAACCTCATCCTTCCGGAAATGTTTTATCTTCTTGATTTGATCGGGAAGTGATATTGATATCTTTTAGAAAATGGTAATCAAAGTAAATTCTTCCTCTTGCCTCCGTGTGCAAAACGATTTCAAATATTTGATGCACATGTTGAGGGGAGCACTTGTTCTAAAAATATCAAAAACAATTCAGTACAAAATGTTTTGATAATATATCACAAGTATCCGGATTGATTTTTCAAATGGTTTTCAATTGGTTCCAATGGCAAATGAACAATACCAAATTGACCGACCAACTTTACTTTATGTACGGTGATATAAGGATGATAAGGTTAGGTATGTGTTCCCATGATCCGCTGAGCCGGAGGGATCTACCGAGGACAATCCACTTTAGTGTAGAAGTCCTTAGGTATGATGATAAAAGGAGAAAAGTGAGATATGGGAAGAGTGCGGACCGAGATAGAGCAATCTTGGAACAAACTCAACAAGGTTCTTGCTATGAAGTCTCGGTAAGCTTGAAGGGTTGAAGAATTAAAAGAATTGAATGAGAAAAGGGTGAAAACAAATAGCCCTCCATTTATTCAACCTTAGAGGCGAAAACGGGTTCAATTCATATGCTACTTGATGGTAACATCGGTATTGAAGACAAGGCGTCATGGACCCGATGACGCACTACACTTCAACTTTCCAAACCACTCAAGTTCCTCTTAAAAGGACTTGTTTCATTCTCACGGGGACCGACATTATCTATCGACTTTCTCTTAGAGATTGTTGATATTGAAGAAGGAGACCTCTCCCTAGTCTCCCACATGATCCAAATATGCACAAATTGAGTCTAGAGCCACGAGATCATCAATAAATCTCATTAGGACACTTTCAATGAAGACTCTCTTTCACACAATGTGGAAAGAGATATTATATCTTAGTCCTCGCATTGTCCTTGTGGTATTGCGGAACATCCGAGTGATGTGTTTACATATTCACAATGAAGATGGAAAGCCTTCGGAGCCAACATCAAACAAGCTCTGGTAGGTGGCATGTGAGATCTATTATATAGATCAACCATGTGACAACCGAGCAGAAACAATGGGGCGATTCAATCTCTTGAATCAATCTGGGTTCGAGTTATGGATTGACGGATACCTTTGAAAAACCGGTCTTTGTGCTTAACAACTCTTTTCTTTAGCACATCGACCGTGTACTCATTTTTCAAACCAAAAGGTGTTTTATGATTGATAATTGATTTTCAATAAAACCTTCGTTGTATTGCAAAAACAATTTCTATTGAGCAATACACGATTGTTTTCAAATCTCTTTTCATCAATCGGTGGACTTAAAATTATTTGGTTCACTCACTCCGTGTTGTCTTCTTTGAGATGTTCGGTTTGAGAACGACTAGAGCATTTCGAAAACCTGTCAAGAAATTCTTGAATTATACGATCACGAGCGGTACATGTCTTGATCAACGAGGAACCGTGGGCGTGTACCTCAATTCAACGAAGTGATCAAAGACACTTTAAATGCGATTTATGCTAAGCGTTGTATGCGGTACACCGGCGTTTGCGGTGATCGAAATGAAGCGGTCAATCCATAGCCGCATGCTCACTTAACACATTCATCTCGAAAGAAATCATGATTAGTGCATCAATGACTCGATATTTTCACTCCAAGCTTACGCTACTGCTGCGCCAATATCATGATTCAACAAAGCTTTCGCTACTACGATGAGAAGATATCATGATCCGAGAATGTGAGCATGTCGGTCCTAAAGTCACAACATCACATATTACCAACACCACAAAGGATGTCTCGAGAGATTTTGATGGCGATGATCTCAAAAGATGGCTCATAATTATTATCTCATGGATCATTAATGACCTCCACTTTAAAGTACAAATCTATGCGGACTTTGAAGTTGCACTACTTATGCACTAAGATTGCAAAGTTGAAGAATTAATGTCTCGAGCTCAAGAACAAAGTCAAGAATAGAATGCTAGGATTTGAAATGTAAAACATGGGGTGACCTCCCTTGGGAAATTGTTAGGAATTAGAAAATTCCGGTATTGAAGAGTCGGTCACCCCAACTATTATCTAGCATAAGTTAGCTCGTAGACTTGTCGTTATTTACGTTTCTATGTAGTTAATTAGTTAGTCAAGTAGCGTAAAATAGTTTAGTGCAACACCGTGGAGGAAGGTCGGTCTTTACCCATTGTATCCACGATCCACGGCCGATAGGAGGTCGTTTAGTTTGTAACCTATAAATACCCTCTACCTTGCAAGGTGAGGGTTGGATATTCTTTAGTAATCTAACATTCTACAAGTTTCTCTCACTAGAATATCCCACTTTCTCTCTAAAATCACCTATATGCTCATTGTGTTATTGTTATGATATGTATGTGAAATCAATATCCAACAATTTTGAGTCTATTAAGTGTTTGAATACATCCTTCAGTAAGATGGTTTGGTGAAAAGAAACTTGATGTTTTGGGAAATATCAAGTTTAGGGGAGGATTGTTGGGTTTTAGGTTCCATCGGAAGAATTACACAAGTGTGGAAACCACGGCTAGTTCAATGAAAACCACGGATAGTTCAATGATAACCACTGAGAGTTAAACCACGGCTAGTAGAATTGTGAAACCACGGATAGTATAATTGTAACCATCGCTAGTTATTAAGTCGGTTTAACGTTTTGTATTAGATAAGTATGGAAAGGATATTTATCTTGTAGAATCGTATTATATATTGTAAAGGACTCATGGCTTTATAAAGGAGGTCTAGGTTAGATTAGATATACGTGTGTTTTGATATATCAAGGTCGTCTGACGAGGTTTGTAGAAACCCTGTCTTTGGTTAGATTTACGTTATTAATATAATTGAGGTGTTTAGTGATTACTATTGTTCTTCTTAAGGTTAAGTATTATATTCGCGTAATATTTAACAAGTTATTATTTAGTCAGTTTCTATAAGGATAGTTTGCTCAACTCGGATCAACACTGCTTATATTTGACAATAGCAGCTTCTTTTTATGGATGCATTGTGGGGCATACACCACAATAATGAGACAGTGGGTGCTGATTGAATGCCACAAACCGTATACAGCCAAAATCCATAACCATCCTATTTCGATTGCATCGAAAACATAGACGGATCCCAAAGTGCTATAATACTTCCTGATTTTCCAATGGAATTTTCGACTCTAACTCAAAGAGTTGTTTCCCATATAACATGAACAAGATGTCTATCAAGTCTACTTGACATCGTTTCTTGTAAGCCTAAAAATGGATTTTATTCTCGAAACAAGTCTTCTAACCCAACTTCTCTTGTGGTCCTGACCAAACCCCTTACATTAAGAGAGAATACATTCATGGATTACCAACTAGATAACCTTTTAGAGTAATTTTGCATCCTCGTTTTCTTTGCCGTTCATGCCAAAACCAATCTGATTGCCTAGGTTGATGATGTTTTCAATTTCGGTTGAGTTTGAATTAAAGGCGAGATGGTTTTGGAAAGAATTCTTTTGTTGCATCTCTTTTTGAATTAAACAAAGTGAATCTGAGATTGCGGTGTTGTTTGAAGATGAGGTGGAAGTGGGAATAGCAGGTTGGGAAGAGAAATTTTTGTTTTGATGTTTTATTGTTCTTTTCCTTGTTCTTTGTGATGCAATTCCATTAAGCGAACTGATAAGTTTTAATGAGGCATATCTTCTTTTTCTTGTTAAATTTCTGTTGATATGTGAGGATGATAAAGGGACAGAAGATGACCGAGTTCTGTTAGATGATCGAGTAGATCTTGGTGGTTTAAGTTTTTTTTAGGCTTGTTGTGGAGTTGATTCAGTGTTACTGTTTATTGGGGTGTTTGTTTTAGAGTGTGTATAGTTGCTGTGTTGTTGGGCCTCTTTAAGAGATTTTTAGGTAAATGTGAATTGCTATGGTCTGTGTAAGTAACTTTTGCAGCTAGGAAAGAGTTTGGTGAAGCAGAGGTTTTTCGTTGACGAACCATCCAACCGCGAACATCTTTCCTGTGTATCATAAATATAATTATCTAAACTAGTGCCAATAACCTCATTCTTTATGGTGATAATTCCATATTTACAATAGAAACCTCAAATGCCATATTTACCCAACTTGCAAAATAATAATGCATAATGTGCAATGATTTTGATGCATGTTTGGAGAAATATGAAATTTGATGTTTGATTGAGGAAATACAGGAATTGACCCTTTCTTTATGTGTGATCCCATATTTACACTTTTCTTGCGATTGGTCACACTGCTTTGGACCTTAAAAGGTCAATTACTAATATGAATTGACATCATTTGCCGGAAGAGATGCTTTATAGCAAGTACAATCATTTTTTTAAATTACTATACATACAATTACATCAAATAAGAAAGCACTGATATTATCTTTTACTTACAAAAATAACAAACAAATTACACTATCAACATCCCTTCTATTTGATTTCCTTTGGGTCGGACCTCACATAGTCAAACAATAAACATTACCTGCACTGTGGCTTTTGATGTTAACCTTTGAAAGTTTGAAGTTCTCAACTTTCAATATGCTTGAACAATTATGGATGCTCGCATTCATAGCAAATTAATATTTTGATACAGTTGAGGATGATAGGAGGCGTGTTTGGGTTAGATGATCCGAGACCATCTGAAACTTCAAATCATCCTCAATCATCGGTGGTAACTTGTTTTTCTCTTTGGCTTGGCCCCACATAACAGTATAAAAGCCAGCTGCAACTATTGTGGCTCCAATGGCGCTGCATACAAGAATTCATGATTCATGAACAAACGTAAATCAATCACTTTCTAAATTTCTGATGTAAAAGATTGATCATTTACCTTCCTAAATGAAGTGAATCACCAAGAAATGTGACACCCATTATGACCGCGATACCTATTGAGAGGGCGAGAACATTGCTACATAAACTAGACCTTTCTTCTCCAAACACCAAGTAATAGTGGTATTACGGATGAGAGCTGAGTATACCGCCTTCAAATGGAACAAATCAATCTACCAACACCATATCGTATTTCCCCAACTTGAAAAAGTAATATCGTAGTAATTAGTTTACTTGACTTCTTCATCGAAAGTATAGCAGCAATGAATAGCAACTGTAACCTTGATTCGGATCTGGCTGCAATAGTCGAACTTAGATTAATAATATCCAAATGTTCTGATTAGATTAATGTCAATGAGACAATAATCATATGAATGTAAAGACAAACAAGATCGGTGAAATGATACAAGAGAGATAAGAGAGTGATACAAAATGCACACTCAGTGTTTGTAACCCTAAATAAGGGGACTTATTAAATAGGAGATTAAGTTTCACTAAGACCCCTCTAACGGCTAGTAGTAACTCATCGTGAGAAGCGAAGAAAGGCTTCAGCAGAAATGAGATTCTTGGAACTTTAAATCTTTAATCTTTGTCCGAGTTAAACCCTCAGAATCAATCATGCAATAAGCCACAACTTGAAAGCCATTAGCAATTGATAGAATGATATATACACTCTGATTACCAACCCAAAATTTAACATTCCCCTTGTCGATGAGCAAACATATCAAACAATATCAATTTTCACACAAAAATTTATCTTGATGAGGCAGGAGGTTCTTTGTGAGTATGTCTGCGTTTGGTTTGAAGAGCCAATCTTTTTAGCATTTATAACACCTCTAGCAATTTTTCCACGATGAAGTGAACATCAATTTCAAAGTGTTTTGATCTTTCATGGAAAACAGGGTTGACACAAGTTGTAAAAGCGATTTGTTATCACAAAAAGATCAACAGAAGATTGATATCAACTTTTAGGTCTTTTAGGATTTTGAATCCAAATGATTTCCTGAGCAGATGAGACATAGATCGTATACGCTTACATGGAAGATTTTGAAAGAGTGTTTGTTTTTACTTTTCCATGAGATTAAACAATCATTAAAGAAAACACAATAACACGTGATGATTTTTCGGTTTTCTTGCATTTGCCCAATCGACATCACTATATCCTTGAAGATGATTTTGAAATTCTGAAATTGTACCTTAGACCTTTTCACGGAGCTCCTTTTAGATATCTCGAGAACATTGAGGCACATTCGAGATGAGACTTTAAAGGAGAATGCATATATTATGCCGGACAATGAACCGAGTATGAGATGTCGGTCTTGTATGGGTGAGATAGATAAGTTTCCAAGTAACCCGATAACCAAATGATGTTGACAAGCAAGGGGTCATCGATGAGTGGGAATGTATGGAAGGACGAGTTGGGTTCCATAGGGTGGACACGGTTTGCACCAAGGAGACCAAATTCTTTGAGGAGTTCAAGGCAATATTTTCTTTGGGAGAGACAAATGTCATTCCGCTTTTAGAACCTCAATGCCAAGAAAGTATTTTAGATTTCCCAGTCTTTAATATGAAACTTTGTTTTAGGAACTCTTTGAATCGGTTTATCTCATCGGTACAATTTCGATGAGGACAATATCATCCACATAAACAAGCGAGCAATAAACTTGTTATTCTCTGCTTTGGTGAACAAAGAGTGATCATTAACAGATTGAACAAAGTTATTTTCTTTTAAAACAACGACAAGTTTTCATTTCATTTCACAGGAGCTTGTTTTAAGCCATATAGGGATTTGACAAGTTTACAAACTTTATTCTTATTGTTCTCATTGCGAGAACCCTTTGGAATGGTCATATAGATATCCTCATCAAGATCTCCATATAAGAAAGCATTATTAACATCAAGTTGAAAAAGGCCATTTGTTTTTCTGGCTAAGGCAATAAGACACTGATCGTAGACATTTTACAAAAGGAGAAAAGGTTTCATCATAGTCTATTCCTTCCCTTTGGTTATAGCCTTTAACTACTAGTCTAGCCTTGTATCTATCAACTTCACCATTGGCTTTATATAATTTTAAATATCCATTTGTAGCCAATAGGAATTCTATTAGGAGGAACATCGCTTTATATCCCAAGCATGGTTTCATTTAAGGCCTCAATTTCGAGTTCATAGCATCAACCCAATTACTATCATGGATAGCTTCTTCATACTGGTGGGTTCAATACTTTTATTAAGACTAGATGCAAAGCGAGAATTATCTTTATTAAGGTTGGAGTAATTAACAACCTTTTCAACACCATATTTGACTTTTCCTTCTATAATAAAGTCATTAAGATTATTGGGCAATTTGGAAACTCGGTTGACCTTCTAGTAGTAGTGGTGGCAAGCCTCTTTCTTGTTCGACATAATCGGTGTTGTATCGGCGAGGATCGAAAAGTGCATCGCGAGAATGTGAATCATGTGATATGTTGCCCTCGTGTGTGTATTATCATCTATAGATGTTGCAACCGGTTCGTCAATCCTAGTGGGATGACTTACCACCGTGCCATCATCATAGGATGTCACTCTCCACTTCATCATTGGGACTTATTTGTGAGTCAAAGAAATTTTGTGATTTAAATCTTTTGGTACAAAGGTTTCAACAAAGGTTTTGACACGAAATTTTTCATTTGAAGGAAAAATGGTTTCATAAAATTTGACATCTCCGGGTAAAAGATATTTTTGTTTCAAGGCTCAAGAGTTTATAGCCTTTCTTCTCATTTGAGTAACCAATAAAGACACTTTTTCGGACCTACTACCAAATTTATCGAGATGTTGAGAATGGTGGCATAGCATAAGCGTACCAAAGACTCTAAGGAGAGAGTGAAGGGTCATGCCCATACACAGGAAGAACAGGGACTTGCAGACAGGCCGAAGAGGCAACTGCTTATGACATAGGCGGCAGCTAGAACACATTCGGACCAAAGATTTAGAGGTAATTCCCAAAACATGAGGGATCTAGCTACATTAAGGAGATGCCTATGTTTCCTTTCTCATAATACCATTTTGTTGTGGTGTATAGACACAAGATGTTTGATGTAAAATTCCTTTTCATGGAAAAAAACTTGAAGTTTATTATTGACAAATTTCGCCTCATTATCACTTCTAAAGATCTTGACATTGTGTTCAAATTGATTTGATAGCATGTGAGTAAAGTTAATAATGGAAACATAAACATCATCCTTCCCTTAAGCATATAAACCCACACCTTACTTCGAATAGTCATCAACAACAGTTAAAAATATTTGTAACCATCTCTGCTGAGTGACTTTATATGGTCCCCATACATCAAGATGGACAAGTTGACCAATTTTAGTTGATTTATGTTCCTTGAGGAATGGTTCCTGGTTTGTTTAGCTTTATTACAAGTATCACGAGATGATCGAGTTTCGGATGTACTATCAAATTTAAGAGTGGGTTTAAGTATGTGTAGGACTTGGTCGGAGGATGACCAAGTCTTTGATGCCAAAGGTTTTTGAAACATGACAAATGATATGCAATTATTAGAAATAATCTTACATGAAGAATCAATATCAAACATATATAACCCATTGTGTTGTTTACCAATCCCCACAATCCTTTTTGATGTAAATCTGTATATAGCAATTAGATTCATTAAACCCGACAAACATCTTATTGTCTCTAGCAATTTTATGAGCAGACAAAGAAACTAACATTGTACTCGTGAACAACAAGTACATCAAAGAGAGTTAGATCATTATTGATCTTTAAATCACCAATTTTGTAATTAAGGCACGAGTACCGTTGGGATGTCCAACAGTTAAGCCAAGATTTGAAATGTTAACAACATTGATTAAAAAATTCGATCATACCATATGTCGATTTGCACCGAATCAACAATCCAACCAAGATCGATGTTTCCGGATAATGTCTTAGTGTTGTTGTTAAAAACTTGTTGAAGTTTATATTAAATTTGACACGCCATTAAAGAAGGTTCTGAAAAATTTTACCGCTAAGTTGGCATTAGCGAGATGACACATTGTTGTCATTGAGAAGACTCATAAGTCTTGAGAGTCGCTTCATTAGACAAGGAGGCAGGAGAATTGCTGGCACTATTATCGGTGACAAGATTGGTTTCAAAGAAACATTGTTACCGCCGAAAGGTTTACCATTAAAATTTCTTTTAGCATATCCAGCAGATAGCCAACAAGATCATAACATCTATCAATGGTGTGACCAAGTTTTTACAATTGGTACATTTGAGGTTCATGTTTGGTCCTCTCGCTATTGGGTCAAGTACGATATTATGACCATAAACTTTGTTGTTAAAACTTCTTTTATTATCAAAAATTTCCCACCATCAAAAGTTTTGCAAAGAAAAGTCGTAGTATTGGGTTTAGCGTAGCTATTCCTGGATGATACATTTCGTGAGACTCTTCCGGAGACAACGAGAAGGCGCTTTGACATTAGGTAAAGGGTCTCTCGTTAAAATATTGCTTCGATGGGAACATAGAGTCATCAAGACCCATAAGAAATTGCATTAACTTGATTAGTGATTATGTTTTCAAAATGTTTTGCACCTCACAAGTGCAAGGAGGCAAGCTAATCATACAATCAAATTGTTTCCATAAAGAGTTAAGATTGTTGTAGTAATCAAAGAGAGGACCCACTTTGACTAAGAGAGTTTATATTTTTATGCAAATTGAAAATAGTCGAACCATCAACCTTATCATAAGTATCTTTAAGATCATTCCATTTCATAAGCGGTTTGGCATAGATAGCCCCAAAGAATAATTGTGGAGTGAAGAATTAAGAATCCAAGTAACCACAACAGAGTTACAAGTATCCCATTGATTAGCAAGATTAGGGTTTGAATCGTTTCTTATGCAAGTACCATCAATAAACCCTAACTTATTATGGTTCCTTAAGGCAAAGGTCATGGCCATATTCCATATTTTATAATTTTCGGCCTCCTGTGAGTTTGATAGAAATAATGGGAGTCCCATTAGTGTTATTAGGGTGTGGTACAAAGCATCCCCAAAGGATAAGCCTTTCTCGGTGGAACCACCACCACCAAAGACTATCACCATCAACCATAATAAAGGCAGTGAGAAGAAAAAAAAAAAAAAGCAGACAGAGATAATAATAAGACCAAATAGATAGATAAGTAAGAGTTTGAATTTAAGAAACAACAAGCGCTAAGCTCGTGGACTAGGGTAAACCGGAGCAGTATTCGTACCACTCAAAGGTGGCGTATCAAGATGTTAGTGTACCCGTTTGCACCCAAAGACTTAAGTCTTGTATGTTTGAAGAAGAGACAAGATATAGACTTACAAAGAAATATGCATGGAAGAACAAATCACAATTACCCTAGATTCACTTAGTCTAGGGCTAATTGTAAGTAAAGATAACCGATTACGCCGCCAATAGCAATAACCCCAAACCACCAATAGTTGCGAGAGAATCAATGAGCACGATGCTCGATACCATGTACGAAAGTATAGGCAACGAGATAAGCAACAGAACTTTATTCGGATCTAAGTCGCAATAGTCGCCTTAGATTAATAGTATCCAAATGTTACAAGATTAGATTAATGTCAATGAGACAATAATCATATGAATGTAAAGACAAAACAAGATCGGTGAAATGATCTAAGAGAAGATAAGAGAGTGATACAAAAGATCGCACACTCAGTGTTTGTAACCCTAGATAAGGGACTTATTAAATAGAGATTAAGTTTCACTAAGACCCTCTAACGGCTAGTAGTAACTCATCGCCAGAAAACGAAGAAAGGCTTCAGCGAAATGAGATTCTTGGAACTTTAAATCTTTAATTTTTGTCCGGGTTAAACCCACAGAATCAATCCCGCAATAAGCCACAACTTGAAAGCCATTAGCAATTGATAGAATGATATATCCTCTGATTACCAACCCAAATTTAACACTTACCCGAATAAAACCGCAATCATCCCGGATTCCATGTGGCACCACCCAAGCACTTGGATTTTGTTAGAGAAAGGTGATATAGCTATACACCGTAACGTCCCAAACAAAGTAAGAAAAAAGACAATTGTGCGTTGATCCTGTAATCTCTAAATTGCTTTTGTCCGGATACATAAATTAAGAAAACAAATTAAAATTTCCTCCAAGATTTCATGTGATATGGGAAAGTTCTTACTTGTAAAACACTCCATATGGAACCAATAATTCCACAGATAACAAGAATTAGAGCTCAAGCACCCAATTTGACGGTTGTGACGAAGAAGTTGATTAGATGAATCGATCCGATAAAGTTTGGGGCCTTGATAGAACGTGAACACCATTGCTCTGTTATAGCTATTATGGTACCCAATAATTTAAACTTGTGTGCTTGAACTTTTATTTCAATTTTTCAATCCTAAACACAAGTACAATGCTTCATGGCGAGAACGTGTCATTTCTTAATACAAAACCGAAATGAAACAACTTTGTACACGAAAATGACTTGCAAGCAAGAGCGTGTTCTGGGACCTAAGTTCGATATGGCACTTGCCATGGTTGGAGAAGTGTAGTAAATACCTCCATATCCTAGAACACGAAAAGAGAGCCTTAAAAAAAAAAAAAAAAAAAAAAAAGAAAAAAAAAAGACGGATAAAAATAGGTTGTGGTCACCATATAGTACAAAATATACAATATAGTGACTTTGTGATATGTGAAAGAATTATTTGAGTAATACAAAAAATTCATGTGAAGATTTGTTTATATTAGTTACATTCAAAATAGTGGATGACAAGTGGCGGATCTAGAAATCATCAAAGGGTATGCACATATCGTAAATTAAAAAAAATGATTTAAGTTTTATCGGCCGGGGTTTTTCTTATATGGTTTTTCTTCTTGTCTTTATCATGGTTTTCTTGATTAATTCAACTCATGTTATATTTTCTAACCCAACATTTATATGTTTAGCTAAACAAAAGATAGTTCAGGTTGCATTAAACCCATTAGTCCATAACTACTGAACTGCATCAAGGTATATATAGTTTAATTCTAAAAGAAAAGATGAAAACTACATCACCTAAAGAAAAAATTGGTAAACACAATATATTAAAAATAACATTGGGACCCACACTTCTCCATCCACTAAAATTTGGGCGAATCGATAGGTTTAGATCGGGTTGGGCAAAAATTTTATACCTCAACCGATGTTAAGATCGGTTTAGTCGATCAATGACTCGGTTGCCACATCGGTTGGCATAGGGATATTTGCAATATCGGTGAATTTTCACTCGATGTTAAATCTTCAACTCTCACTTTTCAACCACATTTATTTGACCGTTTCATTGTTTTAAAAACTTGACCGTTTGGTCATTTAAAAAAAAAAAAAAAAAAAACTTTTGTAATGTTTTAACGTTATTTGAATTTCGTATTGTAATGTTTTTTTAAATTGATTGATGTAATGTTTTTTTTTTTAATTTCGTAATGTAATGTTTTTTAATTTGAATGAAATTTAAATTTAATGTTAAAATGTTTGAATTAAAAAAAAAAAAAAAAAAAAAAAAAAAAACAAACAAACTTGGGTCGTCATTTGCATCCGGTCGTGTCGGTCATTGGAGAGAGAAAGGCGCGGTGTTGAATGACCCAGGTTGTCCTGTGTCACGATGGACTAGCCTAACCTAGACGTCTCTTTATCAAACACATTCTCTCTCGTTCTTCTTTTATACCTTCGCAACGTTAAATCCGCCATTGTTATTTCTTAAACTTCTCAACATCTTAAAAAAAATTCATTTGTTTTAGTGAGATTAAAAGGGTATGCACATATTTTTTACAAGGTATGCACTCTATGCAAAATAATCAAGTAAAAGCACAAAATTATCTTTTATTACACTAAGCCAAGAATTCATAGGGTATGCAAGTGCATACCACTGTCTAACATAGATCATACAGTGCCGGATGTTAGCTATCACTACACTGCATACTATATTAGCTACCAACATTGCTTATCGATGACAAGTGTGGGATTATAGATTGCATTTTTCATCCGAAAGTATCAAGGCAAAATTGTAATAACGATACTCGCATTTTCACTATTGTAGTCTACATGTATATTGAATAATTGAGATAGTCGGACATCGAGTTTGGATACGGATGCTTTTGGATTTGAGATCTCATTAATTAAGTATTGTATTGCAACACAACAATGCTTCAACTGTACGAAATGGACAATACCCAACAAATATGAAGTAGTAAAATTTAAATTTTAAAAATTTAGTGTTAAACCAAAATAAATAAATAAAAAGTCAAATATTTGTTAAAACAAAAAAAAAAAAGAAAAAAACATAAATGAATTCAAATTAAAGTAACAAAAGTAGATTTGTTCCTTCTCAATAAAGCATAAAAGTAGATTTTATTCTTGAAAATAATATTTTTGTACCTTCCCAATAAAGTATCACATGAGGTAGCCGTCGTTCGCACATTCGCACACACCATGGATTCGAACACTTGTTTATAAAAGTCAAAGCGACATAAAGTACCACCTTGATAGTGATTGTACTTGCAAATGGTTGAAAATGTACTTCTTGTGCGACACGTGTCAACAAAATAGTGGAGTCGCACATTCGCATATAACTATTGTTAGGAATTAGAAAATTCCATAGTGAAGTGTCGGTCACCCTAAGTATTATCTAGCATAAGTTAGCTCAGACATATCATTAGTTACGTTATTTATCGGTTTATTAGTTAGTTATTAGTTTAGTTTAGCGTAGTGCATCACCGTGGAGGAAGGACGGGTCTTTACCCATCGTATACACGATCCAGCAGCCGATAGGAGGTCCTTATGTTTGTAGTATAAATACCCTTCCATCCATGGAAGGGTGTGCTCTTTATTCCAACTAGGTGGGGAAGTGATGTTAGAGTTAGTTTACGAAGATGAATGAGGTACATTTGGTGTGTGTTGATCTCGATGTTATCGCAATCAACGGGGAGAGATATTGTGTACATTGGGGATGCTCGGCCGTTTTACTTGAGGGCTTAACTGTGATTCGGAGATATAATCACTTATTACGGTGTTGACATCCGCAGAGATTGTCACCCGAGAGATAATCGATGATTCGACACGCTTCTTCAATGTTATCGGTTGTTCTCTCTTTGGGGAATGTGTACTTGGTCCTTGAGCTTCATACACGATCATCGGGAAGAAAGCCATTGTTTACCACAAACATTGGGAGGTTTTTCCTTCCGGGCATGATGTGTATTCGGAGAGTTCTTGGATATTGGTGTACTTGGGTTCTTGAGCTTCATACACATTCATCGAGACGAAAGATGTGAACATTGGGGAGTTGTTCTTCATTACCTCATGATGTGTATTCGGGAGAGTTCTTGAGCATTATACAAAGAGACCGATCGCATCAATTCAACTACTTGAGGGGAATTGTTCTCTTGACACCTTTTGGAATGGTTCGCCTGCACTTGATTGAAAAAGAAATTTGAGAAGATTATTTATACGTGGGATGATACTTTGCCGTTGTTCGTCTTGATGATATAACCTGAACGGAGAATCTCGATTATCGTTCTTAAAAGGAGCAACGGGATTTATGATAATGGTGTACTTCTCTACACTGGCTAAAGGCAAGCTTGAAAGAAAGCTTGAATCGCTCATCTAATGGATCTTCGGTTTGGGGAAGTCGCGAGTCTCACTTTCGGATGGTTCAATTTCTCTCAATTCAGAGCCTCGAAGCTTTTGTGGTGAATGTTTAAGAGATGATGACTTCTATCTTCTTCAACGGGTCATTCGATATCCTTATCTCTACTCGTATCATCATCTTCTTTAACTATATCATCTATTCTATCTTTGTATATATTTATCAAAACAAAATACAAAAATATAAAACCAAAGAAAACAAAATAGAAAAATATAAAACCAAGAAAAGAAAATGAAAAATATAAAACCAACAAAAACCCATAAAAATCAGAAAATTTGAAAAATACCAAAAATATTGTTTTCTCATGACATGTCTTCTGGTATCGATAACATCTACGGTCTTAGAAATGTCATTCAATAATGGCACGGGACTTTAGATGAAGTTCGAGCAGGAGGTGTAAATATTTCTTTCTAAACATGTCACAAATCTATGGCTTACAGTTATTTCAGACTGTAACCCGGGCTTCAAATTATGGCTTACAGTTATTTCAAACTGTGACCCGTGCTTAAACTATGGCTTGCTATTATTTCTGATAGCAACCCGGTTTTCAAGAAAGGAAAGTGCTACGCTAAACCAATTTTCAAATATTTCGTGCACTTATCCTAATAACAATATGAGGAAAGTATGTCGAAGGACTGCTGTTCCTACACAAATATTTTTCCGTCTATAATTCTTGAGAAAAATATTTGGTGTTTTCAAAATGGTGGTAAATGAGTTGCTTGAAAATCAATCGGTTTGAGTTTTTCAGTAAAATTGAAAACTCAATCAATGACTTCAGCTTTTAAACTTTTCAGAAATTGAGCCATTAATTGAGGGGGATAATGTTTTCAAATCTACATCATCTAACGGACTTTCTTAATTATCCTACGTGCTTATCTGAAAAAATATAATTGCCTATGTTGAAGGACTAGGTTTCTAGGATATGATTGTTAGGATTAGATGATTAGAGTTTGATAAACACATTATTCCCATACATTTATATGATCTGATTGATATGTTGCATTGACTTTTATTAGTCGATTGTTGTTTGGGTGATGTCGACCACCATATATTTGTATGTGTGTTCACTAACGTATGCAGGTATATTGGCATAAAAGAATGTTCCCGATCCGGATCCCACAATTGAAGATGATTGGATGCCGAAAGGAAAGGGTAACTATATCTTGGGTTGACAAATGAAGAAACGGAGCTTAATTGGACTTCTATGGAGAGTTGGCATGGAAAAATGCAGCGTAAGAGGTCTCACCGCATCGCCAGATGGTTTCTTCATCGGCAAATGAAGAAACGAGCTTAATTTGACCTCGGTTGGCATTAAAATGCAACGTAAGAAGTCTCATGCATTTCGAGCGGTTTTCTTCCAAGCCCTCTGACAACATCAACAAAAGCAGCTCAACCACCTAACGTATCTTTGTGCAGGATTTCATTTTTAAACAATTTTGAAATAATTTGATTAAATTGTTTTGAAAATGGAAAAATATTGTTTTGAAAATAAATTGGACTAAAATTTGAAAATCACCTGACTTCTTTTTAACAAAACCTAAGTCACTCAATTATTGACTTCTGTCATCGATTGAGGGGGAGAGTGATTTAAAATAAAATATTTTCAAACGATATTTCTTCACAAAAGTTCCGGTTTGTACAACAATAAGTGGTGATCTAAAGATTTAATGTTATGTCATGGTATGATTTTCTTTAAAACTCAAAGATCTTACAAAATGAAATTTTTTCGTTCTTGTTTGATTGTGAAATTGTTTTATTTTACTTAAAGATCGTTTAAAACTATCATACGACACTAACAATCTTTAATGTCTATAGTTGGTCCATCTCGGTCATTTTCAAAATTAAATTTTGCCACGTCTTTCCCAAAATTTTCTAAATGATTTAAATCGATGGGATCACAAATCTCAAATGGTTTGATATTTTTGATCGTGGGAGAGATCGTGATTTAAATCTCAAATCTGTTTTAATGGAACGGTTTTAGTCCTTGAGCACTCCTTCCTCCATGTGCCAAGCGATTTCATACATAATGCACATGTTGAGGAGGAGGATTTATCCAAAACCATATGAGTATTTAAACAAGGCCACATTTTCTCCCATGTTTTCTAAACCTAATCAAATCACTTGGGATCCAAAATCTCAAAGGGTTTGATATTTTTGATCGGGGAGAATTTGTGATTTAATAATGAAATTTGATAAAGGTGATCGTTTTGATTTAATTGTGCACGATGCTCGCTCATATGTGCTAAACGCTTTCGAATCTTGAAGCACATATTGAGGGGAGCAAATAAACTATCGAGTCTGAAAGCTTTTAAAGTGATTTATAAAGTACCTTGATTGAGTTTTCAAATGGTTTCTTAATGGCTCTTGTGATTGTGGATGTGCTTCAAATTAACTCTTGCCTCTATGTGATAAAATGATTTCAAATATCCCACGCATATTGAGGGGAGAATTTACCAAAGAAAATCAAGTGGCTTTTCTAAGAAATTGTGATCAAGAAATTATTTCAAAGAAATTATTTCAAGAACTATTGCCTCCATGTGCTAAACAATTTAAAAATCATATGCACATGTTGAGGGGATCATTTCTAAATGATCAAAACTATTAAGGTACAAAATGTTTTGATCTCGTATCACAAGTACCTTGATTGTTTTCAAATGATTTTCAATTGGTTTGACGGAAGAATGAACTGTACCAAAAGACCCACCATTTTACTTTATGTATGAAGTTATAAGGATGGTGAGGTTAGGTATTAGTTCCCACGATCCGCCGAATCGGAGGATCTTCCATGGATAATCCACTAGATAGTGTAGAGTCCTTAGGAATATTGAAAAAGGAGAAAATGAGAATATGGGAAGAGTGCGGTGAGACGAGCTAGTAATCGGAATAAACCCAACAAGGTTCTAGTTATGAAGTCTCGGTAAGCACAAGGGGTGAAGAATGAAAAAGAACCGAATGTGAAAAGGGTGAAAAGAAATAGCCTCCATCAATTCAACCTTAGGCGTAAACCGGGTTCAATACATATGCTCTTGGTTGTTACTAAGGTAACACCGGTATTGAAGACAAGGCGTCATGGACCCGATGACGCCTTTTCTAAACTTCCCAAGCCACTCAAGTTCCTCTTAAAGGGCTTGTTTCATTCTCACGGGAACCGACATAATCTATCGACTTTCTCTTAGAGATTGTTGATATTGAAGAAGGAGACCTCTCACTAGTCTCCCAAGACAGAACCAAATATGCACAATTGAGTCTAGAGCCAAGAGATCATCCACAATATCTCGTTAGGACACTAAATTCATGAAGACTTCTTTGTTTCACACAATGTGGAAAGTAAGTATATATTAAGAGTCCCACGCATTATCCTTGTGGTATTGCGGAACATCCGAGTGACATGTAAAAATATTCACAATGAAGATGAAAATCCTTCAGAGCCAACATCAAACAAGCTCTTGGTGGGTGACATGTGAAATCTTGCAAAAGATCAAGCTTGTGACAATCGGATAGAAACTATGAGGCGATTCACTCGTGAATCAACCTTGTCCGAAATGAATTGACGGATACTTTTGGAAAAACCGTTCGATGTGCAAATCTTCTTTTCTAGCACGTCGAATGTGTATTCATTTTCAAACACAAAAGTATCTCCGATTGAAAATACTTTTAGAAAAACCGTTTGATGTGCGAATCTCTTCATTTCGCTAGCACGTCGAATGTGTACTCATTCTCTAATACAAAAGTATTTTGATTGAAAATTGATCTTTCTCATAAAACCTTCGTCAGATTGCAAAACTCTTTCTTCAAGCAATACACGATTGTTTTCAAATCATTTTCATCAATCGGTGAATCTCAATTTGTGGTTCACTCACTCCGTGTTGTCTTCTTTGAGACGTTCGGTTTGAGAACGACTAGAACAGATTCGCGAAACCTGTCAAGGAGATTCTTAGGAATCCCACCGATCACGGTAGCGAGACTTGTCTTGATCAGCGGGAACCGTGGGCGTGTACCTCAATTCAACGAAGTGATCAAAGACACTTTCGCGCTTTATTGCTAATCGTCAGATGCGGTACACCCCGCGATTGCGGTGATCGAAATGAGAGTCAATCCAAAGCCGCATGCTCACGGCATCCACACTTAATTGAAGAAATCATGACCGGTGCATATCTATAACTTTGGTTCTCGATATTTTTATACTATGCTTCGCTACGTGCAAATATCATGAACCGGTAAGGCTTCCGCTACTCGATGGAAAGATGTCATGATTCAAAAGTGTGAGCATGTCGGTCCAAAAGTCACAACTTCACATGATGGCAACACAATAAAGGGTGATCCGAGATTTCACGTGGTGATGATCTCAATGAAAGCTCGAAGATCATCAAAGATGTGGATCGATTAAAGGCCTCCACTAAAATTACAAATCAATGCGGACTTTGAAGTTGCACTACTTAAGCACAAAGATTGCGAAAGTGAAGAATTAAAGTCTACGAGCTCAAGGCCGAAGATAAAATACAATGCTAGGATTCAAATGTAAAACATGGGGTGACCTCCTTAGGGAGATTGTTAGGAATTAGAAAATTCCATAGTGAAGTGTCGGTCACCCTAAGTATTATCTAGCATAAGTTAGCTCGTAGACATATCATTAGTTACGTTATTTATCGGTTTATTAGTTAGTTATTAGTTTAGTTTAGCGTAGTGCATCACCGTGGAGGAAGGACGGTCTTTACCCATCAGATACCGATCCACAGGCCGATAGGAGGTCGTTATGTTTGTAAGTATAAATACCCTTCCATCCATGGAAGGGGTGTGACTTCTTTGAATAAACCTTTCACTTTTGATAAGCAACTCTCTTGAGAAACCTCCTCTCAACTCTCTTCATCTATCAAATGGCTTACTTGTTTAATCACAATCCTAGACCACCGAATCATCTAACAACATAATATTCACGATCCTACAACTATTTAGGGAAGATGTGTTTTTTTACTATATGGTGACCACAACCTAATTTTTTTCCCCTTTAGAGAATTTACTAAAAAAAATTACCAAATGTGTAAGGTTTTTCTAAGACTAAAAAATTTGGACTGCATTGTTTACCCTAAAATTCCGAGGATGAAGAATCTGAAAAGAAGATGGAAAGTGAGCGGAGGACGCCCATTATGTCTGTACAAATGCAAAGTATCATAAGTTTTATTTTATTCTGGTATATAAAACGAAGAAACGAGGATTTGTTAGCAAACCTGAAGATATGTACGAGGAAGAATGGAAGAAGAAAAAATGTTCCAAGAACGTTATGGTAAACAATATAGACAATGCTGTTCATACCATCATTCATGGCTGCTTTCACTATCGTCAGCAAACTCATATCCAAACATGCTATCATAATCATAACAGCGAAGGGAAGCACGTCATCGGCCCATGACCATGTCTCACTTCTTGTCATCTTTTCTCGGTCACAACTCACATTGAGGAGGCGAAGATGGCTTAATTGAAAAGCAATTATGTCAATGATTGGTATAAGTATGCCTCAAAAAGGTTGAAGTATTCCAAATCATGTGAATCTCATTTCTCTCGAGAGAAAGATATATAATATGTCGAAGACTTCCAACTAAGCAATAGTTAAATTTCAGCATGAACCACACTACAAAGTAAACAAAGTCATGCAAGTATTGAATCGTAATGTCTGATGTTTTGATGATTAATTTATATATATCACCTTCTTTCACGATTAATTTCATATATACCCAAAGTGCAAATTGAATCGTAATGTATAATGTTTTTAATGCGTGTTTGGGTATATATGAAATTCCATTTAAAAGGAGGAGATATGAAATCGCCTTTTCTTTAAACTTAAATGTAATAGACATGCGTAAGTAAGGATGGAATATATTATTTAAATAGAACTTGACTTTTCTTCTTTTTTTTTCTTTTTTTTATAAAAAAATACAACAATATGAAGAAAACAAAACAATAAGTACAAATGCAAGAACTCCCACTACCTAAACAATTTGTTAAATTTGAATAGCAGTCGTCGTGTGTGGTCAACGTCTGCTACATCGCTTTTTTTCTCCAAATGACCGAGACATGACCGGGTTGCCAAAGTCGATGACCTGGACTTTTTTTTTTTTTTTTTTTTTTTTTCAAACATTTTAAACAACAAATTTAAATTTATTAAAATTAAAAATATTACAATACTGAAATTCAAATAAACATTAAAATAAATAAACTACGATACGAAATACATAAATTATTAATTATATTATTAATTATATTATTAATGATTTTAATTATATTATTAATGATTTGTAAATTTCATTAGTGAGTGTTAAAATGAAAAAGAAAATTAGATGATTTATGTATTATTGTTTTGTCACAAGTGCTATATTAATTGTACTTTTGGTGAGAGTATTTAATGATTTTATTAATTAAAAATTAAAATACAGAATATTACAAGTTAGATGATTTATGCATTATTGTTTTGTACATAATTCTTCAAAGTTAAAGTCAAACATAGATATTACTCGGTTTGTTGACCATTTTAAGCGATCTTTGACCGATTAATCAATTGACCAATTTTTAAGTGATTTTGTCCGATTTTTAAGCGATTTTATTGACCAAATTTTAAGTGATTTTGTCTGATTAATCCGATTAGACTGATTTTGTCCCATTAATCGGTTGTTGACCGATTTTTAAGCGATATTTGATCAAACCGATTAAATAAGTCGATTATGATCAATTCGGGCGCTTAGTGACCGATCAGCGATTATGCGAGGATTACTCGACCGCCTGAGCCGATTTTTACAACAGAGAGAATGGGTCAACACCGTGCCCAACATAGCAAAGGAAGAAATTTATGCCATTCCAGTATCACAGAAACGCCAATACTAATTCTAAGACAACACCAAATATGAATAGCAAGACAATCGAACTCGATCAAACAAAAAGCATCAACATCCAAGCTTAACCTGAAACTCGACATTTAACAGGATCAAAAGCCATTGTTGCCAATCCATCTCAAGTTTTTTATTTAATCTTCTCACAATCCAATCATTTCTTTTAAGTTGAATATCTTGAACAATTATTTTTATAATTGAAACTTTTCCTTTGAACACGTGTGCATTTCTCTCTTTCCAAATGAAATACCTGATGACCAAATAATAGCTTGCCATAAACGTCTAGAATGATTAGGAACATCAATACCCCCGTTGAGAGAGAAAAAAATACCAATGGAAAAAGCGTTAACATTCCTCAATCTCCACCAATTAAATATCTTCTCCCAAACGCTCATAGCAAAGTTCACAACACCAAGCTATGTTATCGCAACTAGGACAAAGAACGGAATCTAAGTCAATCCTTTTTATCAATATCCTCAGAACCGGTAATATACCTTTCAAAGTCCTCCACGCCGAAAATATTTATCTTCTTAGGCACCAAACTGTTCCACAAGGTTTCTTGAGAACTATTTTCCAACATGAAGACATTGTGCTTTGACCGTGAACTTCCCATCCTCTTAAAGCTTCCATCTCCATCGATTTCTACAATAATTAGAAATAAGGAAAATTCCATATATACCCACGAAATATCATAATTCTATATTTACCCAAAATACAAGTTTTAGTGCATATGTACAATGCCTCTAAAGCATGTGTTGGGAAATATGAAATTATAACGTTTTTAAGGTATATATGAAATTGTCTGAAATAACAACATTTTGCAATAACCCCATTAATTCCTCAAACTCTCCATGAACCCTTCGACTTAGATTTCTAACCCAATCTCATTCCCAACTAAATACCATTTACCCAATTACCCTTTTCCGCCACCATACCTCCTTCATTCTATCAAAATGATATAACTTAGAAAATCTCTTAGCCAACCTCATATTCTCCAAACCCTTATCAACCCAAAACACAATTTAATCACACTCAAAGGCACACGGAACATCGAAAAATAATACAAAGGTAAGCTACCTAGAACCGATTTAACCAATGTTAATGTTAGACGTCCCCCAAAAGACATCGTTTTTGCTTTCCACTCGGCGAGCCGTTTTTTAAACTTCTCTGCCACTGGAATCCAAGTAATAATATTTTACTCTTGAAAAAAACAGACTAAAATGAAACACGTAAGTGTATAAGAATTTCCTCAAAGTTTCTTTTGTTTCCAGATTTCAATCCCTCCTCATAAGTTAGGCTTAAAATTAACATAGTAAAATTAAAAAGTCTCATCTTACACATCATCTTGATCACGATCTTGTAAAACATCATGAATACCAGAATAGACAGCAGCTTAACCTTTGATTCCAAAGTAGTATGAGGAATCTCGTCCGATCCGAAATAACTGACTACAAAGAGATCCTGCAAACACTTAACGTACATCAACCGTTAACTTTTATAAGCTTGTGAAATAGATTTACAGAAGGACCAAAAATTCACTACCAGGATTAGGTACTTTACAAAAGCTAGTTATCAATCATAGGTATGGAGCTTAGACAGTTGTTCAAAGTTAAAAATATGGACATCTGTACGTAGTAACACAAAACATTCACTCATATACCAGTCAAATTTCCGAAACAAATTAACATAAACAGGTTAGGTTTGTATTACCAAACATTAAACATGTGCTACATGAGATTCAAACACAGATATCTCAACACAATGTGCACAAGCCTTTTTAAGGTTAATAATTGACATGTATGGAAATCATATTGCCCCTCATGATAAGGTTGCTACTTTTACCATCATTTACATCCAAAAGCGCCATCACTTGAAAAAATATACATTTTTACTTATACAACTGCAAATAAGTAACACTCTTTCCATCTCCCTCAGTCGATAAAACTTTGGTTGGGATCTCACATAATTAAACGTATTACCTACAATCTATACCTAAAGTCAATATTTGTCTTGTTGAAATTTATAATTTACACGATCACTTTTTATCGGTATATATTAGTATACTTGCACATTAATGGTCATATGTTGAAGTTCTTATCGATTAACATTTTGATTCATCTAATGATGAAAGCGGATGAGTGTTTTGGTCCGATAACACGGGTTCATCTCCAACAACCAAATCTTCCTCCATCCGCCATTAACTTTTTCTCTTTGGCTTGTCCCCACATCACGTAATAAAATCCAAAGAAGAACTAGTCACAACAAGATCGTGAAGCGATGGAACAAAGCGCCTTCAAATAAAACAAGTTGATCGATTAGACACCAATACGTGTTGTCCAACTTGTAACAAATACTTTAGCTTGCCCCAAAAGAGTCAGTCATTCCAATTCCTGTTGGCGACCCAAGAGCTTCAATGCTTACTAGGAAAGGTGATAGAGCTATACATTGTATCGTCCCAAAGAGACAGAGAAAAGACAACGATCATTGATATGGGAACTTTCTAGCTGTTCGCCTAAAATGCATAATTCATGACATTAATACTAGCGAGTTTTTGTGTAACACTCGTTATTTTTTTTAAAAAACTTAAAAAATTTTATGTCAAAATCTAGATAAAATCTTTTTTCTTAAATCATTGGATAGTTTTACACACACACACACACACACACACACACACACATATATATATATATATATATATATATATATATATATATATATATATATATATATATATATATATATATATATATATATATATATATATATATATATATATATATATATATATATATATATATATATATATATATATATATATATATATATATATATATATATATATATATATATATATATGGATAAAATTTTTAATATTTTTTAAAAATCTTGAAAATTGTAATTATTTAAAAAAATTATCCATATTTTTCAAAAAAAATTAAATAAAACATTATCAAAATTTTAAAAAGTTTTTCCATATATATATATATATATATATATATATATATATATATATATATATATATATATATATATATATATATATTAAACTTTCAGATTTTTAATCTATATTTATTTATTTTTAAATAAAATTTTCAAGATTTTAAAAAAATATAAAAATTTATCCAAATTAAAAAAAAAGTATAAAAAGTCTATCAGCTTTTTCTTTTAAAAAAAAGAATTTATCTAGATTGAGAAAAAAATTAAAAGTTAAAAAAAATTAACGAGTGTTACCAAAAAGGATCAAATGCTGAATTTCTTCCAGTTTAGGGACCAATTGTGTAACTTTTAATTTAGTTTAACTCAGAACTGGTAGTAACAGAATCATATTAAATTAGATCAAGATTATTTGAAAATATGTTACGTAAATTTGACAATTTACAAAATACATTAAATAAACTGTTTATTTAAAAAATATGTCACATATCTTTTAAACTTTCTACCATATACTTAAAGTACATTAATGTATCAAAAAATATTTGAATGGGGTATTGTCCCCGACCATGTTGTTATCCTTAGGTGGCGAGGTTTGGAGGTGTTAATTACATCCTCGCCATTCATTGATTCAAATTAATAGCTAAAAACAAAACTTTTATTGTATAAGTTGGGTCAAATATATACATATCTGTGAACTTTAGATAAGGTTTCGTTTAGCGAGGGGTATAACATGTTGTCATGTTGGTAGACTTTGGGGTAAAAGAACCCAATTGCCAAATTAGGTAGTCTAAACAAAACTTTTGTAGCAACTCGTACATTTCAGGTCATTAGTTTAACTATTTATTTTTATTTATTATTACTTTAATTTTTAAAATAAAATTACTTACACGTATAATTAGAAAAATTCAATCATGTAAGCTTAACTCGTAATCAAAACTAAACTATGATCAGTTTAGGTGTTCTATACATTTTATTTTCCTTATAGTAATATTTTATATTTTCCTTATAGTCATATTTTATATGCTATTTCTATTTTGCCATCTTTATATAAACCTTGTACGTTTTATATTTTAAGTGTAATTTAAATCCACGTTTCTAGTTTTTACAAACGTTTACGCACTCCGTTAAACTTATCACTCATATAATATACTAATATAGAGTATATTAATAAGTTTTAATATTTTTATATTTTCGTTACCCGATTTTAAGTTTCGTGACTTAAAATTTAACGTAACAATTATCGGATCAAACCATACTTCGTAGTTCAAACTTTATATCAAAAACTAGACATTCTTTTCTTTTTACCATGACTCATTTCATGAGACACTTGTCTCATGAGATGAATCACTTTTAGTCATAAGTTAACTTAGCTAAGTAACTAAAATATCTATTCTTGAAAAATCTTTATAACACCTCATCATTTGTAAATTGTTTTAACACTTAACCATTAAGTTAACAAAATAACACAAGACACCTAATGAGGCATTCGGCTATGATTTAATCACCAAGACATATATGTCACTAGTAGAGAAAGATCATTTTATAACGGACTTTTAAAAACGGTTTTCAATTAAACCGTGTTAAATAATTTGAAAGACACAAAAAGTAATATAAAATATTTCATTTAACACGGTTGCTTATTTTATCCAACTTTTTCTTATTTTACAGCGGTTATATAAGAATGCTTTAAAAAGAATCAATATTATATAATTTATATTTTTTCTCATTTAAAACGGTTAAGTATAAATGTTCTAAAAGATTTCATATTTTATAATTTAATTTTATCATTTACAGCAGTTGATTAGCGGTTGATTATTAACGTAAGATCTAATATTTTATAACTTATACTTGTTATTTAGAACGGTTAATTATAACAGTTTTAAATAATTTATTATTTTATAATTTAGTTTTGTTATTTACAATGGTTTATTATTACTGTTTTAAAACATATTTTCAAATTCCAAATCCTAAGGCTGCGTATAGTGGGACGAGAAAAATTCGTCGGTCGTTACCTTTGACCGATTTTTAAATCGGTCGACATCAATGTGGTGTTTGGGTGAACATCGGTCGTGGTCCAAAAAAGTGAATATCGATTGGATTTTCACGATTTTGAAACTCTCCCACTTTACATCCTATAAATACTAACCTCAAACAAAATTAAATACGAGCTATTATTTGGTTCTTTGTCTTCCGGCGATGATGAGGTTTTAGTGAGTTTGTGGAGTTTGCGAATTTTGCTTGGAAGGCTTACAAAGCATCACGACCAAAGTTCCACGGTTACATACGTGGGGATCATGAGGGTGCTCATAATCGTTTAGTGGCGGCATACTTCTCCGAAAACCCGCAGCTTCGACGAAAGAACATTCTATCGGTGGTTCCAAATGAGCCGAGAACTAATCACACAAATTGTTCGAGAGGTAACCGATCATTCTCCTTATTTTCAACAAACTCTTGATGCTAGGGGCGTACTGGTATTGGCCCATTGGTCAAGTGTCTGCGACCATTCGTCAATTGGAATCTTGGCCCGTTCACGATTCTCTTGACGAGAATCGGCATTGTCGCAACAATATCCGTGAATGTCTCCGTAAGTTTTGCCTTCGTTATCATGGAGTTATATGGTGTTGAGTATTTGCAGCTCACGTATTCGACCTTGAAAGATTATATGCTCATCAAGAGCATAAGCATGGATTTTTCTGCGATGATGGGAAGCATTGATTGTACAAGTTGGGGTGGGAGAATTGCCCAAATAGTTTGAGAGGTCAATATGCTAGGGGTGATCACGGGCCACATCCATTCATTTTATTGGAAGCGGTCGCTTCAAGATTTATGGATTTGGCATGCGTTCTTTGGTGTCTCCGAATGAATAACGACGTAAACGCTTTACATCGCTCCCCACTTTCAATGATATCAAATGGGAAAGCACCGACCTTGAATTCGAGGCTAACGATGTACCTTATAAAAGGGGATATTATGTTCTTGACGGGATATATCCATAATGGTCTCGTTCTTATTAAGTCCATTCAAATCCTCCCACGGGTGATGAAAAAGAATATTGTACAAGAGGAAGCACGAGCAAAGAAAGAAAGATGTGGACGGGTTTTGGTGTGTTGAAAAAGAAGTGAAAATGCTTAAAGTTCCCGCCGAGGATTGTATAAATGGGATTTCCAAGATATTGTGTATATGTATCATATTACATAATATGATCATTCGACACAAGCGGGGGCGATATGTCCTACATGGTTCAAGATGAGGGCCATCGTGATCACGACCCCTTAAGATCGTATGAAGAATCGTTAGTAGTTACTCAGAGCTAATGGACTCATCAACTCATCTACACTTAAAATCTGATTTGATCGAACACATTTAGAGAAATTGTCGAAATCAAGTCAATCAAGAGAATGAAGATGGTAGTGACGATGACGATGAGGAAGACGATGAAGAATTTTGTAATGTTTTTAATGTTATTTGAATAATTTACGTAATGTTTTTAATGTTTATTTGAATTTAGTGTTGGGAATTATACTAAGTATGAATTATGTTTGAGATTATCAACAAGATTCTCAATAAGAGTTATGGAATCTCAAGACTTAATTCTCACTGAAGTAATGAAACCGTAGATGGTTTCTCGAGATAGATATTCGCGTATTCTATAGTTAATTAGGATATGCATGAGCTTTATTAGGAAGTTATAATGTATATCTTATTTAGTTTTATGTTTATACGTTTCTTGGGAAGCGGATTAAGGTTTCTTGTATAAAAGGAACACAATAGTATGAGTTATGTACGAGTTGAAAACAAAGTTTTAGTATTATTAAAAGATCCATAGAGGATCAAAGTGTTCTTAGTTATTTGTGTTTGTTCTTGTGTTTAATTTCCGCTTGAATACAAGTTATAGAGACTGTCTTATAGTGTGTTTGTGATTACATAAGCATTACTATCGATCTACGAGTGCTTTAAGATCTATCAAGGTCTATAGGTTCAACAAGTGGTATCAGAGCCTCGGGAGTGTCTTTACGATACTAAGAACAGTCTTATATTTACACCCATACAACCAAAACAACCTTCACCATGCCTGGATCAGATGATGAAATTGAAGTCACCAACAACCAAAACAACACATCTCTGCAACAACTTAGTCTATCAAACAGCAATGCAAAGTTCCCATACCTAAAGAAGAAAGAGTATGATTTGTGGGCAATGAAGATGCGAGCTGGATCTCCAACATTGATTGGAATCTCTCGAAATTGTGAAGAAGGGAAGCAACAAGAAGAGGCATATCACGAGATCCCGATGGTAAGGTTACCATCCTTCCTCCCAAATCTTGAAGAGATATTGGTCACGTCGGAGAGAGAATAAAGTCGAACTATTCTTCTTCGTGCTATACCGAGGATCACTTGGGTGACTTTCACTTCATGCGAGAAGCAAAAGACATTTGGATGGCGATCAAAGCTATATTTGGTGGGAATGAGGAGTCAAGGAGAATGAGAAATCAATCTTGAAACAACAGGTTCAAGAATTCCAAATCTCAGAGGAAGGTATCCACAAGGGTATGACAGTTTCATAAGATATTGAGTCAATTGAATCAATTTGAAGGCAAAGCCGTATAATGATGACGCAACTCAAAGTTCTTACGATCTTTACCTTCATCTTGGTTGCAAGTAAGCATTGCCCTAAAAGCTAAAGGTGGGCCGGATATGCTCACTTTTGATGAACTATACAATGACTTAAATCTCTTGAGCCCGATGTGAGAAGTCCTTTTCGCTCATCCACCCTAGTCACACACTTTTGTTGGGGCCTCTCAAATAGGATGACTTATGCTCCAAGTCCTGTTTCTCAAAGATCATCATCCTATACTTCAACTTCATCAATTTCTCAACCTAAACCAAAGAGTGTATTGAAGATGTGATTCACTCTTTTGTTGCCGATTATGACACTCAATGAAAGAATTCAGCCTTTCGAGGACCTCGAATGTGGATCCATTTGACATGGAGGAGATGAACTTGAAGTGGCAATCGGCTATGCTCTCAATGAACATCAAGAAGTTTGAGAGTAAATCTGGGAGAAAGTTTGGGTTCCGTGGAAGAGTAAGATTTAATGTAAGCAAGGTCAAGTGCTTTACTTATGGGCGATGGGTCACTTTCAGAGAATGCAAGGATAGGAAGGCCGGTGATGAGGTGAGATATTCTTCCTATCGCCAGATTCAAAAGGAAGCTGAACTTCAAAGGTCGGACCTCCACAGTCATTGTCACTATGGATGACCATGTCAATTGAATCGTATGAGCCCGATAATGATGAAGGTCCCGTTTGGAGAATATTGATTGTCTGGCTAGTTGTACTTGTGAGGATAGGCATGATCAAGTTGCCTTAATGGGCATCTCTAAGGTACATAATCGTGTTTTTGGTTGTAGTGAACGTTATAATGAACTTAAAAAGCCTATGATGAATTGAACCTAAATATAATGAATGTTATGTCAAGTTGAGGCTTATAAGCAGGGCTTTAAAAACATTAGAAAGACAAAAGTTTGGTTTCAAAAGAATCAATTGGCTTATGATGAAAAGATCGTGGTGTTACAAAGTGATTTAGATTGTGCTAAAATTGATTTAAAACGAACGAGAAAGAAAAATCTAAGGTAGTTTCCTAAAACCAAGTGCTAAAAGAGAAACTAGATAAGGAAGTAGTTAGACATAAAGAATGGTTAATATCAGTGACAATCTAGCTAGAAATATTTATAGTAGTCAACCGAGACCTCGGCGATAGGTTTAGGTTTTCAAAAGTATGTAGGATTAGAAGCTTAGGAATGATGGGCGAAACTACACCAAAGAAGTTTAGCTAATTATGTTAAAGAAGGTACATTACATCCGCTCTCGACCCATTAGAGGAGAACATATGCCCATTGACCTATCCTCAATGTTGACTTTGATGGATCACACCATCTTTATGGCAAAAGTCAAGAGACTTGCTGACCACGATTCTTCATCTACTCGACTTTGTCTCTTGTTGTACAATGTGACAAGTACTCTAACCAAGAGTCTACTTCTACTACCGTGTGATTCAAATGACAAGTTAGACCTTCCCAAGACCTTGCCCAAGCCTACACCCAAGACCGCTTATGTTTATTAGAGTTGTCACGAGAATCACCTTCCAAGACGCTTCCTCTCAAGACTTTTCTTTAATTCTTGCACAATAATGCTTTTAAGTCTCGTAAAAACAATTACATTAATTTTTGTGGATTGAATGCTTTTGCATGTAATAGAACATCTTTTACCTTGAATAAATCTTCTAAAAGAAGACATGTTTTGTTTGGGAAGTAAATATTACCGATTAAGGATTGTAATTTTCATGAGCAAAGAATGGGTGCAGTCTTGGTCAAAAGAAACCTAGACCAATGTGGACAAATATTAATGATATACCATCCTTTATTCCACAAGCAACTAATAATAAACCTTCTCCTTGGAGAAGATCTGCTAGACCTTATGTGAAACCAACGAGTTCATATTTTCAAAATGGTTATTGGCCCGGATGTATTGACTCAATGTATGATGGGAAGGGAACTTGGGGTAATCGTTGTGTAGCCCTCAAAGCAGTTGTTCTAGGACTAAAAAAGGACCCAATTTTCAATGGAGGTCCAAGAACAATGGTGGATCTTTTGTTTCTACATGGCCTAAATCTTGAGATCCACAGGTGTGCTCAAGTCAAGAATGACTTGAGTCTCCATAGTGTACTAATATTTTGTATATTTTTTGTTGTTGTTGTAGGATCATCCTCTTAAGCATAAGGAAGTTGGCATTGTTGATAGTGATTTTCCGTACATGTCGTGAAACGTAGATATGATGCATAATTTCGCACTCCATGTAAGGAGGAGGCAATGTAACTTTTGGTGGAAGTGATGGTAGAATCACTGAAAGGCACCATCAAAACACCTCAACTGGACTTTGAGAATGTGTACTATGTAAAGGAACTCAAACACTTCAACTTGTTCTCGCCTCACAAATTTGTGACACCAAGAACAAAGTATTCTTCTCTCGAGGATGAATGTCTTGTGCTATCTAAAGACTTCAAACTACCGTAAGATACATCAATTCTGGAGAGTTCCTAGAAATCACAATCTATAAACATTCAACTTGAATGATCTTCAACCGTAGGTGACCTAACTTTTTGGTGGCTAAAGCATCCTCGGATGAGTCTACAAAATGGCATGAAGGATGGCTCATGTGAACTTCAAGACCATCAACAAACTATCTAAACTTGGTCTAGTTGAAGGACTTCCTTCCAAAGTTTTCACCAATGAACATAATTGTGTTGCACGCAACAAAGGAAAGCAACACAAAGCCTCATACAAAGTTATTACGTATGTGAGCACTATCTCGCACCCTCTTTAGTTCTTGCACATGGATCTCTTTGGTCCAACCCAAGTCAAGAGTATTGATCATAAGTATTTACGCACGGTAATAATCGATGACTTTTGTATTAGAAAACTCTTGGAGAAAAACATTCGAAAAATATCTTTAGAGAGTTATAGAGATCCATAGAGGATCATTGTTTTATGAGAAAAACCTTGTTGGTAACTTTGATTGTGTCAATTATTATTCCACCGCATTCAATCAATATTGCTTATACCCTAGTTGAGTCCGGATCTTGGTTTCTACAATTGTACAACAAACCCGCAAGAAAAGTTAGACAAACAAAGAATATACATTTTTTTAACTAATAAAAGAAAGAAAGAAAGAATACAAGATACCAATATCAAGAAGATGCTTGATGTTGTCAAGTCGAGTCTTAATCAATCCAATCAATTGTTCAAGATGTAGCATATCATTCCAACTCGGATCCGGAGGAACTTCCAACTTCTTTCTAAGCATACTTTGCATCAATTATGCAGACAAAGGATAAAGCTTATCAAATAACATACACACATCATCCCACACTTTGTCTCCACCACATGCACACATGGCATAGGATAAAATCTCCAAGACTCAACCTTTCACTTATGTGAATTCTTCCAAATAGAATACCCTTTACCATCCGGAGATCGAGAGTCAAATAGAACTTGAAGATCACCCAACAAGTATAAACCAACCCTATGGTGAATGAGTAGCATAATGCTTAGTTACAATGCCATATGTAGTATTCAAATCTTGCCTATCCACCATATGAAATATTTCCTTCAAGAAGTTAAACGCATAGAAGAATTATCCAAATTAAAAATGGTGTTGTCGTCCATCACCAAAGTCCAAGCAATCAACACATCATGAGACCCTTCAAGAAAAACATCGCCAGATCCTTCTTTAATGAAAGTTGAATCGTGAGCCTTTAGATCCAAAGAACTAACCCCGAGAGACCGATGAATCCTAGAGGTGTGTGTCCCATCTCGATCTCACCGATCTCCTTAGAGCAATGTGTCTTTTAGACATCCTTTTCTTCCTCCTACCGTATATAAATCTCCATAGAAATGAAGATGGTACCTTCTCGCATTCATTAGGGACATCTTTAGTAGGAATGTAAGAAGTAGTTGAAGTAATTGGAGCAAGACCACTAAATTCATACATTCTCTCAAGCACCTCTCTCGCCCTCTTAGCTTTAGCAAACGCTAGTTCACTTTCTTACCCAACTCGCTCCTACTTTATCAACAGTGCAACACTAGGTAACTCTTCTAAGAAACAACATGAGGTTCAAGAGATTGAACCTTTTCACCGAATATATAACTTCAAGATGCTTGAAGTAACACCAGAGAACTCATCTTTGGTGCAACAAAGATCAAAAGAATCCACAATCTCAACTGTCTTGGTTCTTTTGCTTTTGGAGCATCTCGACTACCAGAATCCTCTTCAAGTTAGAAGGTGGTGTAATCTGCTACATAATCCTATGATACATACTATTCAACTCGTAATCATCTAAAGCCCGACTTGCTTCTTTGTTAAACCAGATCGATAAATAGCAATACTTTGGTTATACACCACATTCCTCATATAGAATTTCTTCGAATCTTGTTTGTGGTCTCTCTTAGCTTGAGCCCTGTTTAGCGAGAATGGCTTTCCTCTTTGCAACATGCAACTAGCTTCTTTTGTTCCCCAAGAGCCACCATTTGTTCGGCAGAAAGTTGTCACTATCAAAAGCAAGACCTAAGATACTTTGTGCAAGAAGAGGGATTAGATGCGACTTTGATGAGTATATGCATCCCATTGCTCATCAAGAATCGAGTAGATAATTTATCAATTTCTCTTTGTCTCTTAGGAGGCAAATTTGTAGTAAACTCGAGCTTCAAGTTGTTGAGCCAATGCATGACTCTTTTTCATATCTCGCACACTCCGCCTAGCATTCTTGCTTGTTCTTGCCTTTCCTGTTCACTCACAAGATCTGAACCAAGCTCTTCATCAATCTTTACTCCTGTCCCTTTGTCAGTAAGGTCCTTAGCAGAATCATCATGATGAGTATCAACAATAGGAATTTCAGAAGAAACACCCATGGAAGCATCAGCAGAAAGATGTTGAGGAGTGTCTTCAGAAGTAACATTAAAACTCCTTCCAGCAACAAACACTTCATGAGCTGCCGAAGGTGGAGAAGTAGGTTGTACTTGCACGTATGAAGATTGACCAAGCTCGGAAGCAACATTCATCATTGAATCATCAACGCTCATCGATGGTTGCCACATTGTCCACACCTTGCAATTTTGAGGATTCGGTGGAATCCTTGCTCAACATCGCCTTCTCTTTCTTCTAGTAAAGAGAATAGGATCCTTTTCTTGAAGATTCATTAGCAACTGGAGAAGAAGCATGAGTCTTTGAGCCACATCACCAAGATGTCAAGTGAATCCAAATGAGTATCCTCTTGCTCCTCATCGAAGAAACCACAAGCCTCCTTTGCTATTTTGCCCATGTTGCTCCTCTAAATCTGAACCTTTCTCTTTAACTCCACAATCTTACCACCAAGTGAAGATTTAGTCTCATCAAGCTCCTTTTAAGATCTGCAACCTCTTGCAGTCCGCTGAGTAAAGCATATACGATATATAAGAGTAATAGGGTCCTCACTCCACCGGTAGATTGCTCAAATGGTAATGGGAGCTTCATTGAACCTTCAGGAGAAATATTGTCATGCTCAAAATAGGAGACCTTTCAACAAAAGGCTCTCTTACAGACTAGGTATGAGTGTGGCTAAAGGTGAAGGTGTTGGTTGGTCGAGAAACATGTGATGCTTCGTAATTCATGGAAGGGCCCTCATCAAGGAAACGATGGATTACCATCGTAACAACATTGGTAGAGGGTGGAGGACCAACAACATTACCCTCATCAAGAGCCTCATTGCCTTGAGGCAACATAGTCGCTAGCAAAGGATAATGTGTCCCAACATAATTAGTTTTCATTGAAGCAAACACTTTAGAATTTAGAGCTCCAATGGGACAAAAATACTGCATCTTGGGTTTGTATGTCTAAAACTATTTGCAAAACCGGATACATAAGAAACTTATGCTTTTTCTTTGAACATTTTCAACCATGTTATCAAAAATATACATAGAAAATTTATAAGTTAAACCCTATGAAAGACATACAATCCCACAACCCAATTGAGTAGAAAATTGGTCCCATCCACCTGACTTATTACTAATGCACTGAAGTAAAGTGTGTAACAAAAATCTCCACATGGGGCAAAGCTTGTTTTTGTGCCACATATCGGTTCTAGTACTCTGATAACCTACAGCCCTTAGCCCAACAAGTATCTCCACAGAATTAGAATGATAAACCCCATCTTCATCCTCCAAACGGAGTTGTCTCCTTATCAAACCCTCAGTCACAACATACTATGTTCCATCAATCGTAAACTTATCTCGTGTCACTATGTTTTCTAGCAGAAGCCCAAAATTGTTCAACTAATGATCCATAAATCACATTTGGAGAGTGCGTTAAAGCATAATGAATCTTGGATCGCTTCAAGAACTCCACCATTGGTTCATATAATTCATGACCCTTTGCTTTTCCCAGAAAAGCCACTTTGTTATGATCTTTCTTAAATTGAAGCACCATATGAGAAATTGTGATTATGGGTTATGATTCACGCAACTGGAAGTGTGTTTAACTCGAGTGAAATGGGAATCAGTTATTTTGGCGAAGATATGCGAAGATGGTTATTATTTGAAGTTACCCAATTATGGTCAAAAGGATCGTAACAAATCGTTGACCATATCTTACGTGTAAAATAATCCCAATTCAAATTAACACTTCAGCAGAAACGATGGTCAATCTGCTGAAGAAGGTCAATCAGCAGAAACAACTCAAGCGACTTAGTATCTTCAGTAAATATCTTGAGTGTTACTGTGACACCCAACTCGCATTAATTGTCATAAAACCTTGAATCCGCCTATAAAATAATCCCAATGCACACTTAACACACATCAATTACCCCCTAATTATCTTTACAAACCCTAATTTCTCCAAAAACACCCAATCATCAACAATAACAATGTCTATCAAACCAGAAGTCATTGATCCATCCTCCTCTCCATCATCAACATCATCATCATCATCAGCCAATGATGATTCACGCCGGTTATTTTGATATCCTTATTAAGATGAACCTCGACCTTTGAAATCTCCCTTTCTCCTTTCTTCTAAAGATGATAGTGTAGTAGATCCAAGTGAGTCTTCTAGTGATTCTGATGACTCCTCAGATCGTCTAGAGCCAAGTGCCGTGGTGATTGCACTTCCTGATCCAGAAACTGGTGCTTCATGCCATGGAAGTAAGGGAAAGGGCAAGAGAGCTGAGGTGGCGGGAAAGGGAAAAGGGAAGATGGAGTGATGCTTTATGGTGGAACGAGTAGATGGAACAACCAAAGATTTTTCGTATCACAAATCCATCTACCATGCCAAGAGCCAAAGATATAAAACTAGGTTCTTAAGCATCTTCATCGTCGTTTTCATCAATCCATCCTTTCCATTTTCATTTTCGCCTTCGACTTCTTACATCTTGGTTATGCATATCCACCGACTTTTGTAATAGATGATAGGAACTAGTATAGGTTTGGTAGATCTTGTATAGAAATGGTCTTGTATTTTCATTTGAAGTTGATTGTAAGTCGAAGTCGTAAGTCAAACTGCTTTCTTGAATGAATGAACAATTAATCTTCATGATTTCTCTTGGGTAGAAATAATTAGATCACTTCATTACTCCTTTTAGTAGAAACAAGCTTTAGCTTACTTGACCATTTTCCATTAACCAACTTTGTGAACTTCAACTTATATAAGCATTCTGCAAAACAAACACAGAGTAGCAAACACACCAACCAAAACAAACAAAACTCAAAGAACATTAGCAGGTTAGTAATGTTAGCAAACAAAAAGATAACCAAAAATCTACAAAGTTTACAAAATATACAACTAAAATCCTCCCCTGAGGCATATGCCTCCCCTGAGGCCTATGCCTCTCCTTAAACTTTGTAGTCAAGGGTTAAGCATCCCAATATGGGCAACAAGGTGTTGAAACCTGGGTCCATCAAAAACTTTAGTCAACAAATCTGCCACATTCTCATCTGTGTGAATCTTAACCACCTTTATCAAATGTTTTCAAAAGCATCTCTTATAAAGTGGTGCACGATCTCAATATGCTTAGTTCTATTAAGAAAACGGATTTTAACTATGCATATGGTACTTTGATTATCAATATAGATTGTGGTGTTCATAAAATTAAACCTATAATCCAACAACCGATTTTGGATCCATAGTACTGACCACAACAATTTGCGCAGACAACATACTCGCTTGAAGAGTAGAGGTAGCAACAATAGTTTGTTTCTTGCATTGTTAAGAAATCAATCTTCTACCAAGAAATTGGCAACCTCAGGTTGTGGATCTCTATCCGATTTGCACCAAAGATAATCACTATCACTATATGCTTCCAATACAAAAGGAGACTCTTTTGGGTACCAAAGACCTAATTTAGGTTGGCCTTTCGATACTTGAAGATCTTTTGACCGCATTCAAGTTGGAAGTAAGTGAAGTGACCTCGATGTCTAGAACAAGCACTCACAAGAAAGGTAATATCGCCCGAAGTCATTAAATACATTAAGGAACCAATCATAGATCGTATAAGTGAACATTTATAGTGGATCTCGTTCAATATTGTTCTTTGGTTTGGAGCTTCATAAGGTGTAGTGGCGCTTCGACATTTTCCATACCAAACTTCACAAGATGTCTCTCATATTATTCTGAATGATAAAAATACCATCGGTTTCTGTTTGAACTTGTAGACCTAAAAGAAAGTAAGCCCCCATAGCACTCATCCGAAACTCTCCTTCATTAACTCCTCAAACTCCCACGCACCAAGCTTCTTTAGTGGAGCCAAAGATAATGTCATCCATAAACTTGCACAAGAATGATGTCTCTGTTATTTTCTTTAGGAAAAGTGTTTTGTCAATGACACCTCTTCAGAACCATGCTTGGTAATGCAGGTAGCCTAGCATACCATGCTCTTGGTGCCTGATGAAGTCCATAGAGAACTTTCACAACCTTTTAAACATGTTGTGGATGATCTGGGTCTTCAAAGCCTTTGGGTTGAGTGACATAAACCTCTTTTTCTATCTCACCATACAGAAAAGCACCTTTCACATCCATTTGATAAACCATGAATCCCATATAAGATGCATAGGCCAAGAATATTCTAATGGCCTCAACTCTAGCTACAGGTGCAAAAATCTCATCATAATCGATTCCTTCATCTTGCCTGAACCCCTGAGCCACTAATCTTGCTTTGTTTTTAACCACTATACCCCTTGCATCTCTTTTATTCTTCAAGATCCATTTTGTCCCAATTACAAACTTTCCATCAGGTAGTGGTACCAAAATCCAAACCTCCTAATTCTTGAATTGTTGCATCTCATCCTGCATTGCTTTAAGCCAACTTGAATCTTCAAGAGCTTGAGTAACACCGTTGGTTCCACTTGAGAAAGGAAGCAAGCAAACAAACAACGCTTAAAGTCTCGTGTGATTGTCCCTTTCCGATTTGAGACATATGAAAGAAAAGCATTTGACCATACTTGGACGTGTCACGGCACTCTAGTTCGAACAGGTGCTTTAGGATCACCAATAATATTTGATTGAGGATGAGCAATTGTTGATCCTTTTTGTAGCGTAGGGTTGATATCAATTGTGGTGTCAAGATTGGTCATGGTTGGTTGAAAATCACCGCCATAGAAGGTGAGGTGAAGATGCCATCTTTGGATTGATGATTACCAAGATCCAAGGACTTGGAAATCGTGTATATGGTTCTTCAAATTACGTGGACACACTAGTTGGAGTTTGAGTAGATGCAAGCAGGACCGCCGCAGATTTGATGATGTCGGGAGAAACAGAGAACTGTCGGGAGAAACAAGGTTTCCATCGAATGCATCTTTGCAAACTCCCACCAAGCCTCTCGCCTTCAAGATTGGTGCATGCTCTTGCTTCAGAGTCTAGCAAGGTCCTCTGCATAGTGTGACTCATCTTCATCCTTATCGAAATCACTTTAGAATGATCACCTTCAAAATGGGTAGGGAGAAGGAAGGTACAAGAATAGGTTGCTCATCATGATCGGACTCACTCACGAGTCAACATCCAAGGCGCTGCATGGTTAGTGGGAGACTCTTGTGTACCGCAGATTGGTTAGCAACATGTCTAGTATAACCCAAGTAATCGCTTATAGTCCAAGTCAAAGGACCAAACATGACCTTGACCTTGAATATTGGGCTTATCTTCCGGATATCTCGGGTTAAGTGTCTCCTCAATCTTTCTAGCATTCAAATTATATACCACGTAAGCCTTACTATGAGTCGAATAACCCACAATATACCCTCATCGCTTTCTCATCAAATTTCCCTAATGGATCATCGGTGTTCGAATGGTCACTTGACATTCAAACGGTTTGAGGTAATGTATAGCGAGAACTTTCCCATGAGAAGTTCATAAGGTGTCTTGAAATGAGGTCGAGTAATGGATACCTGTTGAGTACATAGCAAGCCGTGCTAATTGCTTTAGTCCGAACATAGTAGGTAATTTGAGTCTCCAAGCATGGATCTTGTCGCCTATTAAGGTCCTATTCTTTCTTTCACTACCCCATTTGTTGTGGGGTTCTTGGAGTGCTATAGTCCTTTTAATCCCTTTAGACTTACAAAGTTCGATTAACACAGCATTTTTGAACTTTGTCCCATTATCACACCGAATTCCTTTAACCTTTTTGTTCAATTGGTTTTCAACAAGGGTAATGAACTCTTTTAAAACTTGAGATGTTTCATCTTTAGTCCTCAAAAAGAATACCCAACAAAATCTGCTATAATCATCAGTAAATGAATATAAAGATTTCTAAAGTGCTGCTTCTTCGGCACCACGAATGTTTTCCCTTAGCGGCTTCATTCAGCAATGCAACAGTCTCTTTTTTTATCATCAAACAAAAGAAATAAGACAATTTTTTTTTTAATTTTTTTATTTATAAAATATAAAAGAAAGAAAGAATAAAAATAAACAAAACATGTAAAATATACCATCAAGCAACATCAGAAACCAAAGACATTTGTAGTGTCGTGAAACACTAAGCCTCCCTTTAGGCTTATGAGGATCCAACATTGCAAAATGGTTAGAATACAAAATACAACAATAAGCCTCCTTTAGGCTTATGCCTCCCTCAATCAATGCACCGACAAAGACCATTGTTCTTGGGTACCCGAATGAACCTTTCCTTTGAGTTTTCCAAGAATAACTGTTGAGGGCTTAACATCGCTTGCTACTCTAACTCCACCATGTGCCATATTCATATGAGATACATAAGGTGTATATGACTGAAAATAAGAACTTGTAGGTCTATAGGGCATAAGGCTAGCATTACTGCTCCACCACCCAAGAGTAACTAGTGAAGAATATCCTCCACCGAGTTGTCTAACTTTTCTTGCGGGTTTGTTGTACATTCTGCGGTTTGGTTATCGACTCACCATTGTGCCTTGTGTACATCAAAGAGTTGGCTAGTCAAAGGGTACAACTTTGGTAAAGACACATCAAATCTGTTGATAATGTAATGATTTGCTCAAAATCATAGGGTATGCAACTCACCCATGCTTAATTGTTGAGGGTTGTATGGTCATCAATTCGCCATGGTTTATTCCTTTTGGAATCCAAGAATTGGCTAGCCACAAGTATATGGCTTATGGTAAAGGCAAAGGAATACCATATTTGGTAATCAATTCACCAAGGGATTATTTCACCTAAGAATTGACTAGTCTTTGAGCAAACGGCTACAGTAAAGACATTTCAAATCCGTTACAGTTCTTGATTTGCTAATAAATCGATGGTTATCGCATGTACCATAGTTTTCGAACTTAAACATTTGGCTACTCCAGAGTAATGGCTATTGGTAAAGAGACATCAAATCCATTATTTTCAATGATTCACCTTCACAGGAGTTAACACACCGGATGTGATGAGAATAGTATGAAACAAATATGTTTTGATGTACATTTTGTCATTTGTTGTTTTGCAAAGATCCGGATTTTCAAAGTTTTATCATCATAGAGATGTACTTGTTTTGGTTCTTTGTTCTTGATGTTCGATTACAATCCTCTTATGTTCTTTGTGTTAAAGATCTATCAAGAAACCGGAACTTAACCTAGTCAAATTCCGCTTTAGGGAGGATTATTGGGAATTATACTAAGTATGAATTATCTTTGAGATTATTCTTGAAGATTCTTTGAAGAGTTATGGAATCTGCAAGACTTAATTCTGCAAGTAATGAAACCATGTAGATGGTTTCTCATGGAGATAGATATTCCGCGTATTCTATAGTTAGTTAGGATATGCATGAGCTTTATTAGGAAGTTATAATGTATATCTTATTTAGTTTTATGTTTATCGTTTCTTGGGAAATGGGTTAGGGTTCCTTGTGTATAAAAGGAACACAATAGTATGAGTTAGGTACGAGTTGAAAAACAAAGTTTTAGTATTATTAAAAGATCCATAGAGGATCAAAGTGTTCTTAGTTATTTGTGTTTGTTCTTGTGTTTAATTTCCGCTTGAATACAAGTTATAAAGACCTGTCTTATAGTGTGTTTGTGATTACATAAGCATTACTATCGATCTACGAGTGCTTTAAGATCTATCAAGGTCTATAGGTTCAACATTTAGTATTGTAATGTTTTTAATTTTAATGAATTTAAATTTGTTGTTTAAAATGTTTGAATTTAAAAAATGTCGGTCATCGATTTGTGACAACTTGGTCATGTCCGGTCACGGAGAGAGAAAGTTGATGTGGCGTGGTGACCCAGTCACGATCGTGGGTAGCCTAACGTTATACAAGTTCACGGGTTTGCAACTTTTCCTTTATTTCTTTCATTTTTTTTACCGTACTCACTTTTTCTTTATCACTTTACTCTTCACTCTTCTTCACCAACCAAAACGTTGAAATCAATCATAACACTCATAGCTTTCTATTCTGCAATATTCCACAATAAATTGTTCATTACACCAACTCTTCTACAATTAATTGCTTCATTATTCACGAAGGTAACTAATTTATGATCTTTCATGTTATTTGTTAAAAATTGTATTCTAGTTATATACTTGATATATATTTTTATCTTTGCTTGAGTATTTATAGTTTAGAGATTGCAAAAATCGTTCATGTAGTTTGCCCAGATTGCAAAAAGCGTCCCTGTGGTTGGCTAATTGCAGTCGGCGTCTCTGTGGTGAAATTTTGTGATCGTTTTGGTCCTTGATTTTAACTAACGTTAAATGAATTCCGTTAGAAGTTACACATTTAGCCCTTTTGGCCAATGATCGTTGCATCGTACATCCTTTAAACCACATGGACGACTGTTAGGTTCCCATTTATGTAACACAAGCATCAATATGAAGAAATGAGGTAAAGAATAGATCGGATGAACACACACACACTTATGCGTATAAATGAAAGAAAGTTTATGCTTAGGATAAATGTGAAAGTGAACAACCAACTCTCAAATGAGAGTTACAAAGGTATTTATAGGGAAGGAGCTAGGGCAACACACAAGCTCCCTTCCTTTACTTATTGGGCTTGGGCCAAGGCTTATGGGCTTTCTACATAAGCCTTGCCTTAAGTACTAACATAAAAGCCTAATTACGCTAACTATTACATATTAATTACTAACACTTGAAATATAGTTTATGAGTGATTCCAACAATCTCCCCCTAAGTGTTGGTGATTAATGATTAGAGTGAACACTTTGTAGGTGCTGATGTAATAGTTGCTTTGACGTCTTTTGACATTCTTCTTTCTTGTGAGAAGAAGTGCCTTAATTCTAACAATCTCCCAGTGTAGGGATCTTGTATTCTTTGAAGTTTTACGCTTTGGCGTCTTTGATTTCTTTGTTCTTTGATCTTTGTTCTTTGTGGTGGTAGTGATAGTATGTTGTGGTTATCGCATCAGTGCGCTTCGTTGCTCGGTGTCTCCACATCTTTCTCCAACATGCTCACACGCCTTAAATGTTGAGTTTCAATACTAGTGTAGTTCTCTTAGTCTTTAAACTTTGTAGATTCTTTGATTTTGACAAAGAATCATTCTGACTTTGTGTTGCCTTTGATTTTGAGAGAACTTCTTTTGTGTTGTTGTTGGTATGAGCATGTGGAGAATTAGCACGATCCTTTCCTCCTGTGAGCATCCATAAGAAGAAAACATAAAACATGGGTTAGAAATAATTCGGTAGCACAAGTTTGAACTTGAGTGTGTTAACGAGATAGTGTGAAAACACGTCTCTAATTCTCACAAAGGTTGTTCTGAATCGATTCCCACAAGTGAGATAACGCGATGTATCCGGTACACCCACGCTTCGGTGAGTTGTTGAGGTACACGAAGCATCACCCTACGACTTTAGACCGTTTGAGACACACTAAGCGTAACCCACAAGGAGTTACCGAAGTAACTTCTTTGTCGTGGCTGTTTGATGTTGACCGGCGGAGTTTCCATTCAATCACCGAGGATCACGGTTGTGAACCCTCATAAATGTTCTCGACAGTTGCTAAGATCTCGTGAAGGACTCGATAATGTATCACTTGTGTTCTTATTGTTGAACTACAAGCGATGAATTTTCAAGTGTACCTAAGAGATCTTTTGATGAATCTCGTGGCTCTTGACTCAATAGTGCGCTTTGGTTTACCTAAGCTGAGACTAGGGAGAGGGTCTCATTCTTCAATACCAACAATCTCTAAGAGAAAGCCGATAGTTTATGTAGGGTTTCATATGAGAATGAAACAAGCTTCTGTTGAGAGAAACTTGAGTGGCTAAGAAGGTTTAGTGCATGCGTCATTGGGTCCATGACGACTTTAGTCTTCTATACGGTGTCATCTAGTGACAACCAAGAGCATATGAATTGAACCCGATTATGCGCCCTAAGTTGAATAATCGGAGGCTATTTCTTTTCACCCTTTTCTTTACTTTTCTTTTAATTCTTTAACTCCTTCTTTCTCCGATTCTCATTTTCTCCTTTTATAATCATACCTAAGGACTTCTAAATTCTAACTATTGGTGGTGTCCTTGGGTAGATCCCTCCGACTCTGGCGGATCATAGGACGGTTATTCCTAACCTTAGTCGCCTTATAACTCCATGACTAACCTATGTTGCCATAAAACCATTTACATGAAAATCTCTTAAAGTGGTTATGAGTAAAAACATTTTGTACCATCGAAAGAGTTTTAAAAGTTGCATAAATACTCCCCTCCACACGTGCTTTAGTATTTTGATGTAATCGCACGGTGAGAGAAGAGCGCTTTTGAATTGATCAACTCAAGATAGACAATTCCCAGCGAGACACGGTTACGTTGTATAGTTAAAGAGTTACATTGTCGACTTTTAGGTGACAACTAGCTCTAATAACTACCTTGAAGGTGTGGACAAACGTTGAAAGGTTATCAAACCCGTCAAAGTTCATGTCTACCAAGAGTTTCTCGAATGGTACAATCTAATCGGACAAGTCCTTTGCGAGACACGTTTACATCACTAGCGAACTAGTTTGAAATTATTATCCATCCCGACAAGTCTTTTCGAGTTACTAACATTTAGGATCTCGTCAATTCATTAATACAAATAAGCCGTAAAACGTTTATTTATATTTTACGATCTTCTAATGTTTTGTCGATAACAAACGAAAATCATGTTAACGAAACAAATAAAATACGTAAATGGTTTGAACTAATAGTTTCTAACATATTCATATTTTCACATAAAACACTAAAACAAGTATAAGTGATTTTATGATTTAGTAATACATATGTACAACAACAAGTGTTTACATATTTGGGTAAAATATACACATAACTAGTATGTAGTATATTGGGTATTATAAATGGGTAGAAACTTAAGTATCACAACCCATTGGGCAAATACATTGAATGTAGTTGGGTACAACCCAAAGCCCATAACCCATGGATCTTGACCCATAACCCATTGCATGACATCATGCTTATATCATACATGGACAATATCCATAAACCCATGGATCAACCCATACCCAGTGACTAAGTGCATTGCACTCAAAGATACATTGTATCTAGCCAAAGATCCATGGTTCAACCCATGACCCATGACCCATAACCAAAATACCCATGGGCAAAGAGGCGTTCCACGGATCCCTCGCTTAACGCTAGACGGATCCCTTGTGGTAGGGATCCGTGGGATCCGGGAAACGAGAGGATTTTTCCTCTATAAATAGTGAGCCATTTCTTCATTATATCTCACCCTTTCCAATACACTTTCTCCCCGAGTTAAATCTGCTAACCTTAGATCCAAGAGATCTATGTTTGTAGTTTTGTTTTGTGTGATCTTCTAGGTTCCTCTTAAAGGCAAGATCACCACCTTTGAAGTCGAGCAAGCTCAAATCCATGAGTTGTCATGCTTCCTCATCATCAAGGCTATTGAAGTCCTCTTGTTGATGATCTCTTTCTTTCTTCAAAGAAGTGTAGTGTTGAAGACATTAGTGAAAGATGTCTCAAGTGTCAAGACGAAGATATTAGTGAAGGGTATCTATCGCCTATAGGATAAGCACTTGTGGTAGGTGCTTAGAAGTCAAGACAAGAAGCATTAGTGAAAGGTGCTTAGAAGTCAAGACTTGAAGCATTAGTGAAAGGTGCTTGGTGAAGACACAAGACATTAGTGAAAGGTGTCTTGTAGATCTAGTCAAAGGCATTAGTGAAAGGTGCCTTAGATGTACATTCGATATGATGTGTTTCGATGTACTAGATAGACTAGCATTAGATCCAAGGATATTGATGTCCTTGATGATGTTGTAAAGGAGTAGATCTCCTTTGGGATTAGTCGTTGGTGTAGTGTGGTAGTAGTTCCTCCATTGCAATGGAACTAGGTGCTTAGCCTAGTACCTAATAAAGGGTAGGCGACGCCAGTGATAGGATTAGTTCTCCTAAGGTGTGAAAGAACTCGGTGGTTAGCCTAGCACCGTATAAAGGGTAGGCGACGTTGTGTTAGGTGTGGTTCGCCTTGGTGTGAAGGAACTCGGTATTTAGCTTTGTACCGGAAAAAGGTTAAGCGACGTTGTGAAGGCTTCTCCGCCATAAGGAGATTGGTGTAGTGTTTACAAACTCTCGAGTAGGTGACTCGGGGAGTGGAGTAGGGCAAGGAAGGTGTCCTTGTAGCCGAACCACTATAAATACTCGCGTTGTGGTTTTGTGCTTCTTACTCTTATCTTTTCATTACATATCTTTATATGCTTGTCTATCAACATCCAACACACACAACCAAATAGATTGACATAAGTCAATCTAAATAGTTTAAAAGGAAGTTTTAATTGGTAAAACTATTCAACCCCCCTTCTAGTTTTCCACAATTGGTATCAAAGCTTCGTTACCAAGTTTCTTAAAGTATATTGTACTTTAAAAAACTTGATACGATACATGGTTAATTGAAAACTACAAAGAAGGTTTTTCATAAAAGCAAACACCTTGTCTTTCAAAACTATATGTTTGGATGTTGAGTTGATAACAACATTTTTTATTTAATTTTTCATTTAATTGCACTAATCTTCTTTGTCATGTTGATTAGTCAAAGCTCATACCTACCAAGCTTTAGAAGTCTCTTGGTAACAAGAATACCTTCCTTAAGAAGGTATCTTAAAGGAGCGGGAATCGTCTAAGTGACATTTGCTGTGTCATTTGTAAAGACATTCCTAAGTGCGCTAGAGGTATGATTTTCTTTTTACTTTGCTTGATAATTAAGTATACCTATTTAGGTATTTATATGATTATCTTTTGTGCTTATACATGTTTTACATGAAGCTTCATTAGGAAGCCTTTTTCTCACATATCGTGTTTTATTTCTCGCCTAAAGTCGTGGTATATAAAACTTATATTTTATTTCTTTTAATCCAATAATAAAACAAAACACAATTTCAAAATTCCTCCTTCCCCATAAATACTCCCATCGTCGATCAATCTATCAAACCCTCACTTTTCAAATTTTCCAATTTCAAAATTTCCTCTCACTCAAAACTTCATCTTCCTCCTCAACCGAAACCAAGAAGATCCGTCATCAACATGGTTTACATCGCACTCGTGCTCATCGCCCTAACACTCATCGCACTTGTGTTCCCTATGATGAAGTTCACATACAGAGACATTTACTTTGTGTTGTTAATCTATATTGGGGTCATATACCCAATCCTTTGTATCATCCTTAGTACTAAAATGCAATATTATTAATAATCTAGTTTATCTAGGTTATTATTGTTATAATGTGTTTATCATTTCTTTTGATTTATATGTTTTATATTCTTTCGTGATACATTAGAAGTCATGTATGCATGCTAAAAGAAAATGTAGGATAAAACATATTTCGTGGTACAAAACCAGAAAACCTATGTTTTTATCAAATGCATTTACACTTACAGATCCACGGATCCCGGAAGATATACTAGCGGATCCCTTTTGTAAAGGAACCGTGGGATCCGTCCCTCATCGAAAAACAGTTTTCATGCAAGATTAAAACCATTATCTTTCTAAAAGTAATGATCCACAAATTTGTCAAAACCTTAAGTAATTAGAGTGTTAAAACCATTGTTAATAAATATCTAGTAAAAACGTTAGATAATCATTGGTTAATATCAAACATCTTCTTCCATTAACTTATCATTCCTATAGGTTTAACTATGACGCATGAATATGAGTTTGATTTTTCACTCACTCGCGTCTATACTCCTAACATCTCTCTTGAGCCCAACACACCTGGCAATCATGTTTGTGGGTTCAACAATCTCGAAACCCGTCACTTCCATAAAGGACGTATTGTAGACACCTCTCTACAATTCGAAGAAGGTATCAATACCTCCTTCCGAGCCATAGGACTAGAATGTCTTCTTGAAATCAACGAGAAGATATGTCCAAGGTTTATAATGGAATTCTTCCGTCAAGTCGAACTCGTTCGTAACGAGGATCGCTTCTCATCTCTTTGGTTTTATATCAAAACCAAAAGTTCACTCTAACCCTTGGGCATTTTGCTCACATCCTCCGGATTACAAATCATGGACAATGTGCCTTCACCAAGATTGGTCTCTTGATTCTCTCTTCAACTTTCGTGAAGAAAATAGTCCATATTGTTCACACATACCCTCCCGAAGATTTAAATCGCATAATATGCAAACCTCGACCATATTACTCCGATCCAAACATTATCTTTACAAGGGATATCCGAGAAGAGTACAAGCCTCTTGCACTCATCCTACGTAAAAATGTTTGGAGTCTTAGGGGAAATCGAGAAATTCTTCCCGCTTGTTGTGCTCACATGTTATACTATTTGCTAACAAAACAACCATACAATCTAGCCTACTTCTTCGCAAGGCGAATTGCAAATCTTCAAGGCTCCAAGAATAAACTCATCCCTTATGGAATGTTCTTGACACGCCTATCATAATGTTATGCACTTCCATCCTCAATTTCAAAGTCCGTTGTATGCGTAGTTGTGAACAAGATGATGGAACCGCTAAACATATCTCTCATGAAGACTTTCTTCATTCTTGATTCCACCAACACTCATCAATCACATAATGATCCTCCTAGCGAAAACACTCAAGGAAACTAATAATATTCCAAAATAGGATCAAATCTCTTGTACTCGTGCTTTATCAATGTAATCCAATTTCTTTCATGAAATAAAACATCTTACATTTGATATCTTAGTATTAGAACTCTTTTTAGACTATCCTTGAGATATAATGCATTTCCAAGATCATTGCATACCTTTAGTAAAGGTTCTGTCTAGCAGATGGACGGATTCCAAATGTTGTACTAAACGGATCCCTACACCTAGGGAACCGTGGGATCCGGCAAACAGAAAATGCAATTGCAAGCATTGTATTTCAAACACATCCTTAGAACATTTCACATTAAGTTAAACATAGTGTCTTAAGGCAAAATTAAGTCCTTATCAAGATAAGTAGATTCTTCCTACACATAACTCACCTAGATCACATTCTAAGACGCTTGTAGATCTATCGTTTCATTGCTAATCCATTACTCTTCCACTCTCAAACTCACACTTCATTTTTTTCTACTTGATCCCTCACATCTAGTCTTAGAAATCTTTCGATTATGGCTAAGTTGATCATAAATCATCCTCACCACAAAATTGATCAAAGTTGATCAAATCCTAGTTTTCCATCTCAAAACCTTTAGGATATTTTCCAAAACACAATCCTAAGTCACAACCTGATCTCTAGGATCATTTAGCTTCAATTGACACTCTCATATTTAGTGTCATCCTTGCTCATTCATTGGTACTTATGAAAGTTCCAAATCCTTCCATTAAAGACAATCATTAGCTACATCACTCACCACCTTCAAGTACTTAAGCACCCCTTCATTTAAGACACTTAGAAAGACTGAAACACTCAAGATGTTATAGGTCTTAGATTTTAGAAACATCATTTCCACTCTTTCATAGTCGTTGATAGCGGATCCCTAGGATTAGCCTAGACGGATCCTCTAAGGAGGGAACCGTGGGATCCGGATGACGATATAGGTCAAATCTTGCTAAAACAATCATTTCAACTCATCTTCCTAACTCAAACACTCCATCTCATCTTAAATGAGTTCCTAGATCAGTGCAACCTCTCGAAGTTGACTCTTGTGCATGTTAATCATCACATTCCAATAAATCCTAGTGGCTTAAGGCTTAAATGCACTTGCCAATTCTCTTGGTTTATAAACCACTTTGTTAGGACCTCCATAGTCATCACTCTCACTCTAACTTTCAGCTCTTGAAATCATCTCATCATGAGGAAAACCCCAAGTAGTAACTTATCCACCAAATAACCACCCATGAAAAGGCTCGTGTTATACACGAAATCTCCTCAACCAAATCATCTCCGTCTGCCTACAAATGATAGAATTCTTCATCATCCAATCAAACCAATTCCCAAAAGGATAGTACCCACAAAACTACCAATGCCTAACACCACCATACCTCCTAGGCCAAGCAATATCATCTCCACTAAACCATCACCATTGGTTCCTAGAGCTATTTCATTTACATCCCCACTATCATCACCACACCTCTACAATTTAGAGGACTTGCCTCCTAGGCCGTCTCATCCGCTCACGACAACATTCTCCTCATTAGGAGGAATAATGGTTCAAAATCAAGGTGTTGAGTCAACACTTGCTCCGGCTTCCTTTTCACCATCTCCATCATATAATCCTATTTGGATTATGAGAAATCATCAAAGTCAACCACCCGACCATATGGAAGTTGACACTTCTTTACCACCACCATCATTCTTGGTCGAGGCATTCTCAAATGCACCTCCACCAATCCCTCCATCGTTTGAAGCTCCTCAAGCCGCTTCACTTGATCCTTCGCATCAAGCCATTTCATTTCCTCCACCACCACTACCTAGCCATGACAAAGATTGCTATCATTGTCAACATGTTAAAAGTTTGATACATGAAGTACGAGAAGATCAACGTTTCATGTTCTATCATCTCCTCGAACGTTTCGACGAGATCAAACCTAAACAAAACTTGAGCTAGAAGATTTTAGTGGTGTCCTAGCATCAAGCGTTAGCTAGTCCAGAAATTCCTAGTCATGTATTGTCTATTTTCTTATTTTTAGAGTCATGTATATCATAACTCTTGTTTTATTAAATGGAATTACATGCTACTTGTTATTTTTCTGAGCATATTTATTCATATCTCATTTATGTGATAACATTACTTGTTATGTCACCTTTGCCGATTTTAGTCATCGCCAGACGGATCCTCGAACTGCCTAGACGGATCCCTACTAAGAGGGAATCGTGGGATCCGTGAAACAGAAACGCTTTCTCCTACTAACTTGAACCACATTTGCGTGAAATTGTAAATTATACTTGTTTTCTAACCCTTGTTTTGCGCTATTCAATTAACACATGAAGAATTTGACACCCTAAAGCTAGGGGAGCTTGGTGTCAAAATAATACGCTGCAAAATTACTTGCAACCTTAGATTTATATTTCATGACTTCCGCTGCAAAATTGCAATCATCTAGGGGAGCACACCCATCACATAGACGTAATCTTTTGCAAAAGTTAGTTGCAAATGAACTAGAATAGAATTAGTTTCTTGACGCCCTTACTTAGGGATGGACTCGTCAAGGGGGAGTAACGACGAGATCCTTTCCCGTTAACTTGCTCTCTATTTCTTTTTACATTTATTTCTTTCACATTTTTTTTTCTTAAAAATGATGTGTTGCTTTTCTTCAAACACTTTTTGTTTCGACAAAAGGGGGAGAAGAAAGTAAAACTACAATTCAAACGCTTATTAATTTTAGCTTTTCCTTAAAATAATTTTATGTTTTGTCATCAACAAAAGGGGAGATTGTTAATACAAATAAGCCGTAAAACGTTTATTTATATTTTACGATCTTCTAATGTTTTGTCGATAACAAACGAAAATCATGTTAACGAAACAAATAAAATACGTAAATGGTTTGAACTAATAGTTTCTAACATATTCACATTTTCACATAAAACACTAAAACAAGTATAAGTGATTTTATGATTTAGTAATACATATGTACAACAACTAGTGTTTACATATTTGGGAAAACTATACACATAACTAGTATGTAGTATATTGGGTATTATAAATGGGTAGAAACTTAAGTATCACAACCCATTGGGCAAATACATTGAATGTAGTTGGGTACAACCCAAAGCCCATAACCCATTGCATGACATCATGCTTATATCATACATGGACAATATCCATAAACCCATGGATCAATCCATACCCAAGTGACTAAGTGCATTGCATTCAAAGATACATTGTATCTAGCCAAAGATCCATGGTTCAACCCATGACCCATGACCCATGACCCATAACCAAAATACCCATGGGCAAAGAGGAGCGCCCACGGATCCCCGGCTTAACGCTAGACGGATCCCTTGTGGTAGGGATCCGGGAAACGAAACAATAAGGATTTTTCCTCTATAAATAGTGAGCCATTTCTTCATTATATCTCACCCTTTCCAATACACTTTCTCCCCGAGTTAAATCACTAACCTTAGATCCAAGAGATCTATGTTTGTAGTTTTGTTTTGTGTGATCTTCTAGGTTCCTCTTAAAGGCAAGATCACCACCTTTGAAGTCGAGCAAGCTCAAGTCCATGAGTTGCCATGCTTCCTCATCATCAAGGCTATTGAAGTCCTCTTGTTGATGATCTCTTTCTTTCTTTAAAGAAGTGTAGTGTTGAAGACATTAGTGAAAGATGTCTCAAGTGTCAAGGCGAAGATATTAGTGAAGGGTATCTATCGCCTATAGGATAAGCACTTGTGGTAGGTGCTTAGAAGTCAAGACAAGAAGCATTAGTGAAAGGTTCTTAAAAGTCAAGACTTGAAGCATTAGTGAAAGGTGCTTCGAAGTGAAGACACAAGACATTAGTGAAAGGTGTCTTGTAGATCTAGTCAAAGGCATTAGTGAAAGGTGCCTTAGATGTACATTCGATATGGTGTGCTTCGATGTACTAGATAGACTAGCATTAGATCCAAGGATATTGATGTCCTTGATGATGTTGTAAAGGAGTAGATCTCCTTTGGGATTAGTCGTTGGTGTAGTGTGGTAGTAGTTCCTCCATTGCAATGGAACTAGGTGCTTAGCCTAGTACCTAATAAAGGGTAGGCGACGTTGTGATAGGATTAGTTCTCCTAAGGTGTGAAAGAACTCGGTGGTTAGCCTAGCATCGTATAAAGGGTTGGCGACGTTGTGTTAGGTGTGGTTCGCCTTGGTGTGAAAGAACTCGGTATTTAGCTTTGTACCGAAAAAGGTTAGCGACGCTGTGAAGGCTTCTCCGCCATAAGGAGATTGGTGTAGTGTTTACAAACTCTCGAGTAGGTGACTCGGGAGTGGAGTAGGGCAAGGAAGGTGTCCTTGTAGCCGAACCACTATAAATACTGTGTTGTGATTTTGTACTTTACTCTTATCTTTTCATTACATATCTTTATATGCTTGTCTATCAACATCCAACACACACAACCAAATAGATTGACATAAGTCGATCTAAATAGTTTAAAAGGAAGTTTTAATTGGTAAAACTATTCAACCCCCCTTCTAGTTTTCCACAAATTCATTGGTTAAGTCTTTAGCACGACGATTCATTTGCAATTCACAACATATTTCTTATCACATAATTTTTCTCCCCTTAAAAAATGGCATATAAATGTTATTTTTGATGAAATTTGATATCGAATATATCTATTTCGATTTTTGTGGGAAGATTACCACGAAGAAAAATTTTGTGAACAAATTTTTTAAGCAAATACTCCCCCTCAACAAGTGATATTAACTTTTGAGGTTTTGAAAATCATAAGGGGAAGTACTTGTTCTTTTGAGCAAAACTTTAAAAATGAAAGTTTTGATTAGTTTTACTCAAAAGTAAGAAGCTTTCGCTCCTTTTATAAGGGCTGTGGCAATCAAGCGTACCACAGGGTCCTTTATTTACAAGTACGGGTTGTACACTGTTATGTGTGCACAAACCATAATAAGATAAAAATCACACATCCAAAAAAATGATAAGGAAACAAATCAAGGGGTACCAGGAGTCTCAGGTATTCCAGCAATAACTCCAGGATTACGTTCTGGACGTTGGTAGCCCGTGAGAGATATGCTTGGACGACCACCAACGAAACTCTCCAAAGTTCTTATCTGATCCCTTATGAACAACCTTTCATCAATCCGCGTGATGATCTTCTTTACATCCCTTCTATCCCTCGAGTTCTATCTCTTCTGTGACCCTATGCCTTCATGAATCTCCTTTAACATGTATGCTAACCCATCCCGAACCTTCTTCAATGTGTGATCCCCAAACTTATGAAGCTCTTTTGCGCCATAAAGTAATTGTGGTGTAGTTCATCACGAGACTACCCTAAATGGTTTCTTGATAAGGTGAACGAGCAAGTTGGTTTATGTCGGGAAGGTCGGTGAGGTTTTGTTAGGTTTACACATTTCGATAAGATTCCACGGCAAGTTGAATGTCTTCTACGTTCTTGGATCCCGATGCTTCGATGAAGATTAACGGTGACTTGATGTACTCATGTTGGATAGTTGTAGAGAATTTTCGCATTCGTCCTTGTACCTTTGCAAGATACATATCTTCAATATCGTTTAGAGACAATCTCGAAACTCCGCTTCACGAAGTCATATTCCTCTTCGTCTTGTCGTTTGACCACTATTTTCTTGAGGAACGTGTAGTCCCACTTTGACGACAAGGAAATATGCTCAATAGCAATGATCCATTTTCATTGAACACTTCCTTTTTAGACTTAAGAACCTAGCGACTTTTGTAGTAAATTCTTGATTCGGGCCAATGGTGAATCCATACATCGCATCGAGGTCATACTTTTCCACTTTGTCGACAAACATGTGTGTGGCATCTTCCTCGATGGCTATCTTCATTGGAGTATATTCTTTGCGGAAAGGGAGTGAGTGATGTAGCGTATTTCTTGGAGACATCGCTACGTGTAGAAAGAAACTCTAGGTCGTTGTTGAAGAAATAGCGGAATGAAATCTTGGGTTGATCCAATCGGCCAATGGTAAGTAGTGGTCCGGTCCGATCGATGTAGTATGGAGCTTTATCTGCCTAGTGAAGTCAATGTTTGATTCGTAATGAGCCAATCAATGTTGTTAGACATGGCTCGTGCTATGTTGTCGAGATGATATTCGACTTCAATGGCACTTGTCGAAGTCATCCTTGAGTAGTTGAAATGCATCATTCTTGATTTGCTTCAACTCGCTTTGGTCATTTTCTTCACTTTGAACTTTTCTTGTATAAGCTTCACATGCTCCATGGTACGGCCATCTACCATTTCTTGACCTTCCGTAATGAGGGGTAACATCAACAAGTCTAGAAAACCAGTCATATTCTTGGGTTGTATCGTCATCTAGCCATGAGATAACGGGGGTCTTCATCTTCTTTTCTTTGGCTTTGATGATGACTCGGTTTCTTTGTTGTGGCGAGAAGAGGTGGGTCATTGTTGGGGCTCGGGGATCTCTTCATTGTCATCACCAAGTATTGAAATGATCACCGGTTTTCTCTGTTAGTGGTGATAACTCGAGTCCCGAGGTTTCTCGATGTGAGAAACGTGGAGGAGATCTTCTTTCGGTGGAGGTCCTTTGGGGTGGTGGTGGCATAGAGGAGGATTCACCAAACTTCTTCTTGCGTTTGGACTCTTTGTCCTTATCCCGATCATCATCGCCTCTTGGGCGCTTTGGTCGCTCACCGCCGCTTTGCATGATGTTTTAAGTTGGTATTCCAAGAATCGTCAAATAGTTTACCTTCGTCCGAAGTAAACGTTGCGATGGTTTTGACATTTGTAATACCACTTGAAACCATTTCGCATCGAAGACACCGCAGACTCGATTAGGTTAATTGTTATTGATAAAGGCGTTGATTTTATTGTTTGCTTGACCAACCGCATGAGATTCGGATAGAGTTGTCGGTGAACATCTCTCTGTCACTCCGGGGAACAATGTCGATAAGGAACTTATGAGTATATTCCCTAATCGTCTTGTTCATTTCACCCTGTATATCTCGATTGAGAAACTTCTGGATTTGTTCCCGTTCTCCCAACATCTCGTTTATCACTTTTTGAAGAAGATTGACTCTGTCAGCGAGTTGATTCAGTTTCTTGTTGGTCACGTCTTTCTTTCTGACTTGCCTGACAGCTTTGGCAATCTTTGTCTTAGCTCGTGATATCCAAGTGTCGATTGGTTTCTTTACTGATCTGGATGCGGATTTGGTGGTGGCTTTGGATGGTGGTGGAGATGAGTGAGAAGATGAGTCGGCGATGATGATTCATGAGGAGACTCGGGATCCTTTGGTGGCTCGAAGTTTGTTCCTTGCTACGTGTGGGACTATCTAGAATATAGTCATTGGCTTCCTTTTCGCTTGAGCCTTTTCTTCCGCCTTGATCCTTGCCTCTTCATCCGCTTGAGCTTGAGCTTCCTTTTACGCTTTTCTTTAGCTACTGACCTCAACATCTTCATCGAAATTTACTCGAGACTTCTCCATTTACGGTTCCTCAAAGTCATAGGTGATAGAATCCTCTAGTTGTTTATGTTACGATTCGTGGGTGGTGGTACCAGGTTCCTTATCGGGTTGATTAACCGCATCGGAACCGGTGTAATTAGTGCACCACCACTTGACCCTCCCGGCCACGAGTCCGTTGAAGGTTGAATTCTTTAGCAACATGTTGAAGTCTCGAGGTTCTTAAGCTTCTTTACGTAGTCTCTGTCTTCATCCATTGGCTCTTCATCGAGCTCTTCTTCCCGCTCTTGCACCGAGTTTTCCTTTATCGATTTGGGACTTAGAGGTTTTCAACCGTTAGTGTATCATCTATAGCGCATTCTCGGTAGGTAACCTCTTCATCTCGATTCGGTGCCCTCGAGTCCTCATCCAGCGGCTTGGGTTGGTTTAGGATTTGGAATAGCAACCGCTGATGGTACTTTCCTTTTTCGGAGGATTTATCTTTGGATACTTTAAGGGACTTCGGTGCTTATAACACTTCTGCCGCCTCTCTTGGTCTTCCTAACAGTGTACCATAATACTTAACATTAATGAAACCTACTTTGCACCTTCAACCGCTACGGATATCGTTTGTACAATTGAAGTCCTTTGATAACATCAGTAAGAAGATTATCTAGCAACACTACACCCTGTTTCTTCGTGGTTGATTCTTTGAATCTTACCATGTTGAGTGTAGGTTCAAGTAGCACGGAGTGATGGTTGGGGTCTTCAAGTCTTTGGGGAATATCGGATTGGTTTCAAGAATCCTTTTGTTGGGATATAAAAGACAAAGCAATCAAGAAAGTCAAAGTCTTGAAGAAAGTCAAAGCATCGCTAAAGAAGAAAGTCAAAGCTTGCTTCAACATCAAAGCTTCGCAAAGCTAAAGAACTGCTATATCGTTTATGGAAAGCTTTGTTATTCTAGAATATTCTTAGTTTAGATTAGTATTACTTGTCGTACAAGAATTATAATTGTAAACCAACTAGGGTATTCCTTATGCCTATAAAAGGACCCTAGATTGGCATTAGAGGTACTAATACATACGACTTTAGAGAGAATATTAGAGTTTATCAAGTTTGATATTAGAGTTGTTAGGGTTGTTAGTAAATGCATGTATCAAGCAGTGTTTAGAGTATTAACAAAATCGTTGAAGTTAAAATTATTCTTCTTAGCTTTATTGAAGTAGTTTTCGCATATTTAATAGAGTAAATTCGGTGTTTCATTGTTAATAACTTAGGATTTATCCGAGGTTGCTAAGCTCTTACAAGCTACATAGTTAGTTTGGTCGAGTATATCGATCCAACAAGTGGTATCGAGCTTGTGTGGAAACTCGATTAAGAAGAAACCCTTAAAACCTATTTAACTACAAACCCTAAAGATGTCGATGAAATTTGCCACCCCATCCATCACCTCACTCATAATTCCTATCATCAAGAATGGAGAATATGATCTCGGAGCATGAAGATGAGGCGAGACATTGCTATTACAAGACCATGCACTGTGGAATGTAATTGTCAATGGTAATGAAGTTATTGAAGATCCTATAGAAGTCCCTGGACAACCTAAACCACCTAAGGCCATCTTGCCAGCAGCTACAATAAGAAATCAAGAAAAGGCTCTCAAGATACTGTTGTCTGCTATTCCTAATGGTCACCTACTCAAGTTCCATGATGCTAAGGATGCAAAACAACTATGGGCTGCTCTCAAGACAATATTTGGAGGTAATGATGCTTCGAAGAAGATGCATAGAAATCTGTTGAAGCAACAGTTTGAGACATTCATTGTTGGTGAAAGAGAAGGTCTTGATCTCGCCTATGAATGATTCCAAAATCTTCTCGACATGCTAGAGTTATACAAAGCGGGTATCTGTTGAAGATGCAAACACGAAGTTCTTAAAGTTTGCCATCCGTATGGCATGTGATTGCTACCATGATCGAGGACAACCCGGTTTGGACACTATGGACTTTGATGATCTTTACAATCACTTAAAGGTGTATGAGCATGAGATGAATTGCCAAACAAGTTCAAAATCTCACAAGATTGCTTTTGTGTCTTTTGAAAGAGAGGTGCTTCCACTAAAAGTCTTGCTTATCCTACTCAAAGTATTGTTGCTCAAAGTATTGTTGCCTATCCTACCCCCACCTCATCACCAACAAACACCATCCATTCGATGAAGTTGTATGCTCATTCTTTGCTCGCCAAGCCACTTTACCGTCACTTATGAAGAAGATTTGTCACAAATTAAAGAAGATGCTCTTGAAGAAATTGATATAAGGTGGCAAGTTGCTATGATCATCGCTAGGATCAAGAAGTTCATGAAGAAAGCAGGAAGAGGCATTGACTTCAAACCCAAACAGGTATAACGTTTGACAAGTCCAAGATTGAATGCTTTAATTGTCAAAGAACTGGACACTTTATAAGAGAATGCAAGTTTGCTAAATATCGGGCAAATAGAATGATTGAGAAACCCAATCTTGAACTAAAGGAAATTCCTATTACTAAACCAAATCCAAAAGCTTTGGTTGCTCAAGAAAATCTATCGAGGTTGACTGAGTCTTGAGTTTGATGATGAACCAAGAACTCTCTTGTATGGTCGCAGATGGAAGAGTTTGAATGGAGCACAACTTTTGATAAGGAACCAGATTTCTTTGCTTTGGAATCAAGAGATGGTCTTGGAAGCTTTGATTGGAGCTTGGAAAGTGAAGAAGAACCGTTCGCTCGCTAAGGTAGCTACTTCACCAAGTTCACCCTATCTCTCGAGGTATGCTCTAAGTGTCATGATTTTTATCAAAAGTGCTTAAAGATTATGTAATCGAAAGAGATAATCATAGAAGGGCTAGGTCTCGAGGTAGTGGTTATCAAATTACTTTAGAGTCAATGGAAGCCAAAATAATAACTCATGAAAATAATGAAATCGCTTGGGCAAAAAGTATGAACAACAAGATTATCAATTAAAATTAAGTGAATGGAAGTTAGGATGTAAGATTTACGAACTTGAAAAGATGACTAAAGAAAGGGATGAACTATTAGAAAAATTTGTTGCTTGGGAGAATCGGCCTTTCACATGTTAGTTTTGTTGAAAAAGCGAAAAGAGCACACATTAAAACGGCCTAGGTTTTGGTATGGATTTTAGTAGCACATAAGAGAACCCATCTAGTGATAAGGAACAACTTGATTCGGAGGAGATAACAACTAGTGATGATGAACTCATTAGCTCGTAAGAGAACACATCTAGTAATGAGGAATCTATTAGTCAAACACCTCTCGAATTTAAGAAAGACAAGGGTTATCATGCGCCCTCATCCCATCGGTAGTTTTCAACCACTTAGGACCGATGTTTCTTGTTTTGGAGTAGACAACTTAGAGTTTAGGAAAAAGCTCTTGGTCAATCTAACTCGGTACATCTAGTACTAAAACCCCAAAAGAAACAATGAGAAACCTAAGGATGATAATGTTAAGAGTCGAGCGGTACCTTGACTCAAAGTATTGCTAAACATTTAGCAAGACCTTCAACTCAAATCTTGCTAACATTCAAAGATACCTTCAAGAAAAACTTTTCAAAATCTTGCTAAACCTTTACGGGATAATTTTGGTCAAAATAATTTTCATAATTCACCAAAAAGTCATGTTAGGTTTGGTCATAGAACTAAAGAAAGAAATTTTGGGAGTATGGGTCAAAAATTGTATTTTGTTTGTTATAGTCATGATCATTTGATTAAGGACTGTGACTTACACTCAGATTATCTAAGCAAATTACCAAAGACCGGATCTACCAACCATAAGTCAAGGAGAATAAACCGGTTTGGAATCACTCATAGGGTTAACCATAACAACTTTTCAAAAGACTATAGCTACCTCACCGAGAAGACCTTTTTCAAAATCACCAAGTACCCTCAAGCACTTTTTAAGGTGCGATAAGCCAAAGTTTCTCAAGCGGTGCCTTCTCAAAGCTTGCTAGGTTTTCACCTAATCAAGTCTCGCTAGCACTTTTGGAATGGAAGCCATAGGAGATCAATTACTATCAATCTAGAAGCGTTACACCTCAAAAAGAGTATCTAGATCAACGAAATCTCCACAAAAGTTAAAACCACTGGGTTAAGAAAGAAATGCGATGGGGAACAAACAGTGCTTTCAAAGAAGTAAGAGGAAAGTAGATTTTTGTTGAAAATAATAAAGAGAATTTTGATAAAAAAAAGAGATTTTTACTAAAAAACAACACAAGTTTTGGAACAACCAAAGATAATTGATCATGTGCTTAAATACAGTGGAGATTACATGCTTAAAGAATTTAAGTATGTCACTCCACAAGGGGAACACAAGCCAGTAATGGCTTGGGTTCCTAAAATTAACTAACTCTTTTATCTTTGTGTAGGGCAACCCTGAAGAGGAGCTTAAAGATCATTTAATTGTGGATAGTGGTTGCTCTGGAAGCATGACCGGAGACAAAGAGATTCTTTCTGATTTTAGATCTTATTTTGGAGGAAGAGTTACATTTGGGAATGATCCTAGTGGAGGTAGAATTACTGGCAAAGGAACCATCAAGGCAGGAAGCATAGATTTTGAGAATGTTCGTTATGTGAAGGAGCTCAAGTTCAACCTTTTGTCGGTCTCTCGGATATGTGACAAGAAGCACCTGTGTTATTCATTGACACGAGTGCCTTATTCTTTCTCCCGAGTTCAAGCTTGTTGATGATAACTTGGTATCCGAGTACCAAGAACCAATGATGTGTACGGTTTGGATATGAAGAGTCTTAACTATTACGAAAGAGCAACATGTTTAGTAGCAAAGGCAACACTTGAAGAAGCACATACGTGGCATAGAAGATTAGGCCATGTGAATTTCAAGAATATCAACAATTTGGTTAAAGGAAATTTAGTTAGAGGTTTACCTTCCAAAACATACAAGAATGATCACTCATGTTTGGCGTGCAAGAAGGGTAAACAACACAAAGCTTCATGCAAGAAGATTGAGGAAAGAACTATTAGAGATCATTTAGAGTTCTTTGCACATGGATCTGTTTGGACTGTTTACATTGCAAGTCTAAATAAAAAGAAGTATCTTCTTAGTTGTAACGAGATGATTGCGATGATTTAGTTGGGTCTTTTATTGGGATTTAAAGATGAAGCATTTGATGCTATTCATGATCTTATAATAGCCCTTGAAAACCAATTAAGACTCAAAGTAAGAGGTATTAGATGTGATAATGGGATTGAATTCAAGAACAAGTTTATGGATGAATTTTGTGCCAAGAACAAAATCAAGAGGGAGTTTAGCATTGCTAGAACTCCAGCAGTAATGGTGTTGCGAGAGAAAGAATAGAACCTTGATAGAAGCGGCCTGAACAATGCTTGCGACTCACAATTACCTATTCAATTTTGGGGAAAGTATGAAAGTCTTGCTTGTTATGTGTTGAATAGAGTATCAGTCACTAAACCTCGGTGAAGACACCTTATGAGTTGCTTATGGAAACAAACCTAACATACGCTTTATGAAACCTTTTGGATGTCCTCGACTATTCTCAATACTATTGATGCTTTGGGAAAATTTGATAGGAAGTCGGATGAAGGATACTTATTGGGATCTTGTACTAATAGCAAAGGATTTAGAGTGTACAACAAGGTCACCAAAAGGTTCAAGATTGTCTTCATATTGAATTTTAGAAGATCAAGAAAATCAAAAGGGTAAAGGTCCCGATTGGATGTTTGATCTTGATGTTTTGACTCCTTCTATGAATTATGTTCTGTTAGAGAAGAAAATCAAGTTGTTCACACGAAGAAGATTTATAGTACATTGTTCATGGAGTTAATATTAGACCCGATGTTGTTCGATGAAGAACCTATAGCTGTCGAAAAGGAGAAAAGTCTTGATAAACCAAAATCCACTTTGTTCTGCTTTGAAGATCAAGCTATTCAAGATGAGCTTAATAGGATGCTTTTCAAGAAACAATATCACAATCTTATGAGGATGAACAAAGAAGAGCTTATGAAGAAACAAAGAAAAGGGTAAGTCTGAGAATACCCTCACGGTACTTTGGATCACGGTACTTTGGATCAAAGTCTTGCATTGCAACAATTGACAATTACTTCTTATGATTTGAATGATCCTACCATGCACGGATTAGAAGACACCGATGATGAATTAGATGATGAAGGTATTTTCTCAAATTCCAATGAAGGAGCCGATTTCACAAATTTGGATGATTATTTTGAAGTTCCACAACTCTACATTAAGAGTTCATAAAGATCATCCTGTTTGGTCAAATCATTGGACCTTCTACTTACAGTGCTCACAAGAACCAAGGCTAAAGGCTTCTCCAAGATAACGCCACACGCGTCGTTCGGGGTCAAGGAAACTTCCTTTTCTTGAGCAAGTTTTATAACACCCTAGGCGAAGAACCTAATCGTTGTAGTGTAGTAATTAGGGTAAGCCACGGGTATTGATATCGTTCTCTGGGGAATAGGAATGCTAGTGAGAAGTTACTACGCTAAGGTTGAGGTTGAGGAAGATTATTTTTATCTTTTATGTTTTTAGAAATGGAAAAGGTACGAATCTCGGTATTGGATTTGGGGGTTGGTATTGCTACCGATTACTCTACTATTATCTAATTATCTAAGCTAAGGTTGTGATAGTCTATGTCTAATTGATGTGTACTCGTATGATAGTTTAAAGATGTGTTTACTTAGGTTTTACTACTCCTTAATTATCTCCTATTGATGGTTGATTTGTCACGTCCTTATTCCTAGTTGCGTTGTGATTCTAAGGCTATAGGCGTGCTTATTTCCTAACTCTTTGAAACTACCAAAGGGTCTTGTTTACAAATCCTCTAGTGATTTATAGACGCTACTCTACGGTTGTCCTTGAATACTTTATCCTACAATTACCTAGATAATTATATTCTAAAGTTCACAAAGAAATTTCAAGCATTAAGTACACAACGAATAATCTAGCGCACTCTAGATCATTAGTCAACTAAGATAAGTATCAACCAATCAATATTCAATAATTAAGTTTCATATTCCCTAAGCAAACACACAAATAAATTAGCGGACATGGAGAACATGCAAGCATACACACAAATAATCAAAGACATAATTAAATTAATGAAGTAAATACTTAGCTTGATGTATAATAGGGTTTAGAACCCTAAAATACTGCACAAGAAAGCCTTGGTTCGGTTTTAGGTTTTACTCCAAAAGACTACACACAAAACCGAAAAATTCGGATTCTATATATAAGATTACATCTGCGACGGCCACCTTATGTTTCGTGACGCCGTGTCGTGTCGCCGTCATTAGGGTTTCGTCTTGGCCACGTAAACCTTGCGACGGCGTCACCTTATGACCGTGACGCCGTCCCTTCACTCGACGCCGTCTTGGCGCATCTAGGCCGTCCGAGTAACGACGGCCTACTCCTTTAGAACCCGACGTCGTCCCTTGAAAACATGCAATTTTTCCTCCGAGCCGTCGCAAAATTCCTTCCGACGGCGTCGCAGATATGCAGTGATGACGCCGTCGCCTTATGTTTCAGCAGACTTTGAGTGTCTCGATTCGACTTTGGCCATTTTCTTCAGATATTCGCGCTTTTCGTCCAAATAAGCATCATTCCAAAGATTTTGCCTTCAAGAGACCTAAAAGTGAAAAGGAACGATATTAAGCAATAACGGATACAAAAGTGATCGAATAAGGGCTTAAATGACCCTCAAAAGGTACCTTTTAAAACCTTATCAAATATCCCTACACTTGGTATTTGCTTGTCCTCAAGCAAATGTGCTTTTAGCCAATTAATTTATAAGTTAGGGGTCATGAAGCATCCATTCAAAACGGTCCACAACACATATAAGCCCCGCAAAAGTCATAACAAGCACGGAAATTACATACTAGCACCTCACATGGGGTGTTTGGATACTCACATCTCTCTCGGGTGTATATATGAAATATAACAAATCGGAAATGGAAGATAAACACTCATTAACCGGTCCTAGTACATAGATTACCATAGGCTTGAGAATAGATCAAACCTCCGTCGCTTTGGCGTAGCACCTAGGAAAGACTATCAAAGAGGTCTTTAAAGGGTTGTAACGTTAGGCTTACGGTAGGAAATAAGGGTTTGGTGGGATAGGCTATATAGTGGTGGATAGTCAAAAATCTCTATGTTGCAAGTATACGAAGAATGGCGTTGCTAAGCCAAGACTCGACACTCTAAAACTCTAGGCAACGAAAATAAACAAACATAATTTAAAAGATAGATGTAGGATGGTAGCCCGTATGGTTTTTTTTTTTTTTTTTTTTTTATATATTTTTTTTTTTTTTTTTTTTTTTTTTTATATATATATATATTTTTTTTTTTTTTTTTTTTTTTTTTTTTTTTTTTTGCATACACTTTTACTCTACCATCCTCTACGGTACATCAAAATGATAGGGATTTATAGACACATCCCTACACTTGAGTTTTATTACTCTAACACTAATTTGACCCGAATTGAAAAGATCAAAACACTTGGAGTACATTATTATGCAAACAAAGGAATTTGAGTTTAACGTTCTCTTCCTATATTTCATAAACTTTAACTTTTCCCATGAATCCCAATCATCCCAAAATCAGATACAAAGGATATGACTCGACTTAGCAACTCATGCAAGCAACCGATAATTGAACTAAGGGTTTTGGGTGATAACATAAATTTGCACTAAAAGTGAGTGCAATAAAGGTAGGCTAAGGCGATTTGGGTGTATATTTGGGGTGGGGTGTAAACAATGCTCTTCATTGATATTCGGAAAAACCAAACATCACGAGAACCGCGAAAAGGATAGGCTCGAGGGGTTAACTAGGGTATCGTGTACTAAAGATGAGTACAACGCAAAGGGTGTGGGGAATTACTCAACCGATATGGAAGAAGTAATTATATTACGTGTATCAAACAAGGGTTTATCCTAATGCCTCTTATCATTTAGTTATTCCTAACTACACAAGTGTAGTCTCACTAGCGATCTCGAATGCATCACAAAACAAGTTCTAGAATCTAATATACTACCGGTTCACACTCTAAGCATTAAAGATGAATGCTTTAATTCCTACTAATCTAAGGGCGATCCTCACATTTTGGGTGGAATTTAGGTGGTAAAGGGTTTTGTGCTAGTCATGCAACTTCCTATCCATGAGACGCTTTTGTTAAGACTAATGGCCCACTCTTATACGTCATGAAAAATTTTAAATTTGGCTAAAATTACCCTAACCTACATTTTCTCATGGTTTATTACACAAATACACTTGGACAAAGCAAGCAAATAAGGATAAGCATAGTTTCAAAGTTCCCGCTTTATTTTCCCTCCCTACACTTAAACCGAACATTGTCCCCAATGTTCCCGAAAGTATCAAAGTTATGATAATAGAAGGTAATTAAAACGAAAGAAACTAATACTCCCCGATTAGCTCGGTAGGATCCGTAAAAGTGGTGGTTAAATCTTTTCCAAGAAGAGTTTTTTTTTTTTGCGTGAAAGGCTCCTTCCAAACTTGTGTAACTTCTTCTTGACAAACTAAACCTCGCACACTAGAAGAAAACAAACGAAACCTTCGCAGAAATCGGCGGTAATAATATACATAAGACTCGATTTAAACTAGGATATAATGCTTGTGGAATGGATGTTTACGAATTTGTTTTGAAAGTTAAGATCCGAAAATTCCAAAATTTTACAAGTAGCTCGAAAACGAGAAAAAGTAAGTCGAAGTTTTTATTCCTTCCCGACGCCGTCGGTTGCAATCTCGACGCCAAAGTTATCCTCGACAAAACCGGTCTCGATTTTCGGAAAAATTCGGAAAATTTGCATCTTTAGAATCTGGAAAACTTCGCAAAAACATCCATTATGACTCGATACAAGCATTTGACTCGAACAAACAAACATATATATCTTTTAATTAATTGTTATTCTCATGTTCACGTTTCTTATGAAAACGTGTGTAATCCTCCCTACACTTATCCTTTATGTAAAATACCTTTATATGTAATTAAGACGAGGTTAAAAACAAAATAAAGCATTTTACAAATTCAAACATGAGGACAAACAATTAATAAAAGATATATGACACTAACAAGCAAACAATTAAGCATGGGTTGCCTCCCACGAAGCGCTTTTCTTTATTTAAGAGTCTTGTAGCTAGACTCGTAGTCCTACTCCTACGTTTCCTCACCTATCCTCTCGTGCTCATACCTAAGCCACTCCAACTCTCTTTCATTCTTTTTATAATCATCTCCTAATTCAAGGCATTTTTGTAATACCGCTTTGTTTTCTCATATGGGTACCTAAGCCCACTTTGCTTATCTCTTTCACTAAGCAATGAAATAGGGTCATTCTATTACAAACCTCGATGTCCTTATGTTTAAACCTAGGATGAGCGTGGCATTTGGTAGACAAAATCTTCAACTTCATCGGAGAATGTAATTAGACCATCAATCATCCGTTCATTCAACCTAGTCAATTTCTTGAAAGGTTTTCCAAAATTACTTGAGTGAGGTCCTTATCTATAAATTCTCCTAAGTCTTCTAAGACCATGAACTCTACCAAATAAGCAAAACTTCCGACAAACACGTGCAAATAAATGACGCTTCAACAACATTGTTCCCTTGATAAGTTAACTCATTGACCTTGATTTTGTTGTATAGGTCCTTTGAGATTAAGTTTAAAGGTAAGAATGAATTCAAATAAGCATCGAACCCTTCTAGTCCTATTTTGCAAGGGAATTGCATGTTAAAGGGCCATCTTTCTCAATCCTACACCTAGGGTCAAAACATTGGGAGGGTCTTCCTTAATTTCAAAACTAGCTTCATTAATGACCTCCCGCCATCAAGTGCTTCATCATAATTAAATTCCTCATCGAATCGAGTAATAGAAAGGACTTTGTTGTTGCCAATTAATCTCATTATGCTCTAGGTGATTACCAAAATGGTGAGTGGGTGAAGGGTTTTGTGGGATTGCGTTCTCAACCTCGGGATTGGGAATGGGTAGGGTGAAGAATCTTCGATGGAAGATACGGATCATGGTGATTAATGGTTTTTTTTTTTTTTTTTTTTTTACGAACGAAGGTCACGAAGAAGGGGATAGACTAAGAGAAAGCTAAAAATGAGAAAAATTTACTTGATATGAATCAAGCAAAGAAACCTAAACGAGGTGGACTACTAACTAGCTATTCTATTCCCGGCAACGCGCCAAAACTTGATAACGCCACACGCGTCGTTCGGGGTCAAGGAAACTTCCTTTCTTCGAGCAAGTTTTATAACACCCTAGGCGTTGAACCTAATCGTTGTAGTGTAGTAATTAGGGTAAGCCACGGTATTGATATCGTTCTCTGGGAATAGGAATGCTAGTGAGAAGTTACTACGCTAAGGTTGAGGTTGAGGAAGATTATTTTTATCTTTTATATTTTTAGAAATGGAAAAGGTACGAATCTCGGTATTGGATTTGGGGGTTGGTATTGCTACCGATTACTCTACTATTATCTAATTATCTAAGCTAAGGTTGTGATAGTCTATGTCTAATTGATGTGTACTCGTATGATAGTTTAAAGATGTGTTTACTTAGGTTTTACTACTCCTTAATTATCTCCTATTGATGGTTGATTTGTCACGTCCTTATTCCTAGTTGCGTTGTGATTCTAAGGCTATAGGGCGTGCTTATTTCCTAACTCTTTGAAACTACCAAAGGGTCTTGTTTACAAATCCTCTAGTGATTTATAGACGCCTACTCTACGGTTGTCCTTGAATACTTTATCCTACAATTACCTAGATAATTATATTCTAAAGTTCACAAAGAAATTTCAAGCATTAAGTACACAACGAATAATCTAGCGCACTCTAGATCATTAGTCAACTAAGATAAGTATCAACCAATCAATATTCAATAATTAAGTTTCATATTCCTAAGCAAACACACAAATAAATTAGCGGACATGGAGAACATGCAAGCATACACACAAATAATCAAAGACATAATTAAATTAATGAAGTAAATACTTAGCTTGATGTATAATAGGGTTTAGAACCCTAAAATACTCGCACAAGAAAGCCTTGGTTCGGTTTAGGTTTTACTCCAAAAGACTACACATCAAAACCGAAAAATTCGGATTCTATATATAAGATTACATCTGCGACGGCGTCACCTTATGTTTCGTGACGCCGTCGTGTCGCCGTCATTAGGGTTTCGTCTTGGCCACGTAAACCTTTCGACGGCGGCCACCTTATGACCGTGACGCCGTCCCTTCACCGACGCCGCCTTGGTCGCATCTAGGCCGTCCGAGTAACGACGGCCTATTCCTTTAGAACCCGACGTCGTCCTTGAAAACATGCAATTTTTCCTCCGAGCCGTCGCAAAATTCCTTCCCGACGGCGCAGATATGCAGTGACGCCGCCGCCTTATGTTTCAATGAGCTTTGAGTGTCTCGATTCGACTTTGGCCATTTTCTTCAGATATTCGCGCTTTTCGTCCAAATAAGCATCATTCCAAGATTTTGCCTTCAAGAGACCTAAAAGTGAAAAGGAACGATATTAAGCAATAACGGATACAAAAGTGATCGAATAAGGGCTTAAATGACCCTCAAAAGGTACCTTTAAAACCTTATCAAATATCCCTACACTTGGTATTTGCTTGTCCTCAAGCAAATGTGCTTTTAGCCAATTAATTTATAAGTTAGGGGTCATGAAGCATCCATTCAAAACGGTCCACAACACATATAAGCCCAAAAAGTCATAACAAGCACGGAATTACATACTAGCACCTCACATGGGGTGTTTGGATACTCACATCTCTCGGGTGTATATATGAAATATAACAAATCGGAAATGGAAGATAAACACTCATTAACCGGTCCTAGTACATAGATTACCATAGGCTTGAGAATAGATCAAACCTCCGTCGCTTTGGCGTAAGCACCTAGGAAAGACTATCAAAGAGGTCTTTAAAGGGTTGTAACGTTAGGCTTACGGTAGGAAATAAGGGTTTGGTGGGATAGGCTATTTAGTGGTGGATAGTCAAAATCTCTATGTTGCAAGTATACGAAGAATGGCGTTGCTAAGCCAAGACTCGACACTCTAAAACTCTAGGCAACGAAAATAAACAAACATAATTTAAAAGATAGATGTAGGATGGTAGTATGGTTTTTTTTTTTTTTTTTTTTTTTATATATTTTTTTTTTTTTTTTTTTTTTTTTTTTTTTTTTTTTTTTTTTTTTTTTTTTTTTTTTTGCATACACTTTTACTCTACCATCCTCTACGGTACATCAAAATGATAGGGATTTATAGACACATCCCTACACTTGAGTTTTTATTACTCTAACACTAATTTGACCCGAATTGAAAAGATCAAAACACTTGGAGTACATTATTATGCAAACAAAGGAATTTGAGTTTAACGTTCTCTTCCTATATTTCATAAACTTTAACTTTTCCCATGAATCCCAATCATCCCAAAATCAGATACAAAGGATATGACTCGACTTAGCAACTCATGCAAGCAACCGATAATTGAACTAAGGGTTTTGGGTGATAACATAAATTTGCACTAAAAGTGAGTGCAATAAAGGTAGGCTAAGGCGATTTGGGTGTATATTTGGGGTGGGGTGTAAACAATGCTTTCATTGATATTCGGAAAACCGAAACATCACGAGAACCGCGAAAAGGATAGGCTCGAGGGGTTAACTAGGGTATCGTGTACTAAAGATGAGTACAACGCAAAGGGTGTGGGGAATTACTCAACCGATATGGAAGAAGTAATTATATTACGTGTATCAAACAAGGGTTTATCCTAATGCCTCTTATCATTTAGTTATTCCTAACTACACAAGTGTAGTCTCACTAGCGATCTCGGAATGCATCACAAAACAAGTTCTAGAATCTAATATACTACCGGTTCACACTCTAAGCATTAAAGATGAATGCTTTAATTCCTACTAATCTAAGGGCGATCCTCACATTTTGGGTGGAATTTAGGTGGTAAAGGTTTTGTGCTAGTCATGCAACTTCCTATCCATGAGACGCTTTTGTTAAGACTAATGGCCCACTCTTATACGTCATGAAAAATTTTAAATTTGGCTAAAATTACCCTAACCTACATTTTCTCATGGTTTATTACACAAATACACTTGGACAAAGCAAACAACAAGGATAAGCATAGTTTCAAAGTTCCGCTTATTTTCCTCCTACACTTAAACCGAACATTGTCCCCAATGTTCCCGAAAGTATCAAAGTTATGATAATAGAAGGTAATTAAAACGAAAGAAACTAATACTCCCCGATTAGCTCGGTAGGATCCGTAAAAGTGGTGGTTAAATCTTTTCCAAGAAGAGTTTTTTTTTTTTGCGTGAAAGGCTCCTTCCAAACTTGTGTAACTTCTTCTTGACAAACTAAACCTGCACACTAGAAGAAAACAAACGAAACCTTCGTAAAATCGGCGGTAATAATATACATAAGACTCGATTTAAACTAGGATATAATGCTTGTGGAATGGATGTTTACGTAATTTGTTTTGAAAGTTAAGATCCGAAAATTCCAAAATTTTACAAGTAGCTCGAAAACGAGAAAAGTAAGTCGAGTTTTTATTCCTTCTCGACGCGTCAGTTGCAATCTCGACGCCATCAAAGTTATCCCGACAAAACCGGTCTCGCGATTTTCGAAAAAATTCGGAAAATTTGCATCTTTAGAATCTGGAAAACTTCGCAAAAACATCCATTATGACTCGATACAAGCATTTGACTCGAACAAACAAACATATATATCTTTTAATTAATTGTTATTCTCATGTTCACGCTTTATGAAAACGTGTGTAATCCTCCCTACACTTATCCTTTATGTAAAATACCTTTATATGTAATTAAGACGAGGTTAAAACAAAATAAAGCATTTTACAAATTCAAACATGAGGACAAACAATTAATAAAAGATATATGACACTAACAAGCAAACAATTAAGCATGGGTTGCCTCCCACGAAGCGCTTTTCTTTATTTAAGAGTCTTGTAGCTAGACTCGTAGTCCTACTCCTACGTTGCCTCACCTATCCTCGTGCTCATACTTAAGCCATTCTAACTCTCTTTCATTCTTTTGTAATCATCTCCTAATTCAAGGCATTTTTGTAATACCGCTTAGTTTTCTCATATGGGTACCTAAGCCCACTTTGCTTATCCCTTTCACTAAGCAATGGAATAGGGTCATTCTATTACAAACCTCGATGTCCTTATGTTTAAACCTAGGATGAGCGTGGCATTTGGTAGATAAAATCTTCAACTTCATCGAGAATGTAATTAGACCATCAATCATCCGCTCATTCAACCTAGTCAATTTCTTGAAAGGTTTTCCAAAATTATTTGAGTGAGGTCCTTATCTATAAATTCTCCTAAGTCTTCTAAGACCATGAACTCTACCAAATAAGCAAAGCTTCCGACAAACACGCAAATAAATGACCGCTTCAACAACATTGTTCCCTTGATAAGTTAACTCATTGACCTTGATTTTGTTGTATAAGTCCTTTGAGATTAAGTTTAAAGGTAAGAATGAATTCAAATAAGCATCGAACCCTTCTAGTCCTATTTTGCAGGGGAATTGCATGTTAAAAGGGCCATCTTTCTCAATCCTACACCTAGGGTCAAAACATTGGGAGGGTCTTCCTTAATTTCAACTAGCTTCATTAATGACCTCCCGCCATCAAGTGCTTCATCATAATTAAATTCCTCATCGAATCGAGTAATAGAAAGGACTTTGTTGTTGCCAATTTATCTCATTATGCTCTAGGTGATTACCAAAATGGTGAGTGGGTGAAGGGTTTTGTGGGATTGCGTTCTCAACCTCGGGATTGGGAATGGGTAGGTGAAGAATCTTCGTGGAAGATACGGATCATGGTGATTAATGGTTTTTTTTTTTTTTTTTCACGAAGAAGGGGATAGACTAAGAGAAAGCTAAAATGAGAAAAATTTACTTGATATGAATCAAGCAAAGAAACCTAAACGAGGTGGACTACTAACTAGCTATTCTATTCCCGCAACGGCGCCAAAAACTTGATAACGCCACACGCCGCGTCGGGGTCAAGGAAACTTCCTTTCTTCGAGCAAGTTTTATAACACCCTAGGCAAAGTGAACCTAATCGTTGTAGTGTAGTAATTAGGGTAAGCCACGGTATTGATATCGTTCTCTGGGGAATAGGAATGCTAGTGAGAAGTTACTACGCTAAGGTTGAGGTTGAGGAAGATTATTTTTATCTTTTTATGTTTTTAGAAATGGAAAAGGTACGAATCTCGGTATTGGATTTGGGGTTGGTATTGCTACCGATTACTCTACTATTATCTAATTATCTAAGCTAAGGTTGTGATAGTCTATGTCTAATTGATGTGTACTCGTATGATAGTTTAAAGATGTGTTTACTTAGGTTTTACTACTCCTTAATTATCTCCTATTGATGGTTGATTTGTCACGTCCTTATTCCTAGTTGCGTTGTGATTCTAAGGCTATAGGGCGTGCTTATTTCCTAACTCTTTGAAACTACCAAAGGGTCTTGTTTACAAATCCTCTAGTGATTTATAGACGCCACTCTACGGTTGTCCTTGAATACTTTATCCTACAATTACCTAGATAATTATATTCTAAAGTTCACAAAGAAATTTCAAGCATTATACACAACGAATAATCTAGCGCACTCTAGATCATTAGTCAACTAAGATAAGTATCAACCAATCAATATTCAATAATTAAGTTTCATATTCCCTAAGCAAACACACAAATAAATTAGCTTGGACATGGAGAACATGCAAGCATACACACAAATAATCAAAGACATAATTAAATTAATGAAGTAAATACTTAGCTTGATGTATAATAGGGTTTAGAACCCTAAAATATCGCACAAGAAAGCCTTGGTTCGGTTTTAGGTTTTACTCCAAAAGACTACACATAAAACCGAAAAATTCGGATTCTATATATAAGATTACATCTGCGACGGCCACCTTATGTTTCGTGACGCCGCCGTGTCGCCGCTATTAGGGTTTCGCCTTGGCCACGTAAACCTTTCGACGGCGCACCTTATGACCGTGACGCCGTCCCTTCACCGACGCCGTCTTGGCCGCATCTAGGCCGTCCGAGTAACGACGGCCTATTCCTTTAGAACTCGACGTCGTCCCTTGAAAACATGCAATTTTTCCTCCGAGCCGTCAGCAAAATTCCTTCCGATGGCGTCGCAGATATGCAGAATGACGCCGTCGCCTTTATGTTTCAAAGACTTTGAGTGTCTCGATTCGACTTTGGCCATTTTCTTCAGATATTCGCGCTTTTCGTCCAAATAAGCATCATTCCAAAGATTTTGCCTTCAAGAGACCTAAAAGTGAAAAGGAACGATATTAAGCAATAACGGATACAAAGTGATCGAATAAGGGCTTAAATGACCCTCAAAAGGTACCTTTAAAACCTTATCATTCTTGACAAATATTATGGATGTAGAATCAACTCTTGGATTATGGATACAATTTTAAGAATACTCCTATCAATATTGATAATGAGAGTACAATGCATTGTGAAGAATCTGCTTACCATTCCAAGACCAAGCATATTCGATTAGGCATCACTTTATTCGAGATTGTTATGAGCATAGGCTCATTAATGTTGTCAGGTCCACAGATGACAATGTAGTGATCTACTCACAAAAGATTTGATGTTTCAAGATTTAATCATTTGGTGGTGAGTATTGGGATGATTAAATATTAAGCTACAATTAAGGGAGGACTTAGTGTGACAACTCAGACTTTCAGGTCATTTCTCAAAACAATTCATGCTTCACAATTTCATCATTTATCGTAAACTAGGTTTACGAGATTCAAATTCGCGTAACCTTAATGGTTTAGCTGCGAATTCATGATCATATCATCACGGACATTTCATATAGACTAGGTTTAGTCTACATATCATTAGCATCATTTTCATCATGTTAGTTCATTCATGATTTTTGCATTTCACATTAAACGCGTAAATTTCATATTAAATAAACGCTATCGCGTAAGTTATTATTTTGAACGTTTAATCCGATACTTCCAAAAATTATCCCGACATATTTTTATACTTACATTTAGTTTATAAAAATAATATTTTGAGTTTACCTAGTGTTTTAAATTTATTTTGTATATAAATCGGTAAATTTCCATATTTTAAATTTAATAATAAATTATTATTTATTATTACATGAACGATTTTGAGCAAGCATTAGCTCACTTGAGATAGATAAAGGAGGTTATCCGACATTGGAACATTTTGAACTATCAAACATTAACGAAAATGCATATTTTCTATTTGCTACCAACTTTGAGTTTCAAACTCAACAACGAGAAGTTATTTCACTTTATTTAAGCACGAGCTCGCACGAACCGACAAATAGAAAGTATGGTAGTAGTATAATAAACACATTTTTGAACCACTATTGATGATTTTATATTTCTTTTATAAACACGCACTCGAAACATATCTTACACATTAACCATTTTCAACGTGTAACGAAATATTTCAACTTACGTTTAAAACGTAATGAAATACTGAAAACTTCAAGGAAGTTCACGTTTTAACGCCTACTCATTTCTAAATTTCTAGTGCCGTGTTTTATGCATTAAAACACAACAACACTCAATCTTATACATTTACTTATCAATATTTTGGGATATCGAATACTACTTTGAACAATATCAAGATGAGCTAGTCGATATTTGTCTAAACTTTGAATGAAAACATTAAAAATATCGTGTCTTTGGTCACACAAGACATTCGAACAACATGCAAATCAAACACTTGACTTTTATAACTTGTTCAAACATTTTGTAAGACATTGGAAAGTAGAGTGGCTCTTTATTCGACACTTCATTCTCGGCTTAAGCCATGAACCGAACCCTTCACAATTTATAAAAAGCTATAACACTTTCACATGTTAGAATAAAAAGATAAATAAATAAATAAATAAAAGTGAAAATGAGCATATTTATAAATGTTACAAGTTACATATTGTTTACTATGAATCACCCTCCCATACTACTTTCGGTTACTTTCTCATCCCACTCAAACGATATTTCTTTGTTTCAACTTTCAAAACCATTTGAGAATCCATGGTTTAGGAAGACAAAAGTAGCATTGCACCATGCTTCAAATCCTACTCTTTCTTACACCTTTGAGTGTGGCGTTGATTTCACAGTCTCACACTCCAAGGCCATACCTCTTTGATTTTATTATGTTTTCATGGTACACATGTGTAAGACTCACAACCTAACACATCAACTAGCCTTTGCTTCTCTCATTATATAAACCGAACACACACCCTATAACTCATCACAATTTGCTTTCAAAACACAAATACATTCTCTTGGCACTTCCTTGTTACTGCCAAGTAAAGAAGAAAAAGAAATCAAAAGCATCATACAAAAACTAATTACATTCATCTCCTTTGGGTTACTATCAAACAAGAAAGAAATCTAGCAAAACATTGGAGTTTAGTTCTCAAGGTATTAAGAAGCTTTTTGGTTAGTTCGTTCCTGGTTAAGATCATTGGAAGCTAGACTAAGGGTCGGGATTCTCGTTGCTCTCGTTTATACTCACTAGCTTTCGTATCCCGTCACCACCTTTTTGGTGTCGTAAGTCTCCGAACCCATTTCGATACGTAGCATAGATTTGTTGTTAACTTTTTTTAAAAAAAACTTTCATGTCATGCGTAACACATTTAAACTTCTAAACTTGTTTTGCTTCACATGTCACCTATAAAACATAACCAAAACGGCTTGTGTAGCATGAAAACATTTGTGGCTACTTGAATAAACTTAACTAGTGTTTTTGGATATTTCTCACTAGACCAACTCTCGACCAACTGTGAGCTTATAGACCTCTCAAACTCATTACCATTTTTGTTTCTCTCTTATGTGTATCAAGCTTGGGTATTGGCTCTCGTTGGACAAGAACTATCGAGTAAATAAAATTTCTCGTGACTTTTAAAAGCTTATTCGCATGTTATAATGCTTATTTTGAACCCTTAAAAATATTCGACACATTATAAGTTGGTTAAACTCTTGATCGACATACATGATTGAACACCTTAGGTTCGTTTTATTTTTTTAGCTGTAAAACTCACATAAGTCGTATGATTTATTCACAAGCTTAAAAACTCACTGAGTGAATAATTACACAAAATGAAACACAGTAGCGAACCCCATTAAATACGTAAAACTGAGAGAAAGAACACCAAAGAGCCTCTGGCTCAGATGGTTGTGTTGATTTCGTTGTGAGCAACAGGTCGCGAGTTCGAATCTGGGCTGCCCTTTTGATCTTTTTTTTAAATTTTCGTTTGTTATTTTAAAACTTTCGCAGATTGACAGTTTCGGTCCCTGAACCTTGAAGCTCTTATCATTTTTTTAAAGACTTTGATAAGTTTTATAACCTATATAAAATTGTTATATTTAACCCCCAACTCTAAATTATTTGACATTTCCTATAGATTTTAATAAGTTTATAACTTATAAAGTTTTTACAAATCCTTCAAAGATTAACTTTGCCACTTTTCGTTTTAAGACTTTACCAATTTCAAATAAACTCACGATACTTCTCCACTTACAGTTAAATAAATATATGTAGTACCTATACTTATTTGACGACCTATTCTACGTAAACTAGATAACATATTTCTAATATACTATTTACTTTCGATTTTAAATAGATAAATATATATATATAATAAGATTTATATATAATTTTCTCATTTGAAAACTCAACGAAATTAATAAATACTAACCATCCGGTATTTATTTATCTTTCATCAATTCTTGAGCCAATATCCGAGTCAACCGTTGTACGAAAGTTTCTTATACGCTTTTCCACACTTATTCCAAGAGCCAACACTTACAAATATTTTCACAACTACATTTTTATGTACATCGATGATCTAATTAACTTGTGAAGCATCCACATAAGCCACAATAACTCAAATATTTGAGAAACTTTTGCTTTTGAACTTCAAGCATTTCAAAACATAAATACTTGTAACTTTCAAATAGTGTATTTGAATGCGAAATTAGACTAAACCTATACCATACTTATTTAGGTTGCGTGTCGGAGCCGTAATCGCTTATTACTTGATGTTTGTTGTGATGTCTTACATTTACGCATACCAAGGTGAGTTTTCATAGCCCCGTCGTACATGTTTAATTATTTTCAAACCTACGGGGAGAATACATTGCACAACATTTTTATTACGATACCAAGTATGTTAAATTCATTTACATTGCTTAAGTTACCACATGCCAATTGAAAGTCCCCATTTCACGAACATGAACCGTTAATCTTAGAAGCGAGGTGAGTGGATAGATCTATCGAGGTGACGCCTCCATCCGGGTTGGTGAATCCCAACTAGTCATATGGATGCATTTCATTTAATAACATTATTGAGTTGTCCGCAAACACTCGTTGGGGCATACATTATGAACAGCCTAGTTTCGATGTCATGGACTTATTGCAATTGTAACATTTTTCTCGTGACATGATTGTCATACCGGTCTATACTTCATGTAGTCGTATTAACATTTACATAAACCTATGATTTCTCACCAACATTATTGTTGACCGTTTTAGCAATGTATTTTCGTGTAACTAAGACATTCACTTCATGGCATGCATTTGGACACATCATGGAGTCGCGATGACGACTCGTCTCACTGGGTTTTACGACTTTAAAACATCGTTTGAATTGTAACAAACTTATTTCCGCACAAGTTGATTTTCATTTGGGACCTATACTTTGTAAACTCGATTGTTTTATTAAATCAAACGATGTTCTTTTCAAACGACACTTTAGGTCGCTCAATATAACTGTGATTGTGATGCTATGACAATCAATCCCGAATTCCATTCCGGCGCAAAGCAGTAATTTGGGGTGTGATGATTGGCATCGAGCTTGATTATAGAGAACTAGGTTGCATCATTGACCCTAGACTATAACTACATCATCATAGCATCTCATCATTTCATCATAAGTGCATAGTCACTATACATGCGGTTTCATACGCACATTTTACGAGTTATTTACTTTCATTTCAAAATCGATTGTCACAATAGATGCCTTCAAATACCCATCCCATCATACTGCATCATACTTTAACATGGAGAATGCCTGTCATTCCCTAACACAATTTTAACATCAGTTGACTTTACACCAGCCTTACCACACATATTATCCGATGTGGACACTGAACCCTTTGAGAAGGGAGAAGTTGCACCTACACCATCACGATCATCATTGATTCACTGTAGGATCAGGACAATTTTTATCATTCTGTTGGAACAGATTATACCATTTGGTAGAACTTATAGGCTTAGTCCTAATGAACCTATTTTCTTAATTCACCACAAGGATTTCCATTATCATCATTGTCATTATTTTCATCATCATTATCATTTTGAGCACCATCCGTTACCATCACATCTCATACACGATACTCATACATCGACTTGCGACTTGGGAAGCGTGCATGATTTGACACATCATTACCATCTATCACTAAGATTATAGACATTGCACTATCTCATTGGTTTGAGGACTGTGAGAGTTCTAGGGCTATTGATGCTAGTCCGCCTACTACTCCTACACTTGAAACACGATTAGACCACCAACAGGAACAGATAATAAGTACCTTTCTAGCTAATGTAATCTTTATCACTTATTATCTCCACGATACATCACTATCTTACTAGGGGTTAGGCCAACTTTATTCTTGACCAATTAGTAGACTATTACTACTCGATGAGGTTCTCCCATGTATCCTACAAACCATTCAACAAATTTTATTCCAAGTTATTCTGCTACTATTTCATGAAATTATTTCACTTGATTTTATTTCGAACTATTTTATCACCATCTTAGAAACGTTGTTTCATAAAGTTTTGAAGCAAGTTATTTTATTACCAACTTATCAATTGGTTTCAGTCATGTTAGTAACTATTTAATACCATCATACAAACGATTTTCATGTTACTCAAAAAAAAAAAAAAAAAATAAATAAATAAATAAAAAAAAAAAAATAAAATTTTTGAGCCATCGTCTTACAAAACAAAACGTTGAATATAATCTAAAACTTGGAGAAACATAATACCATTTCACCAAAACCAAGCATCACATTATTTGTCCTTGATTATACATGGCCTGATCACCTATGTATAATTCAGGAAGAATTATGTTATGAAAGTAACAAGCATCATTTCAAATCTCCTAAAACAATCCTCATTCAAAAGCAAAGTTTTATAATCAGATAAATCGTGCATAAACATTCCTTTTTGTTAACACTCTATAGATGCTTACGCCATTTATCTCTCACTCAACCGATAAGTTAGGATTTGACGAATGACCTTTTTAGGAACGACTTTTTATACCATTTACGAGGGGGATTCCTCGATGCAGGAAAACAATGAAAGGGTTTCAGAATTTCCCACAAGGACTAGAACTAGGTATTAGGATGATTCAAACTCAACATAAAGCTTAAGACATCATGAGATAATCTGAACCACTACCTTTGGACTAGAAGCCAAATCTTATCATTTCAAAAGTGCCAGCTATACCGAGTCACAAGATTTAGCACGAATCAAATACACACTAAGCGACATTATAGAAATAAACCAATCCTCCTAATTGAGACTACAGAACATTTCATTAAACAAGGCTTCAACAATATGTGAACTTCCCTACAATGATTTTCCCTTAAAGGAAAATTTAGTTAAATTAAGGTTATCGATATAAACTTCCCCTAAGGCATTGTGTTCTCTAGAAATTCCAAGTAACCTCACTTCCATAAAGAGATGCAACAGGTTTGAACATATCGGACAATCAATGACTCTCCATCTACAAGTGAAATTAGAACAAACATTCTTCGACATAGTATGAGCTGATATCTATTTTTCTTGCTAGCATGATAGCAATATAAGAGATGAATTATTTTAGAAGTACTCAATATTGAAACAAGTCTTGAAAATCAACCATCACACCACCTCACTTGAATATTTAAGGTTTTGTGACTTTACAACATGGAGCATGGAAACACTTCGATAATCAAACAATAAACATTTTAGTCATAGAGACTAAGCACCGTAGGCAAGTAAGACTCAAGTCATGACATTTGCTAGGACTAGAAACGCGAGGAATCACAACTGTTACCTATAATCTATTCTTTTCAATAAGGTCCTTTCCGACATTTAACATTTTGAAATCTAACACGAGACACGTGGTATCAATTCCATTGTACCTATTATAAGCTATTCGATTCACCTTAGATCACCGACGGTCATTTCAGATTTCCATGGAACCTACTAGGACATGATTACCGCCTACTATCCTCGACTCAATGGTTAGAGCGAGAGCAATTCCACATTAGATAATATGCTCAAGCCGGTGTAACTTTCTAGAAATGGTTAGGTAAATCATTCTCCATCGACGAGTTTCTTTACAACAATAGTTAGCTCATGAACATATTGACTACACCATTTGAGGCAATCAGGTTGAGGTATCAATCACTTATTCACGGGTTAAAATCGGAAAGTCCAATTCATTAGTCCATAACTCATTCATGAAACAAACAAAGAAGTCATACAAATCAAGAATCGCCATTACAAGTAACAACATATAGCTAGATAAGCTACATCGTTATATCGATGCAAATTTTGGAAATATGTCCCATAAGCGCAAAACCATTAGAATTTCAAGTTGGCAATGAAATTTATGTTCAAATCTTGCCTTGGAAAGGCGTGGTGCGATCGTAAAAACACCGATTTAACCAATACGACCCAAATATCCTCGCCTTTCACCAATAACACAGTAGAACCCAATAAGGACCAATTCAGGGACTGAATTCCTTTTTGGATGGGCGAATGTGACAACTCGTACTTTCAGGTCATTTCTCAAAACAATTCATGCTTCACAATTTCATCATTTATCGTAAACTAGGTTTACGAGATTCAAATTCGCGTAACCTTAATGGTTTAGCTGCGAATTCATGATCATATCATCACGGACATTTCATATAGACTAGGTGTAGTCTACATATCATTAGCATCATTTTCATCATGTTAGTTCATTCATGATTTTTGCATTTCACATTAAACGCGTAAATTTCATATTAAATAAACGCTATCGCGTAAGTTATTATTTTGAATGTTTAATCCGATACTTCCAAAATTATCCCGACATAATTTTTATACTTACATTTAGTTTATAAAATAATATTTTGAGTTTACCTAGTGTTTTAAATTTATTTTGTATATAAATCGTAAATTTCCATATTTTAAATTTAATAATAAATTATTATTTATTATTACATGAACGATTTTGAGCAAGCATTAGCTCACTGAGATAGATAAGGGAGGTTATCCCACATTGGAACATTTTGAACTATCAAACATTAACAAAATGCATATTTTCTATTTGCTACCCAACTTTGAGTTTCAAACTCAACAACGAGAAGTTATTTCACTTTATTTAAGCACGAGCTCGCGCACGAACCGACAAATAGAAAGTATGGTAGTAGTATAATAAACACATTTTTGAACCACTATTGATGATTTTATATTTCTTTTATAAACACGCACTCGGAAACATATCTTACACATTAACCATTTTTCAACGTGTAACGGAAATATTTCAACTTACGTTTAAAACGTAAATGAAATACGAAAACTTCAAGGAAGTTCACGTTTTAACTGCCTACTCATTTCTAAATTTCTAGTGCCGTGTTTTATGCATTAAAACACAACAACACTCAATCTTATACATTTACTTATCAATATTTTGGGATATCGAATACTACTTTGAACAATATCAAGATGAGCTAGTCGATATTTGTCTAAACTTTTGAATGAAAACATTAAAAATATCGTGTCTTTTGGTCACACAAGACATTCGAACAGCATGCAAATCAAACACTTGACTTTTATAACTTGTTCAAACATTTTGTAAGACATTGGAAAGTAGAGTGGCTCTTTATTCGACACTTCATTCTCGGCTTAAGCCATGAACCGAACCCTTCACAATTTATAAAAAGCTATAACACTTTCACATGTTAGAATAAAAGATAAATAAATAAATAAATAAAAGTGAAAATGAGCATATTTATAAATGTTACAAGTTACATATTGTTTACTATGAATCACCCTCCCATACTACTTTCGGTTACTTTCTCATCCCACTCAAACGATATTTCTTTGTTTCAACTTTCAAAACCATTTGAGAATCCATGGTTTAGGAAGACAAAAGTAGCATTGCACCATGCTTCAAATCCTACTCTTTCTTACACCTTTGAGTGTGGCAGTTGATTTCACAGTCTCACACTCCAAGGCCATACCCTCTTTGATTTTATTATGTTTTCATGGTACACATGTGTAAGACTCACAACCTAACACATCAACTAGCCCTTTGCTTCTCTCATTATATAAACCGAACACACACCCCTATAACTCATCACAATTTGCTTTCAAAACACAAATACATTCTCTTGGCACTTCCTTGTTACTGCCAAGTAAAGAAGAAAAAGAAATCAAAAGCATCATACAAAAACTAATTACATTCATCTCCTTTGGGTTACTATCAAACAAGAAAGAAATCTAGCAAAACATTGGAGTTTAGTTCTCAAGGTATTAAGAAGCTTTTTGGTTAGTTCGTTCCTGGTTAAGATCATTGGAAGCTAGACTAAGGGTCGGGATTCTCGTTGCTCTCGTTTATACTCACTAGCTTTTGTATCCCGTCACCACCTTTTTGGTGTCGTAAGTCTCCGAACCCATTTCGACACGTAGCATAGATTTGTTGTTAACTTTTTTAAAAAACTTTCATGTCATCGTAACACATTTAAACTTCTAAACTTGTTTTGCTTCACATGTCACCTATAAAACATAACCAAAACGGCTTGTGTAGCATGAAAACATTTGTGGCTACTTGAATAAACTTAACTAGTGTTTTGGATATTTCTCACTAGACCAACTCTCGACCAACTGTGAGCTTATAGACCTCTCAAACTCATTACCATTTTGTTTCTCTCTTATGTGTATCAAGCTTGGGTATTGGCTCGTTGGACAAGAACTATCGAGTAAATAAAATTTCGTGACTTTTAAAAGCTTATTCGCATGTTATAATGCTTATTTTGAACCCTTAAAAATATTCGACACATTATAAGTTGGTTAAACTCTTGATCGACATACATGATTGAACACCTTAGGTTCGTTTTATTTTTTAGTCAGTAAAACTCACATAAGTCGTATGATTTATTCACAAGCTTAAAAACTCACCGAGTGAATAATTACACAAAATGAAACACGATGTGAACCCCATTAAATACGTAAAAGCGAGAGAAAGAACACCAAAGAGCCTCCAGCTCGAGATGGTTGTGTTGATTTCGTTGTGAGCAACGGTCGCGAGTTCGAATCTGGGCTGCCCTTTTGATCTTTTTTAAATTTTCGTTTGTTATTTTAAAACTTTCAGATTGATGTTTCGTCCACAACCTTGAAGCTCTTATCATTTTCTTAAAGACTTTGATAAGTTTTATAACCTATATAAAATTGTTATATTTAACCCCAACTCTAAATTATTTGACATTTCCTATAGATTTTAATAAGTTTATAACTTATAAAGTTTTTACAACTTTAATCCTTTAAAGATTAACTTTGCCACTTTTCGCTTTAAGACTTTACCAATTTCAAATAAACTCACGATACTTCTCACTTACGGTTAAATAAATATATGTAGTACCTATACTTATTTGACGACCTATTCTACGTAAACTAGATAACATATTTCTAATATACTATTTACTTTCGATTTTAAATAGATAAATATATATATATATAATAAGATTTATATATATAATTTTCTCATTGAAAACTCAACGAAATTAATAAATACTAACCATCCGGTATTTATTTATCTTTCATCAATTCTTGAGCCAATATCCGAGTCAACCGTTGTACAAAAGTTTCTTATACAGCTTTTCCACACTTATTCCAAGAGCCAACACTTACAAATATTTTCACAACTACATTTTTATGTACATCGATGATCTAATTAACTTGTGAAGCATCCACATAAGCCACAATAACTCAAATATTTGAGAAACTTTTGCTTTTGAACTCAAGCATTTCAAAACATAAATACTTGTAACTTTCAAATAGTGTATTTGAATGCTAGAATTAGACTAAACCTATACCATACTTATTTAGGTTGCGTGTCGGAGCCGCATGCGTTTATTACTTGATGTTTGTTGTGATGTCTTACATTTCGCATACCAAGGTGAGTTTTCATAGCCCCGTCGTACATGTTTAATTATTTTCAAACCTACGGGAGAATACATTGCACAACATTTTATTACGATACCAAGTATGTTAAATTCATTTACATTGCTTAAGTTACCACATGCCAATTGAAAGTCCCCATTTCACGAACATGAACCGTTAATCTTAGAAGCGAGGGTGAGTGGATAGATCTGTCGAGTGGCGCCCATCCGGGTTGGTGAATCCTAACTAGTCATACGGATGCATTTCATTTAATAACATTATTGAGTTGTCCGCAAACACTCTGTTGGGGCATACATTATGAACAGTCTAGTTTCGGTGTCATGGACTTATTGCAATTGTAACATTTTTCTGTTACATGATTGTCATACCTGGTCTATACTTGCGTAGTCGTATTAACATTTACATAAACCTATGATTTCTCACCAACATTATTGTTGACCGTTTTAGCAATGTATTTTCAGGTAACTAAGACATTCACTTCATGGCATGCATTTGGACACATCATGGAGTCGCGATGACGACTCGTCTCACTTGGGTTTTACGCACTTTAAAACATCGTTTGAATTGTAACAAACTTATTTCCGCACAAGTTGATTTTCATTTGGGACCTATACTTTGTAAACTCTGATTGTTTTATTAAATCAAACGATGTTCTTTTCAAACGACACTTTAGGTCGCTCAATATAACTGTGATTGTGATGCTATGACGGTCAATCCCGTGAATTCCATTCATTGCAAAAACAGTAATTTGGGGTGTGACACTTAGTAATTAATTAGATAGTCCTATGCATTGTTTAAGGGAGGCAATACAATGCCTTTTTGTCGGTTTTGCCATTGTGAAGAAGAGGATGGAAAAGTACCGCTTATTGTTTATCCGAAATCATCGCTATGAAAGTATTGCTTTGGAAAGTGCGCTTCGTGGAAAGTATCGCTAGTCTTATCAACGCATCGTTCCAACATCAAAAGATGGGGTAAAATTCAAATAACAGAATCGTATTAATTGGGTGTGATTTTTAAATCTTACCTATAAATAACTACCTCCAATTTTCCCTCTCATCTTTATACTTATCAATCTTTTCCATATCTCTTCTCTTATTCACATTCACTATTCATCGAACCATTTTCTCTTATAACATTCAATGGCAAACCGAAATACGCTTAGTAAGCATAATATGGTGGCTAACTTGGACAAAACACCGTCCAAATTTCTTTTTCATGACATAATTGATTTTCTCATCGGATCATTACTCAATTATGCCCTTTTGGTCGAACACGACATTATTGAGCCTGGATTCAACAATTTTGGGCAACGCAAGATCTCATATGGACGATGATGCACCATACATTCAAAGCTAAGGTTCTTGGAAAGATTGTTAAAGTTAGTGAAGCATCTATTAGAGAAGATTTGATGTTTGATGATGTCAAGGGGCTATTCGCTTCGATAAACAAGTGCTTTGGGACACATTAAGAGATATTGGGTATGAAGGATCTCTCACGTAAACAATCTTTAAGAAACCTTTGTTTAGTCCTCAATGGAAGTATCTTGTTCATGTATTACTTCATTGCATAAGTTCCAAGAGTACTTCATGGGAGCAATTTGATCAAATATTGCATCCGCCTTGGTGGGATTAGCTACCAACCACATGTTTAACTTTTCACGGATGATTCTTGATGGTATGCTTTCCCATATCTCCAATGGTTCACCATGGTTAATGTACCCAAGATTTGTTCAAGTTTTCTTGAACAAACAACTCGGATGTACCCAAACCTTGAGCTTGTTACTGCTTTTGTACAACCACCAAAGGTATTCACTTTCATGGCTAGGAAGAGACAAATTCTCCGGAGGAATACACCTTTGACTACTCACATGATGGAAATTGTACAAGCAGCTAGAGATGAAGTCACAGTGAAGAACATGAGCTTTGGGATCAAGAGAGGAACTACTTCAAAGCACCGCTTCCATAAGGTACCGCTTGAGAAGGTACTAGCTCCACCTACTACATCTCACTCGATATCTGCCATGGTGATTCGTAACTCGAGGTAAACCCACCATCCTCTCCTAATGATTATACTTCCACATATGGGTCTCAAACATCTGGAGGAGATGAGGGAGATATAGCACCTGAAGGGTTGGTTCTGGATAACTATGTTTTGACAAGAGAATTGGTAAGATTGAAGAAAGCTACTGAGGCTCAAGCTGCAAAACTTATGAAATTGAACAAAAAATTTAGAAGATTGAAGAAATTTGCATGGCCTTTAGTTCAACATCACAGGTTGTGGATGAAGTCACGAAAAGAAAGGCAGGAAATTTAAAAGTCTTCAAAGGGCAATAAGGTTCACAAACAGTCTTCATTCCAATTGGGAGGATATTGAGCAAGAGAATTTGAATGAAGATGTTGAACATTATGAAGAACCGGATGCTCAAACTTATGAAGAAGTCAAATTTTGATAAAAAGCCAAAGAAACGAGCCTCAAGGTATCGAGCCTTAAGATACTAAGCCACAAAGTATCTTGGTGTACAAAGTAATGATGACCAAGGTCTTCAGATCAAGGTACTGCTGCTTTCAAGGAACATATAGACAAGAGCTTATTACACCAAGGACTCTAAATTTTGAAGAAGAAGTTGGTCCTTCAACAGTCCTACAAGAAGAAGCTGATACACCCAAAGTAGACCACACTGCAAGTGATGATGGGACTGTTGCTCAAATATTGCAAAACCTATCAAGACCAAGAGGTGTAAGTATTCCAGGAGTAGTTGAAGAACAACCTCAAGCTTCTCAACCTGCTTTAGATCCAAAGGACAAAGGCAAAGGCAAACTGGTTGAAACAAAGAAGAAGAAAAAGCTTACTTTGGCAGAATTGAGAGCTATTGAAGTGGCTAAGAATGAAGAAGTCGCTAGGAAGCTACAAGCGAGACTTGGATGTCAAGTCGCTATACCGTAAAAGCCACCGTTATATCACAAAGACCTCCAAGTATTGCTAAGGAAAGAAATGTCATGATGGCTTATCCGGGGGTCAAGGATATACCGGATTACGTGAAATATTTAGAGATGAAGGATTTATATAATGTCGTTAGAGAAGCATATCGAAGGAAGTTGTTGGGATTATTCCTTTTGATGATGAAAAACAGAATGAGGATGCAAGAAAAAGAAGCTTAAAGAGAAAAAGAACAACTGGTGATGAACAACCATCAAAGAAGATAGAGTTGAGAATCGATACATGCTTGACGAAATGAGAAATTACTTAAGAGTTGTAGATTTTGAGCATCCTAAGTCCAAAGATGTTGGAGCAAAGAAGTCAAAGATGTCTATTTTTGAAGTTGTAAAATCAAAAGATGGAGACTATCTGATGTTCCATAGAGAAGATGAAAGTTTTAGAGTATTTAATTTGCTATGGGACATACTGCATTTGATAGATAGAGAGGATCTGTTTCACCTATATCAACTAGTGCAAGATTATTTTGAGCATATTCCTTCAACTGGAGTTGGCTTAGTCTTGCTAGGAGATCCGATAACTATTTGGGAGACAAGAGACAAGCACCGATGAAATCTAGCAAAACCAAGAAGTTTAGGAGATTACTAGCTGGAGATTCTTTGAAGAATCGAGTGCATGTTTGGAATTAGAAGATGGGACCATGATCCATATGCTAGCGAAAGAAGATATCCACTTACAACAGATCTTATGAGAAGAATGCTAGATCAAGGTTTTAAATGTACCTTTTGAGGGTCGTTAAGCCCTTATTTGATCACTTTTGTATCCGTTATTACTTAATATCGCTCCTTTTCACTTTTAGGTCTCTTGAAGGCAAATTGTCTGTAATGGCACTTATTTGGACGAAAAGGCGCGGATATACGAAGAAAATGGCCAAAGTCAAGAATCGAGACACTCAAGTCAGCCGAATATAAGGTGACGGCGCCATCGCTTAATCATGACGCCGTCGGAGCATTTTGTGACGACGTAAGCCAAATTTCTTATTTTCAAGTGACGGTGTCGCTTTAAAAGAGTAGGTCGTCGCAACTCGCACGGCCTAGATTTGATCCAGACGCGCCGAAGTCAAGAGGACGGCACACAAGCACAAGGTGACGCCGCCGCAAGACTAACGCGCCAAGACGAAACCCTAATGACGGCGACCCGACGCGCCACAAAACATAAGGTGACGCCGTCGCATATGTAATCTTATATATAGAATCCGAATTTTCAAGATTTGTGTGTAGTCTTTTGGAGTAAAACCTAAACCGAACCAAGGTCGTCTTGTACAAGATTTTAGGGTTCCAAACCCTATCTTACATCAAGATAAGTGTTTTACTTCATTAATTCAATTATGTCTTTGATTATTTGTGTGTATGCTTGCATGTTCTCCATGTCCCGCTAATTTACTTGTGTGTTTGCTTAGGAATATGAAACTTAATTATTGAATATTGATTGGTTGTCTCTTATCTTAATTGTTAATGATCTAGTAATGCGATAGGTCATTCGTTGTGTAATTAATGCTTGATTAATCTTTGTGAACCTTAGGCTATAGCACTTAGAGCGGTTGTAGGCTAAACCATCCAAAGAGGCCTTAGAGTTAGAGTTTATAATCCCTAGTGGGTTTTGTAGACGAGACCCTTTGGTAAGTTCAAAGAGTTAGGATAAACGATACCCTACGACTTTAGACACACAACGCGATTAAGAATAAGGACGTGACAATTCAACCACCAATAGGAGATAATTAAGGAGTAATAAAACCTAAGTAAACACATCTTTAAACTATCATACGAGCACACAATAATTAGACATAGACTACATACACCTTAGATTAGATAATTAGATAAGTAGAGTAATCGGTAGAAATACCAACCCCAAATCCAAACCCCGAGATTCGTACCTTTCCATTTCCTAAAAACATAAAAAGATAAAAAATAATCTTCCTCAACCCCAACCTTAGCGTAGTAACTTCTCACTAGCATTCCTATTCCCTAGAGAACGATATCAATACCCGTGGCTTACCCTAATACTACACTACAACGATTAGGTTCATCGCCTAGGTGTTATAAAACTTGCTCAAGAAAAGGAAGTTCCTTTGACCCCGAACGACGCGTGTAGCGTTATCAAGTTTTTGGCGCCACGCCGGGAATAGAATAGCTAGTTAGTAGTCCACCTCGCTTAGGTTTCTTTGCTTGATTCCTATCAAGTAAATTTTTCTCATTTTTAGCTTTCTCGTAGTCTATCCCCTTCTTCGTGACCTTTGTTCGTAACCCCATCACTTTTCATCATGGAAGGTGATAACCAACCACCATTTCCCTACCAACCCCTTAGACAACTTAGAACCCGCAGCCCACCAAAACCCTTCTTGAACCATTTGCGAACCCGAAAGAGAGCTCAATAGGCGAAGAAAAGCTCTCCATGATTCGGAACCTCAAGGCACTTCCATCAACTTTGATGAAGTCACAACTGACGAGGAGTCCTCTCATTCCCCACACTCCCCTGAAACCATCATCATTGACGATCCGAGCCAACATGGCGAGGAAATTCCGCCACTCCGGTCAATGGACCCATCAATCCTCCTAAAGCAAAATCCCTCGGGAATACTCTTCCCTCTCGCATCCGGATTTACTAGTGCCATTGTCACCCTTCGTAACAAGTCAATGAGGTATTGCATGCCTCTGACATTTGGCTTATCCAAAATGTATGTCAATTCAATGGATCCCACAGCGAAAACCCAATTCACCACATCAAACAATTTTTAAAAATTGTTGATGCTATCTATGCCGACGGAGCATCCAAGGAGACATCTAGACTCCGGTTTTTTTCATTTTCTCTTCAAGGACAGGCCAAGGAGTGGCTCGATAAGCTCCCTCCAAAGTCTATTTTCACATGGGAACAACTCACAACCAAGTTCACCAAGAAGTTCTTTCCCCCTGGAAGAACTGCATTGATTAGGAGCAAAATTCTTCACTTCCATCAAACAGATGGAGAATCTATCATTAACTCCTGGAATCGTTACAAAGATCTTATTCAACAAGCCCCACACCATGGTATCGACCTTTGGTTGCTTGTTCAAATCTTTTACGACAATATCTCCCGTAAGGATCAGAAAGGCATTGACTTCTCAACCGGTCAAGAATTTCTAATCTCACCGCCAAGAAGGGTGGAACCGCATTGAGGAATACATTCAATACCAAGACAACCATTGGCATGAGCCAAGAACGCTATAAGTATCTCTACTTTCTTGAATGAAAATTCATCATCTTCGATGATCGGATTAAGAAAGCACAAGAGAAGCTTGCATACCTCACAAAATCGCCGTAACCAAAAAGGTTATTTAACCCTTACCTTATATGCGACATTTGTGGAGGCCACACGAGAGTGATGAATGTGATGACACACGCCAAGAGAGCGCCTTCCTTTCCAAATATGATATTTATGATGACCCTTCACCCTCACATTCTATCAAAACGATGAATGCAACCCTTGGGGCAATCTAAAATGGAAAATCAAGGAAATGAGGATCCGAATACACCATCCGTGATGCCTTTGAAGAAGAACTCGGCAGCTTTACCATAGAAGGGCCACACTCTTAAAAGGTCTTGAGGGTTTATTCAAGAGCAAAGAAGTCAATTAGAGAGTCAATTCGCCAACCTCCGCAAAAGAATAAGCGAATCCGCCCACCCCATCATGATCCAACTTGCGCCATCACTACTCGATCAGAATTACTACCAAGGATCCCCGATCCCGACCGAATCCCACCACTGTGGAACCCGTGTTAGAAATGAAGCAATTCGAACCTCCTTCAACTCCTCACGATCCCTCCACAAACACCAAGACCGCCCAAATGACCAACCTCGCACGGATTCCTTATCCTCTCGTCTCAAGAATCAAAGGTCAAGAAGACAATGAGAGAATATTGTCTTATTTAAAGCGAACTTCCGTCAACATACCACTTCTTGACGATTCTATCACATCCCTAAACATAGCAAATACTTCAAGAGGTTAATATCTAATCGGAAGAAACTTGAAGGGTTGATATCATTAGAGAAGAATGCTCGCTATCATCCGTAAAGGCCCGCCAAGAAGAAAGAAGATCCGTGCGCTTTCACCATCCCTTGTTCAATAGGGCGCTCTCTATGAAAAATGCCTTGGCGGATCTTGGGGCTAGTATTAACTCGATGCCTCATTCCCTATTCCTCAAACTCGGATATTCGTGGATCAAACCAACCAGATGAGTATTCAATTAGCGGATCGATCAATCAAATATCCCATTGGGGTTTGTGAAAATGTTCTTGTAAGGGTAGGAGAATTCAAGTTTCCAGTTGATTTCGTGATTTTAGAAATGGAGGAAGATAACTCAGTCCCGATAATCCTTGGGAGACCTTTCTTAGCTACAGCTCGTGCCATTATTGATGTTCATGATGGTAAACTCACTTTACGAGTGGGGTCCGAGAGCTTAACCTTCGACATCAAGGATTCTATGAGTCACCTCCTCCCACGATCACCCTATTTATTTTGTTGAGGAAGTTGATGAATTTGTTGATGATATAGATGGTCGCATTGATGAGTATCTATTAAACGAATTCGTAAATGATGATAACAACCCAATAGGCGACAACGAGGAAATTGAGATGGTTGAGCTGCTTCCTTTACCCGCGTAAGGAAGAAATTGAACCCTTGAGTCGCAAAACCGTAAAACAAGCTAAAACCATCAATCAAGGAACCCCTACTTTAGAACTAAAAGATCTCCCAAGCCATTTAGAATACGCCTTCCTTCAAGGAAAGGACCAACTCCCTGTCATCATAAGCTCGTCGCTGACCACTGGACAAAAAGAGAAGCTCTTGGAAGTTTTAAAAGAATACAAGGAGTAATCGCGGAGTGTGGCCGACATTAAGGGTATTGATTCTACATTTTGTACTCATAAAATCCTCATGGAAGAAGATTACAAACCAACCGCTCACGCAGCAGAGGAGGTCAACCCTAACATTAAGGAGGTAGTAAAGAAAGAAGTCATCAAGCTCCTCGATGCCGGCCTTATCTACCCCATTTCGGATAGCCCATGGGTCAGCCCAAAAAAGGGAGGAATGACAGTTGTAAAGAATGAAAAGGGTGATTTAGTGCCACAAAGAACGGTTACGGGTTGGCGTGTTTGTATCGACTACGTAAAGTTAAATGATGCCACCCGAAAGATCATTTTCCTCCGCCATTCATTGACCAAATGCTCGAAAGGTTAGCCGGCATGAATACTACTGCTTCCTTGATGGCTTTTCGTGATATTTTCAAATTCCATTGCCCTCAAGATCGTGAAAGACTACATTTACATGCCCATACGGACGCTTGCCTACAAGCGAATGCCCTTCGGGTTATGTAACGCACCCGCCACCTTTCAGTGATGTATGATGGCCATATTCCATGAATTAATTGAAGACAACATGGAAGTTTTCATGGATGATTTCTCGGTATTTGGAAATTCCTTCGACCTTTGTCTTTCCAACCTTAGGAAGATGTTGAAACGGTGCGAAGAAACTAATTTGGTCCTAAATTGGGAAAAATGTCATTTCATGGTGAAAGAAGGAATTGTCTTAGGACATAAAGTCTCTGGAAATGGAATTGAGGTCGATAGAGCAAAAATTGAAGCGATATCCAAACTCCCCTATCCTACCACCGTTAAAGCCATTCGCAGCTTTCTAGGTCATGCGGGTTTTATCAAGGTTTATTAAAGACTTCTCAAAATTGCCCGCCAATGACACAACTTCTTGTTAAGGATGCCCTTTGATTTTTCTCAAGAATGTAAAGAAGCATTCAACCGACTAAAGAAGGATCTTACTCAGCGCCTATAATGGTCACCCCGATTGGTCTCAAATTCGAGATCATGTGTGATGCTAGTGACTATGTCAGAGGCGCCGTGCTTGGCCAAAGGAAAGAGAAGCATTTTCAACCAATCTACTATGCTAGCAAAACCATGAATGTAGCGCAAGAAAATTACACAACTACCGAGAAAGAGCTTTTAGTCGTGGTTTTGCCTTCGACAAGTTCGTGCAATATCTCGTTCTTTCTAAGACCGCTGCCTTCACCGATCACTCCGCCTTGCGCTACTTGTTTTCCAAGCAAGATGCAAAACCCGACTAATTAGATGGATTCTATTACTTCAAGAATTCGACATTGAGATTCGAGATAAAAGGGGTGAAAATCTTGTCACGATCATCCGTCACGCTTGAAAACCCCGATCTTGAGAAACTCGATCACACCGAGATTCGCGACTCTTTTCCCGAGGAACGGCTAATGGCCATTAAGGAGATTGAGCCATGGTATGCGGATTATGCTAACTATCTGTCCAGTAGGGTTTTGCCAAACTACATGACCAAGCAAGATAAAAGGAAATTCTTCACTACGCTAAAACATTACTCCTGGGATGAGCCCTTCCTATTCCGCATATGCCCCGATCAAATCATTCGACGCTGCGGGCGGAAGGGAGATTGATCGAGTTCAAAGAATGCCATGCGGGACCATCCGAGGACATCACGGTGTAAATGTCACGGCACGAAAGGTTTTCGATGCCGGGTTCTACTCGCCTACTATTTTTCGAGACGCAAGAGATTAGTTCAAACGTGTGATGCATGCCAACGATCGGAAACATCTCGCGAAGGGATGAATCGCCTCGTAATTATATCCAAGTCTCGCGAAATATTCGATGTTTGGGGTATAGACTTCATGGGACCTTTTCCATCATCCGGAGGAAATGAATACATTCTCGTAGCTATTGATTATGTATCCAAATGGGTGGAGGCTCAAGCTCTTAGAACTAATGATGCGAGGGTAGTTATTCATTTTCTTAAAAGCTCTTCGACGATTCGGGATCCCCAAGGCATTGATCGCTGATAGAGGAACCCACTTTGCAATGCTCAAATGGAGAAGGTAATGAAGAAGTACGGTGTTCCACATAGATTTTCTACCGCATATCATCCTCGACGAATGGACAAGTAGAAAACACAAATAGGGCATTAAAACGGATACTTGAAAAACGGTCCACCGTAATAGAAAAGATTGGGCATTCAAACCGGATGAGGCACTCGGGCATTCGAATCGCTACAAAACACCTATCGAACAACCCCTTTCGCTTAGTATACGGAAGGCGTGCCACCTCCCTATTGAACTTGAGCAAAAGCATATTGGGCACTTAAGGCCAGAATATGGATTATTCTCAAGGTGGTCAAATAGGTTCTTACAACTTCAAGAATTGGATGAACTAAGGTCGAAGCATATGAATCGTCGATCACATACAAAGAAAGGGCAAAGAAATGGCATGATCAACGAATAAAGAATCCTAAAGAGTTTTGGAAGGAGATAAGGTGCTCTTGTATAATTCAAGACCGAGGTTATTTCCGGAAAACTCAAATCGAGATGGTATGGACCTTTTCAAGAAAGAAGCGATGAGCAATGGAGCGGTGGTGCTACTAGACCATGATGGGAGGGAATTTACCGTAAATGGACAACGTGTAAAACATTATCAGTTGGACAATAATGACATGGTGAACGATGAAGATATTGTTTTAGAAGGAGGTGACGGTAATGAAGTCACGTAGGGGCACGACTACGAGTCTAGCTACAAGACTCTTAAATAAAGAAAAGCGCTTCGTGGGAGGCAACCCATGCTTAATTGTTTGCTTGTTAGTGTCATATATCTTTTATTGATTGTTTATTCTCATGTTTAAATTTGTAAAATGCTTTATTTTGTTTTTAACCTCGCCTTAATTGCATATAAAGGTATTTTACATAAAGGATAAGTGTAGGAGGATTACACACGCTTTCAAAAGAAACGTAAACATGAGAATAGCAATTCATTAAAAGATATATATGTGTGTTTGTTCGAGTCAAATGCTTGTATCGAGTCATAATGGATGTTTTGCGTAAATTTTTCCGATTCTAAAGATGTAAATTTTCCGAAATTTTTTCGTAAAATCGCACCGCTTTTTGTCGATAACTCGACGGCGTCAGATTGCAACCGACGGCGCAGAAGGAGTAAAACAATGATTACTTTTTTCTCGCTTTCGAGCTACTTATAAATTTTGGAATTTTCCGTGTCTTAATTTTCCGTAAATTCAGAAACATCCATTCCACAAGCATTATATCCTAGTTTAGTAGAGTCTTATATATATTATTACCGCCGATTTTACGCCAAGGTTTCGCTTTGTTTTCTTCGAATGTGCGTGTTTTATTTATCAAGAAGAAGAAACAAAAGATTGGAAGGAGCTTTTCACGCACACATTCTTCTTGGAAAGGATTTAACCACTACTTCACACACGGATCCTACCGAGCTAATCGGGAGTACTAGTTTCTTTCGCTTTTAATTACCTTCCATTATCATAACTTTGATATTTTCGGGAACATTGGGGACAATGTTCGCTTAAGTGTAGGAGGAAAATAAACGGAACTTTGAAACTATGCTTATCCTTGATTATTTGCTTTGTCCAATTGTATTTGTGTAATAAACCATGAGAAAATGTCGGTTAGGGTAATTTTGGCACCAAATTTAAAATTTTTCATGACATATAGGAGTGGGCCATTAGTCTTAACAAAAGCGCCTCACGGATAGGAAGTTGCATGACTAGCACAAAACCCTTTACCACCTAAATTCCACCCAAAATGCGAGGATCGCCTTAGATTAGTAGGAATTAAAGCATTCATCTTTAATGCTTAGAGTGTGAACCGTAGTATATTAGATTCTAGAACTTGTTTTGTGATGCATTCCGAGATCGCTAGTAAGACTACACTTGTGTAGTTAGGAATAACTAAATGATAAGAGGCATTAGGATAACCCTTGTTTGATACCCGTAATATAATTACTTCTTCCACATCGGTTGAGTAATTCCCCACACCCTTTGCGTTGTACTCATCTTTAGTACACGATACCCCTAGTTAACCCCTCGAGCCTATCCTTTTCGCGGTTCTCGTGATGTTTCGTTTTTCCGAATATCAATGAAGAGCATTGTTTACACCCCACCCCAAATATACACCCAAATCGCCTTAGCCTACCTTGTATGCACTCACTTTTAGTGCATTATTGTTATCACCCTAAACCCTTAGTTCAATTATCTAGTTGCTTGCATGAGTTGCTAAGTCGAGTCATATCCTTTGTACACGCTTTGGGACGATTGGGACTCATGGGAAAAGTTAAAGTTTATAAAATGATTGGAAGGGAACGTTAAATTCCTTTATTTACGTAATAACATACCCCAAGTGTTTTGATCTTTTCAATTCGGGTCAAATTAGTGTTAGAGTAATAAAACTCAAGTGTAGGGATGTGCCTATAAATCCCTATCATTTTGATGTTACCGTAGAGGATGGTAGAGTAAAAGTGTATGAAAAAAAAAAAAAAAAAAAAAAGAAAAAAAAAGAAAAAAAAAGAGTGTTAAAAAAAAAAAAAAAAAAAAACTGCTACCATCCTACATCTATCCTTTAAATTTATGTTTGTTTGTTTCAGCTTAGCTAGAGTTTAGAGTGTCGAGTCTTGGCTTAGCAACGCCATTCTTCGTATGCTTGTAACAAAAGAGATTTTTGACTTGCCACCACTAAATAGCCTATCCCACCAAACCCTTTGTTTCCTACCGTAAGCCTAACATTACAACCCTTTAAAGACCTCTTTGATAGTCTTTCCTAGGTGCTTACGCCAAAGCGATGGAGGTTTGATCTATTCTCAAGCCTATGGTAATCTATGTACTAGGACCGTTAATGAGTGTTTATCTTCCATTTCCAACTTGTTATATTTCATATACACCCGAGAGAGATGCGAGTATCCAAACACCCCATGTGAGGTGCTAGTATGTAATTTCCGTGCTTGTTATGACTTTTATGGGCTTATATGTGTTGTGGACTGTTTTAAACCAATGCTTCATGACCCCTAACTTATAAATTAATTGGCTAAAGCACATTTGCTTGAGGACAAGCAAATACCAAGTGTAGGGATATTTGATAAGGTTTTAAATGTACCTTTTGAGGGTCGTTTAAGCCCTTATTTGATCACTTTTGTATCCGTTATTACTTAATATCGCTCCTTTTCACTTTTAGGTCTCTTGAAGGCAAATTGTCAGTAATGGCACTTATTTGGACGAAAAGGCGCGGATATACGAAGAAAATGGCCAAAGTCAAGAATCGAGACACTCAAGTCATTGAAGACAAGGTGACGGCGCCATCGCTTAACCATGACGCCGTCGGAGCATTTTGTGACGGACGTAAGCCAAATTTCTTATTTTCAAGTGACGGTGTCGCTTTAAAAGAGTAGGCCGTCGCAACTCGCACGGCCTAGATTTGATCCGACGGCCGAAGTCAAGAGGACGGCACACAAGCACAAGGTGACGCCGCCGCAAGACTAACGCGGCCAAGACGAAACCCTAATGACGGCGATCCGACGCGCCACAAAACATAAGGTGACGCCGTCGCATATGTAATCTTATATATAGAATCCGAATTTTTCAAGATTTGTGTGTAGTCTTTGGAGTAAAACCTAAACCGAACCAAGGCTGTCTTGTACAAGATTTTAGGGTTCCAAACCCTATCTTACATCAAGATAAGTGTTTTACTTCATTAATTCAATTATGTCTTTGATTATTTGTGTGTATGCTTGCATGTTCTCCATGTCCGCTAATTTACTTGTGTGTTTGCTTAGGAATATGAAACTTAATTATTGAATATTGATTGGTTGTCTCTTATCTTAATTGTTAATGATCTAGTAATGCGATAGGTCATTCGTTGTGTAATTAATGCTTGATTAATCTTTGTGAACCTTAGGCTATAGCACTTAGAGCGGTTGTAGGCTAAACCATCCAAAGAGGCCTTAGAGTTAGAGTTTATAATCCCTAGTGGGTTTTGTAGACGAGACCCTTTGGTAAGTTCAAAGAGTTAGGGATAAACGATACCCTACGACTTTAGACACACAACGCGATTAAGAATAAGGACGTGACAATTCAACCACCAATAGGAGATAATTAAGGAGTAATAAAACCTAAGTAAACACATCTTTAAACTATCATACGAGCACACAATAATTAGACATAGACTACATACACCTTAGATTAGATAATTAGATAAGTAGAGTAATCGGTAGAAATACCAACCCCAAATCCAAACCCCGAGATTCGTACCTTTCCATTTCCTAAAAACATAAAAAGATAAAAATAATCTTCCTCAACCCCAACCTTAGCGTAGTAACTTCTCACTAGCATTCCTATTCCCCAGAGAACGATATCAATACCCGTGGCTTACCCTAATACTACACTACAACGATTAGGTTCACCGCCTAGGTGTTATAAAACTTGCTCAAGAAAAGGAAGTTCCTTTGACCCCGAACGACGCGTAGCGTTATCTTGTTTTATTTCCATTTCATTGGGTTTTGTGTTGTAACCGCTTTGCGAGAAACGAGGAAGAGATTCTTCTTGCTATTGCCGATCGATCCTAGTTACGGCGTAACTCATCTTTGTGGTTACGCCGTAACCAACCTTTGCGCCAGTAATTATTAGACGATTACCAATTACGGCGTAATAGCATTTAAGTGGTTACGCCAGTAACGATTCGCTTTGCGACTTATATCGGTTTTGCGATTCGGCATAACTCCCTCACGATTCGACGTAACCTTCCTCTCGCTTTAATTCTTTCTTTTCAAAACACAATAACCTTGTATTAGTATTTTAAATGAACTTTGTGGGTGTGTTCCTGTAAACCCTCACGAGACTTCACTCATCCGCTTGGGACACCAAGTGGTTTAAAAACTTGTTGCATATGCTAAATGCAACCGTGATTCCTCTGAAAGTGAGTTAGATTTATTTTTCATTTTCATTTTTTTCTTTTTAGAATTATGCTTGTGGTAGTGTGATTTCGTGGATTGAAGTTTGTTCATGATGCTTATCTGAAGGCACGTCTCTTTTTCGTGGGCCTTCTTTCTTTTTGGAGCAAATTTCGGGAAGTTCTCACTCTAATTCTACTTTTCTCTTCACCTTTATTTAATGCTTAGTACAAAGGGACTTTGTACAATTCAAGTGGGGGACGGAGTAGAATTATCTCTTGAACATTATTTTGCTCGCGTTTTCTAGTTTATTTTGAAAAATTATGCCATTTTTAAAATTTTGACATGTTTTCTTAACCTAACTAGATTAGACCTTAGCCGAGCACATCTGACCCTTGATATTATATGGTGAGATTAGCCTTATTCGTTTCCAATATTTTACCCCAAATCCACTAAATTATGAGGTGTCTTGGGTAGCTTGTAAACTTTAGAACTTGGCATTTGCATCATTTCGAGACCATAGGCGAGGTATGTTGAGTTAGCTCGATGTATTTGGACTTTTCGGTTTTAGAAGGCAATATTATAGGATTATCACCCAAATAGCCTACCATTGTGTGTCTATCGATTAGTCACCTCGACTTCTCGACCCCCTTGTGAAACCCTTTTGTTGCACTCACCTTTAGTGCAAGATACCCCTAGATACACCCATCTGAGCCATTCATTTCATTTTGTTAACCTAATATATTGTTTCAATACACCTATACACCTATACACCTATACACCTTAGCCTACCTTGTAGTCATTATTTGTGATTGGGAAGTCATCATTTGCCTAACTTCAAGGTTCAAGTGGAAAGGTTCAGAAATCACACTTTCGTCGATGACATATTCCTGAAGATCATTGAAGACCCCCCAAATTCCCATTGCTCATCTCAAGTGGGTGGATATTTTGTTTAGTTATCATTGTTATGTTGAAAAAAAAAGTTGTTATTTAGTTATTGTAAAGTGCGATGTTATAAGCACTATGTTATGAGCTTTATAGATTTAGTATCGAGGAGGCCACCTCGGTCATATTTGAAGAATGGAGTTGGTAATTATGCCAACAGTTGAAGAAAATGTAGTGTGCCCATCACGACGTCCTCTAATGACACATCTACCTAGTATTTCATGATCCGGTTTCTTGACTTCAAAGCTTGAACTTGGGGCGGACGGTAAGTGGTGATGACTTGGTTATAGATTTAGACTACCTGCTTGTTTTTTATTTTACACCATTTATATATCCCATGTCTTATCCTACCCTTTAGTCATGAAGCGTGTCTAGGTGATGCAGCGAGCAATCTTTGGTGTCTTGCCCATGGATTTGGTCATGTATCATTGATTTTCTCCACTTGCGTGACATGTTAGTAATGACGAGTCACCCTTACCCTTTGTCGTGTCTACCCATATGCCTTCGAGAATTGTTTAGCCAAGAACTCTAGTGGTGGAGATTTGTGTAACCGCCAAGCTTATGATAGAATACATGCTATGGTATGCGATTGAGTGATCACCCCAAATTGACACTTAGAATAGTTGAGAGATTTGAGTGTTTCATTCCCATTTCGTGAGGTGTTCGGCTTTGTTTTATTCTAGCATAAGGATTTATAAACTTATATTTTCGGGTTTTGGGAGATATCTTTTTAGGAATCTTTCTAATAAAGGTCTACTTGAGGCAAGTAGAGTTCAAGTGGGGGATATTTGATAACATCAAATAGTCACGAATATTAAGTGTCAATTTCCCCGATAATTCTTGTAATTTATATCATTTATATGGATTTACGCTTGTTTTCCATTGTTTTCCACTTTCAAGTAAATTACGAGCATTGGAGCTTAAGAGATGCGGACTTGGAGATATATCAAAAGATTCATCATAGTATGCTGACTTTGAAGAAGTTACGGCGTAACTCATCTCTCACATTATGCCGTAACTAAAGCGTGACTCAGAAAACCAACTCATCGAAGGTTCTGGTAACTCTTTCCAAAGGCTATGACGTAACTACATTAGGTCAAATGAGGATCCACGCCGCTGATAACTACGCCGTAACTATTCCACCAACTACGGCGTAACCAAGTATATTGAAGACTACGGCGTAAACACTAATAAGGTTACGCCGTAACCAGCAGATCTAGTGCAAAATACTTAAGGTATTGAAGGTTACTGGCGTAACTCTTATTATAGTTACGTCGTAACCCGAATCCGCCTATAAATACCCATGAATTCCAAGCATTTCTAATCATCCCATTCCACACAACAACCGAGAACGTGGGAAAAAGCCAAAGGCAGGTCTAGAGGAGCATACGGAGTCATCTCGAGGAGAAATCACTCCCTACGATAAGCATTAGCATTTTATCTTTTCTTTACTTTCGATTCATGTATTTCGTAACTTTGAATATTGAATTGATTTGTATGGTTAATATGAGCTGCTAAGCACCTCTTGGTGCTGGCACAGTTATGATTCCTTAATTGTTTTGTTTGCGTTTACATTACTTCCGCATAATTATTTCTAAGTGTGTGCATGCATAGTTTATTGGTAGCTACCCTTGTTTCGGTAGTTTTGAATGGCGGTGAGGCCAATTTCCTAGGAGATATGACCAACCTAGGTGAGGTGAGCGACCGAGACGGGAAGGGTAAGATATGACCAATGACGACCCTTTCTACTTGTGCGATTTGACCAACCGATCACCTACCTTTTGGATGAACTTAAGAATTAGGGGTGAGTGTTTAAGTTGCTAACGCCCGGCACTCACTATTATAGATCTAGCATGTAGCGGTACTTAATGACTTGGCTTGGGGACCGGGAACAACAGGACTTATGAGGGGACACCGACTTCTCCTGTGGTGGCATCTTTCTTGATAGGTTAGGGGCGAATTGACAAAATGTTATCCTCTCGAATTTGACCCCACCAAGTAATTGGAAGTAAGTAGAGCGAGACATAACTAGCTAGGAGGAATAACTAGGTTAGCACCACTCTCCTCTATTGATTTATCCTTTGCCTTTATTTGCTTTTATCTGCTTTAGTAGTTTAATAATTAATTCCTTATCAAAATCATATTTAAAATCTGTGACACCTAGACTTAGTAATAATCCAAAACACATAGCTCTTGGGATGACCTCGGCTTTACCGAATACTACACTACACGCGACCGGGTACACTGCCCGTTAGTGCATTAGGGTAGACCATAGGTATAACAAGACTTTATAAATATTAAATCCTGGTCAGTAAAACATGCATCAACACCTCCCTGATAGGTTGATCTGTGATTACCTTGATTGGATGGGCTTTGAAGTACCTTCTGAGTCTTCTGGAATAGTGTAACAGAGCTAAAGCAAGTTTTTCCAGCGAAGCGTAGTTTCGTTCGGCCTCATGTAATGTTCTGCTGACATAATGCACCGTCATTTGCTTTCCTTCCCTTTCTACCATCAAGACGGCACTGATAGCCTCTTCGGCTGCCGCCAGATATACAAACAAATCCTCTTCTTCCACCAGGGCGGTGAGGTGAGGTAATTATAAAATTATGCGTTTCATCTTTTGAAAAGCCTCTTCGGCCTGCTCGCTCCATCGGTATTCGTTCTGGTTTTCCTTCGTTATGTTTTTTAATGTACTTAAGAATGGTAAAGCCTTTTCGGCTGATCGTGAAAGGAACCTGTTCATGGCGGCCAACTTTCCACTTAAACTCTGCATCTCCTTGAGGGTTTTGGTGATTGCATGTCGGCTATCGCCTTGGTCTTCTTCGGGTTCGCCCTTATCCCCTCGTATGTCACCATATACCCGAGAAATTTCCCTTCTTCAACTCCGAATGAACACTTTTTGGGGTTGAGTTTCATATTGATTCCCCGGAGGTTGTCGAATGTTTCCGCCATGTCCGCCAACAGCTCCCTTTCACTCCTGCTCTTTATCAGCTTGTCGTCTACGTATACCTCCAAATTCCTGCCGATTTGTCTTTTGAATGTGGAGTCTACCAACCTTTGGCATGTTGCCCCGACGTTTCTTAAGCCGAAGGGCATCTTTGTGTAACAGTAGGTACCATGCTCCGTGTAGAAAGCTGTTTTCTCTTCATCCTCCTTGTACCCCATAACTGACTCAATCTTCTAGTCAATTTCTGGGAGAGGGTAGTAATCCTTCGGGCAAGATGCATTGATACTTTTAAAGTCCATACACATTCTCCATGTTCCGTCCGATTTTTTGACTAGCACCGGGATGGAAATCCATGTTGGGTACTTTACCGACCGGACTATTCCAGCTCTCAGCCATTCTTCCACTTCGGTGTTGATTGCTTGATTTTTCTCAGCTGAGAAAGTTCTTTTCTTCTGAGCAATCGGCCTGTCTTGCACATTGACATTTAACTTGTGTTCTATGATTCGCCGAGGGACCCCAGTCATGTCAGCCGGCTGCCACGCGAACACGTCTTTGTTATTTTTTAGTAATTCGATCAGTTGTCTCTTACATTCCACGGAAAAGTTTCATCCAACGGTGACCAATTGCTGAGGGAATTCTGTGTTGATCATCACTTCCTCCATTTTTTCACGGAGCTCTTCCACTTCCGCGGCGTGTTTCTGCCCCTTGCCTTTTGATCCTTCCTCTAGGAAATGCTTTTCTAATCTTCTGCATTCTGAAATAATGACCAATCTGGTGATGAGGGTGGCGATTCCCTTCGGTGTGGGGAATTTCATCATAGAGTGAATGATGGAGGGGATTGCTCTCAACTGTCTGATGCCTGACCATCCTAGTATGATGTTGTAGGAGAGGGGGATATTATCACCGCGAATGTCATCACTGTTCGTCGAAATAGACCATCGTTCCTAAAACAAACATTCAGATCGATTTTTCCTAGAGGCTTGATTGCTTCTCCCGAGAATCCTACCAGTGGTGTGTTTGTTTCTCTCAACTTTGCTTTGATCGATGGGCACAAGTTCTGAAAACAGTGTTCATACATCACCTCTACCGTTGCTCCTTGATCAACGTAAATCCTTCTAACCGTATACCCTTCAACATCCGCCTCGACTATTAGTGGTTCTTTGGATACGTCTCCGGGTAACACCAGAGGGAAAGCCATGGGAACACTCATCCAATCCTCCTCTTGGTCAATGACCTTCCTTTTCCTGTCTTTTCCCCCTCCATACACCATGTTGATAATTCTTCCCCTACCGGGTTGATTGTCCCTTGGGGGGTTTCTTCCTCTTTTTCTAACGTCCTTTAGGAGGTGGTCTAGTTTGCCCGTTTCCAAGGCTACCTTCAATTGTTCCTTGAGGTGGTAGCAATCATTGGTGAGGTGGCCTTTTTCACCGTGGTAGTCGCAAAATTTATCCAAGTTTTCCCTTCTTGGTGTCCCCTTCAAAGGTAGGGGAGGTGGTAATTTCAACTAGAGCTCAGTTGCTAAGATTTCTTTTGGCGGTTTCGTGAGGAGATTCAGGTCTATTGGGCGAGTGTCATTCCTATAATTGTTTCTCCTGTATTCATTCCTGTGATTATTATCTGCTCTTGCCGGGTAGTAGGGGGTGTACTGATTGCGGGGTCTATGCTCTATTCGCCGATCTCCTTTTCGTTTGTCCGAATAGTTAGAAATCCGGGGTGGTCGGTCCTGGTATTGAACGGCTGAATATGATCTCTGGTTTGATTCTCCTCTGGGGAGTTCAGTGGTGTTGTAAGCTTCTTCAGAGCTCACAAAGTCATCCACCCTTATCATCATTTCTTTCACGGTTTTGGGAATCTTGTCCGAAAAATGCTTCGCCAACTCCGGGCACTTGCTTCCGTTTATGAAGGAGGATATCTGCATAACCTTCGGCACTCCAGGGATGTAACTGGCCTCATCCGTCCATCTTTCTTTGAATTCCGGTATCGTTTCATTAGCTTTTCGTATAATCTTTGTGATTTCCATCGGATCTTTGAGACATTTCCTTCTAAGGGCGAACCTTGGGAGGAAACTCTCCCAGAGTGTAACACCCCCGAAAATCTTAATGAAAGCGGAAGACTAATTCGGGTGTTACTTGAATGGAGATCATAGTCAATAATTATAAAACGACTCGAAGAGACGTTTTATTAAAATAGTTATCATTCATCGAAAACTCATAGTTTGTTACAAAGCGTTGTAAATAGATCAAGTGTTTTCCCAAAAGAAAGATCATGAGTTTGAAAGAAATGACAACTTTTATGTTTTACACCACCGGATAAGCCTTGCCATGCCCGTTCCGCGCCTTAGTCATACTCTTCACGATTACACGAGATAACATGCTTAAAAGGTCAACAAAAATGTTGAGTGAAATCCATAGGTTTAAAATAGTTGAACACAGTATATGAGCATGATCATTGTAAACTAACGATGATCATAAGAAAAATCACAGTTATTATCGCTAAGCTCATGAAACCAAGACTCAACTACATACACCGAATTACCGGTTATGCGTAAGTATGCCCCAAAGGAGGTAATAGCCAATTACCTAAAGAAATTCAATATGGTGCGCCCCGATTATTTCTCTATAACTGAAACAGGGTCGTTAATCCCCATAGTACTATTCACGATATCTACGTTCACTCGCGGTGATTAATGGTTCATGATCCGGGGACTTGTGGCTAAATACTTAGGCAGTACCAATAATCAAGAGGATAGAGCATTTATGAAAAACCTTGTGCTCTAGTTTAGAGCATGTATCTCCCTGCGGGGTTTGCAAAATAAAGTAAAAGCGAGGCTATGAACTCACCTTGATGAAAATGAACACGCACAAATAGATCAAGCACAATGTAGCGGAGGTTCCAAACTGAAACCTAAAAATGATGAGATGGCGAGTCTCAGTAAAATGAGCATTTTGGTTAATAATAGAGCATTGAATATTCTTATTCAATAGATCATTGGATTGTCCAATCCAATAGTGTGTGTGTGGGCTTAACGTTTTAAGTTAATTTATGTGCTACATTGCCTTAATTAATGATCCTCACTTACGCATAAGTAAAATGTTTTTCCCGTTGTGATCTTAATGGATTTGTTGAGTATTTTAACTTGTTTAGATTCCCGTGTGTTTTATCGGATTAAGTATATATATATAATTATTTTCTAATAGTGTATATATATATATATATATATATATATATATATATATATATATATGTTTATCAATATCCGAAAATAATCGTTCATTTGATCAAAATACTCGTTTTACGAAGTTATGATAAGATTATAAGTTTTTCTAATCTTTTCCCGAATTTACACTTTTTACCCTCAAGTTACAAAAAGTACAAGTTTAGTCCCTCAAGTTTGAGAAGTTTACACTTTCTACCACAAACATATTTTATATCAAAACTTTCAGAAATGACATTTTCCATCCTTTGGTAAAACTGAATTTACAAAAACAGTCCTCCTAGTTCAATTTATACGCTTTGAACCTTTATTTTTCCTATTTGACACTTTCCACCCAAACTTTTATTATTACTAATTTAGGTTAATTACATGACCGGTCCTTGTGGTTTTCATGCGTGCGCATGCACGTAAAATTCGCCCCTTATACTTACGAAAATAGTACTAATAGTCCCTAGACTTTCGTAAAACACTTTTTGTATATAACTATTCCCCTTTAATATTTAAAGAAGTAACCATTTCGACCCTTGGTCTCGTATATTTGCAAATCTAGTCCAAAATCAATTTTATAAAATGAAGACTTTGCAAAACGTATTCAACTTATTTCAAGCTTAATTCTAACTTATTTTTATAGCTTATGGGTTTATCTTGGACTCATTGGGCCGGGTTAATTTCTTGTTGGACTTTGTTTGGGCTTAACGGGCTCGGGGTTTGGGCTTTAGGCCCGTTAGTGTTTATGTTTGGTATTTATAGTGTACGAGAGGTTCCTATGGGTTGTGCTAAGTATGTTCAACCGTTCCTATCGTGTAACTAGTGAGTAGGTGTCGTGTGGTGAATCGTCAAGCATGTCAAGAGGTTTAGTGTGCGTATAATCATTTTAACGTGTGATATAACATGGCATAACTTAGTGTGAAAAGGTGCGTATGATGTTTTAAACGTGTGATATCCTATACGAGTGAAATGAAACAAGTAGAGATATTATGAAATGGTTTTAGTAAACTTACTACACTTCGAAAAGTGGGGAAAACGGATTAGATGGTGATGCGAGACCCCGTGTTCTCCTTATAATGCTACTCGACTAATATTTTCCTTATGTCTCCTCTAACCCTTGCTTTAGTACGCCTTGTTTTCCTTTCCTTCGATACCCACAGTAGACAATTTCTTGATATGAGTGTGTGAGAGTTTGAGTGAGTTAGTAAATGAGTGTGTGTTTGATATTTCTTCTAAGTCTTGGAAGGTTTATAAGGTAAACATGGGCATGGTCTTCCCTTTAATTTAATCTCCTGGATTACCTACTTCTATTCTTATTAGGCATGTGTTCAAACTTAGTCTTTGCTTTGGGGTGATCTTCGGCTGAATTGTTGGGCGTGGAAGTGATCTCAAATCAAAGAAAACATGGCAAGGAACATGTTATCCATTGGTCCTAAAGGTCAAAGCATGGTCAAGGTATTTTAGGTTATTTAAAAACTTGTTTAGGGTGGCCTAATGGGAGGCTTTGTCTCCTTCTTTTCCACTATAACACGCAAGCCTAAGGATCCAAGAGAGAAACTTAGTTTGGTTTGGCTTTGGTCGTTCGATGTAGTCATAGAAAATAGATTTCAAGGTTTTACTACTACATTTAAATGTTATACAAAATTTATATCATGTCTTGTGGGCATGTGTTTCTGCTAGACGGCCAAAGGAAACAAAATCATATACTTCGGTTGGGCTTGGGTTAGTGAACGAGGCCCATGTAAGAAATAAAAGGGGGTTGGTCTTGTTTGTTGGATCGTGTAAAATGCTAGGCCCAACGAAACACTCAAACGTGTTGGGCTCGAGAGGGTAGAGAGGCCCAATCGTGAAAATATAGGGTGGGCTTGGTTCGGTTTCTAGGCCCATTAACGTGTCAATGTCCAATGAGTTTTGAGGCCCAATACGAATTTTAATATATTTTCGTTATAATTTAATTCGTATTTTACAAATTTTTACGCATTCGTTACGTATTTTAAGATTATCAGGATCTTGGGGAATTTCGTTCCGATCACAGCGGTATATTTATGAACGCTTAAGCTGCGTTGATCATGCATATGCCAAATGATATGCAAATGTGATGTTTAGAAAATTTCATGATAAAATGAATCGTGCTTATTTTCTGATTAAAGCTTTAAGTACATTGAAATTTTTCGGGAGCTTACACGGAGCGCCTCCCAGCTGTCTATACTGCCGTTGGGCAGGCGGTCGAACCAACCTCTAGCTGACCCGTTCAACGTCTGCTGAAACATCCAACACCACATTGGCATTTGCCATCCCCCGTGGTTAGCTGCTCCTGAGAAACGTGTGACGTGATCGTCCGGGTCTGTGGATCCATCGTAAAGCCGGATATTCTTAGGTAGCTCATGCCTTGGACCCGCGAATTCTATGATCCGTCTGGTGAACGGACATCTGGGGGCATCCTTATAGGGTTTCTGCAGATCTTCCTCTTTGACTCCTTTTCCTTTCAGGTCCTTTTCTTTCCCTACCTCCTTGGGTGGTTCTTCTACTTCATCTCCGAAATCGATTCGTATTGGCTGTAGGGGACTGGTTCCTTTGGTGTTATGTTCTTTTATCAGGGCTTTTAATGAGGTTATATGGCTTAGTATTTGTTCTTCGAGGTTGGGGGTTGTTTCCGGATGGTGTTTCGGTTGAGGGACTCGCCATTTTCTAGTCTCAGTAGATCGAATAGCGGTCCCACGGATGGCGCCAATTTGTTGAGGTAAAAATACGTCTTCATCTAAACAAGCTTTTATCCTTCGGCTGACTCTTCGTCCAACTCTCTGGATTAAGACCCTTCGGACCTGTGAACACAAGAACAACACACGTTAGCCTCGCCTAGGGTTTTATCCCTAGACCAAGCTCCGACATGAGAATGAATATATGGTATGATGAGTTATTGTGTGTAAAAGTAGGGTGAGAGATAGTTGACCTAGATGCAGTAGTTTCTCTCCTTTTATAGATGAGAAGTCTTGTCCTTACCAGAGGGTCACGTGGGGTGAAAGTGACTCTTTCGAACGGGAGTTTGACTTGCTCTGTTTGGCTTCTGCCTGGATCAGGTCAGGGATTCTGACCAAGATTCCTTTCCCTTTATGACTAGTGACGCCATTTAGCCGTTGTGTCGGAGGGTTGTGTCAAACCCTTCGGCACGCATTGCCTTTACGTTAGCATGGAGCCTGCTTGGTCTTAATTGTTTTTGCTTATACAGCTTTAACTAATTTCCTAAAAAAATACCAAATAATTTCCAAACTATAGGTTAGCAAATATCATCAAAATACCTCGAAATAATTTCCAAAAATTTACGCTAAAAAATTTACCCTCAAACAAGATATGGGTAGGTTGTGTGTTACCGAAGGCACGTGATATTCTGCAACATAATGACGTCATCGTCACCTTCATCCATCCACCCATATATCTCCACCTATATATATATATACACAAACAAATCCCCTTTTTTAATTCCCATCATTCAATTCAATTCAATTCACCTTTTTTATACATCGATTTCTTCACCAAAACGATCCGATCATACTTTCTAGGTGTGTGTTTCAAATTCCCTTATCCTTCTTCAATTATTAATATGATGATCGGATTGACCTAAATTATTACGATCAGTTACTTTTGTGATGTTCTGTTGATCAATTAGGTTTTTAATACATGTTTGACTAGAACAAGACCTAATTTGAAACCCTAAAATAATGGATCATCATATCATATGTATTATAATAAGAAACTGAGGATCATGAGTTTGTTTTGTTTTTGTATAGCAGGTTAGATTATTATTGTTATTTTTCGGAAAAATGTCGTCTCCAAGCAAAAGGAGGGAAATGGATGTCATGAAGCTGTAAGGACTGTTGTTATTTGGTTATATAAGTGTTTGGATCACTATATCACCTTGTTTCGAACTGGTGCTTATTTGAGATCAGATTATACAATTTTATGTCTTGGTTTTGTTGCTTTAAAGAATTTTAGAAAGAACTTGTAGCATCCGTAAAGATGAATGCGTAGGTTTGCGAACTACAGTAAATACAAACTTACTTCAATAAACTTTACTAAAAGCTTTCAATTAATAAGGAGCAAATTTACATTTTTATGAAGTTATGGTAATTATAATAGTTTTAGTAACGCTTTTGAAAGTGTGGTAATCGAATTAGAAATTAAGTGATTGGAATTATTGTTATGATTCACACGGTTGTCTTGAAAGTTAAGGTTTTGAGGTCTTCTTTGTATTGATGTTGCTCTTAATGACGTGTTATGTTTGTGTTGAAGGATGATGAGTGACTATGTTGTGGAGCCGATAAATGATGGGATCAATGAACTTAATGTGGAATTCAATGGCCCAAAAGAGAGTAAGAATCTCCTTCATCTCCACATTGTCTCTTAGTTTAGTAACAACTCATTACAACCTTCTGTGGCATGTTTTAGATTCTCTGAATTGTGAATAAAGACGAGTAATAATGTCTAGAATGTAAGATGTATAGTGTTTGCTACGACATTGCAACTTGGGCCTTGTTTTTGGTCTTAGGTTTACATACTATAGCTACAAAGAGACAGTATCATAGAATTCAAATATGTTCATCATATGTGTTTTTAGTACTCTGAACTTAGGGTCTCTATTCTTTAACACTGTTATATATACTAAACTGAATTATCCTTGTGCTTGTGGAAGCATATATGCAATTCCAGACTTCACTTCATCAACCGTACAACCTAACCTTTATAATTCTTTGACATGCAATAGTTAGTTGCTAGATCCTCACTTGTGTTGCGTCTTACATAATTACAAGTTTTGTATAACCCTTGCTACAGGTCCTTATGAAGGCGGTGTTTGGAAAATCCGTGTGGAGCTTCCAGATGCTTATCCATACAAATCTCCCTCTATAGGGTTCTTAAACAGAATATTCCACCCAAATGTTGATGAGCTGTGAGTTTTCTTTTGTTCCGCTGCTACTTAAACAACTAAGCTAAATCAACTTCCTTGCAGTTGGTTACTTTTTAGAACATTGCTGAATGAAATTTATTGCTGAACTGCAGGTCTGGTTCTGTCTGCTTGGATGTCATTAACCAATCATGGAGTCCGATGTTTGGTAATAGTCCCTAGTTTATATAAGAATCCACCTTTTTGTTAAAGCATTCTTCAATCTTTGTATGGTAAGAATAGTGACTAGGCGTGGCAAATTATTGGGCTGGGTAACTGGAGATAGTTTTCAGGACAGGTCCTGTCAGTGTGACCTTCCAATGTTTAACGTCTATAGATTAGTTTTATATAAAGTCTAATAAATTAGTGGTTCTCAAAAACTATACTATCAAAATAATAACCTTCTAATAAATTAGTGGGTCGCAAAACTTAGTGGTCCTGCTCCTGTCGGTTTAACCCATTTCATTTTTAGCCAAGTTTGCAAACTATACCTATATGATCCTTTGGAGATAAAATATTACCCAAATTGACCCGTTTTAGGTTAAAGGGTTGAGATTGCCACTTTGAATGCCAACGGAGAAGAGTATAGTGCTTCATCTTATAGCAACAAAAACACAGAAAAAGGGAAGATATAGGTTTTGTTATCTGGTTATGGATTCCTTTACAACTTTTACAAGGATATGCACAAGTGACAGTGTAGGCCTACCATTCTATTGTCTACCCATGTGGTTGGTTGTGTTATACTATTGGCTGCATAATGGAAGTGTCATTGTATATGAGCGGTAGAATGTATCAATTACTTCCAAAGCTTTATTAAGATCATTAAAATTATATGTGGCATTTGTTCTCGACAGATCTCTTAAATGTATTCGAGGTTTTCCTACCTCAACTTCTGCTATACCCAAATCCTTCAGACCCACTGAACGGTGATGCAGCTTCACTAATGATCAAAGATAAGGAGCAATATGAGAAGAAAGTGAAAGGTCCCTTATCTTCTTTTCTTTTTTCCAAGCAGCAATTGTTAATAATCAGATAATGAACTACAATAAAACCTGTAATAATCACTTTTGATGTGGTTGATTGTTTGAAATCTTTAATGTCATTACAGGAAGTAAAAGATGGACCAAGGGTGTATAAGTAATTTATTCTACTCTTTGTTTAACACTTCTAAAATACTTGGTATCAAACTGGTTTTGTAATCATATTCGAAGTTGATTATACCCAAACGCAAGAAACTGATTGCAGTCAGATAATTACTTCTAAAGTACTCATCCAAACATATCCTTATTTTTTGGTTTATCGGTGCAGAGTACTGTGACCTATATGCAAAGAAGGGAGATATCAGTGGTACACTCTCAGACAGTGAAGATGATGTAAGCGATGGCGATATTAGTGATGGAAGAAGTGAATCAAGTGAAGAAGATGTTGCTGCCAATGCAGATCCATAGATGCATAACATTACCTTGGAACTCAAACATGTTGATTTGTTTTTATCTCATCCCTCTTATTATGGGCTTTGTCAAATAGTTGCTTGTAAAATTAGAGCAAAAGCAGAGCCAGTGATGCCTGCCATAGATGTGTAACGAATACTTATAAGTTCCACTTATCACCCCGGATTATTTTAGTGATGAATGAATATAAATGGGAATTTGGGATTTATCATAAAGAATATTGTGCAGCGACTTGTTTTGTTTGTTATAATGTCTTATGTCTTGGATGCTTATTTTATCGCGGATTTTCCAGTTTTCTTAAACACCCATTTGTAATTTTTGTGACTAATACCACCTCCCTGTCTTTATCAGATATGATGATGCCGCCATGAAGATAGTCTAAGAGATTTCTTCTGTAAGCATAATAATTTTTGGCTTATGTCTTGTAGCTATTATACTATTAGTATTTCACCGGTTTGTCACTTTGTTCTTAGAACAGTGAAACACTTTCAACGAATAGACATGGATGATAAATTAACAATATACTTACGTCATACAAGAAATAGATTACAAGGTTTAAGTATTTAATTATTTGTGGTCAACATCATGGATGATTCATTGTATAACCAGAAATAGCATCTTTACTGCATAAACTTGCACAAGATTCTTGTACATTACAACCAATTCTACCGACCCTTACCCAGTGCCGGCTTTTGTACTGAAGTGTTGTCTCCTACCAAATCGAAATATTATGAAATCCAAATTCTGTTTCATTGTAGAGTCCGTCATTGTAGAGTTCTTTAAGTGTTGGTTTGTCCACCCTCCACCACAAATCACAGTTTTGCGGTTTTTTTCTTCCAATGTTATGTAAAATGAAGTTAATTCCCACATGGGTATATTTTATCTCGTTGTTTTTTCTCTTTCACACAACAAAATCAGTTGATGTGGATGCTATAAATTCATTGGTCAATTTCTTTGAAAATCTATCTGGAAACTTTTCCCAGTCGATTCCTGTTTCAGGCTGGAACCACGATTCTGATCCTTGCGTGAGTAACTGGACGGGTATTGTTTGCTATGATCAAACAGCATCCATCAAGTCTATCACTTTAAAAAGTCTAAATCTTTCGGGAGTTTTTAACCCAAGTACAATCTGCAATATTACGTCTCTTGCCACTTCTATTGTTTTTATTGGCCTCGATAACAATAATCTCCATGGGGAGAATTTTGACGCGATTGCTAACTGCAAAATGCTCACCCACTTGTACATAAATGGAAACCAATTTTCGGGAAAACTTCCTGATTCTCTCTCTGAGTTGAACAATCTCAAAAGACTCGAGATATCGGATAACAGGTTCACTGGAGATTTGCCTAGCTTGCTCCGAATCTCGGGATTAAGAGATTTCATTGCTCAAAACAATCTGTTTTCAGGACCCATACCCGAATTCGACTTCGATAATCTGGTAACCTTCAATGTTTCCAACAATAATTTTTCTGGCCGTATTCCACCTGGTGGTGACCGTTTTACTCCTACCAGCTATCTCGGTAATCCTAGCTTATGTGGCGTTCCGTTGCCAAACAAGTGTGAAATTGAAAATGAAAATGAATCAGCCACGCCCCCAAATGCTGCACAAAACTCGAATTCGCCAGGTGATTCCAAAAAGAGTGGGACAACTTCAACGGAAATACTCATGTACTCGGGCTATGCATTCGTGGGGTTAGCTTTGATTATTGTCGTTGTCCTTAAGGTATGTAAAAGGGGAAGGCAAAAAGAAGAATCTGTTAAAGAAGATGTTATTGATAACTACCAATCAAAAGAAGAAGATGCTTCAGCAACACATACGTTTGTATCAAACGAGTTAAAAAGTGCGATGATGAGTAAATCCGAGGTGTTTGTAGGTAATTCTGTAGAGAGTGCTCCGGTATCTTCTTCTCTGATTGTTCTTACGAGTCCAGAAGTGAACGGCTTGAAATTTGAAGAACTATTGAAGGCACCAGCTGAGTTACTGGGGAGAGGGAAGCATGGGAGTGTGTATAAGGTGAATTGTGAAGAACAGGGGACAACTCTAGCCGTAAAAAGAATTAAAGATTGGTCTTTACCCTCAAATGACTTTAAGCTAAGAATGAAAAGATTGAATCATGTGAAGCATCCTAATCTGTTGCCGGTTGTGGCATTTTATTGTTCTAGACAAGAGAAGCTTTTGGTGTATGAATATCAGCCTAATGGGAGTCTCTTCAAGCTCCTTCACGGTACTTTTTCTTCCCTTTTCCATTTAATTTTGCTCATTATAACACTCTGTTCTCGTGTTTGGAGATTACAGATGGTAAAAGAAAGAGTAAGTTAGACAGAACACATGGTAAAAGGTGTATAAATACTTTTTCTGTGTTCTCGAGTTGAAAGGAAAGGAAAGAAAACGTGGTGTCAAAATTGTTTCGAGTTTGAGAGGAAGGAAAAGAAAGTTAATGCATCTACATTTATACCCTAGTGTAAATCAGGTTGATTTCAGCCTTTTTAGGTCAGGGAAAAAATTTAAAAAACGTGTGTCCCTGATCTTCCAGCATTTGGAATTAGCCAAAACTTTCTATTGGGTCCTTTTCCATGAAAATGATTGATAACATACACAAAGAACAAAAAAAAAAAAAAAAAAGTAAAGAGCAAGTAAATTACATATTTTCATCCTGTGCTTTTATCTCAACTAAAGTTTGGAATCAACAAACTCGTTAACAACATACTCGTGAAAAACCCATTTTGTACATTTCTTTCCTCTATATACTATTTATCTCATGAAGAAATTGCTAGTGCAATTCCCTTATATTAAAACCAACAATCTGCAGGAATGCCAATGGGTCAAACATTTGACTGGAGCAGCAGGCTAGGAGTTGCATCAACCATAGCAGAAACTTTGGCATTCATGCACGATGAGCTTCATGCAGACGGTATAGCTCATGGAAACCTCAAGTCCTCAAACATCTTACTTAACAAGAACATGGAGCCTTGCATCAGTGAGTATGGTCTAATGACGATGGACAATTCTGACATTTCACAACTTACCAACAACATCTTCCAATTCAATGTTGATCAAAACGAATCTGGATTCAAAGCTGATATCCGTGCATTAGGAGTTATTCTCCTTGAGCTCTTAACAGGAAAGATGCCCATGGTTCAAAATAATGGGATGGATCTGGCTACATGGGTAGTTTCAGTGGTTAAAGAAGAATGGACAGTGGAAGTGTTTGATCGAGCCTTGATTCGTGAAGGTGCAAGTGAAGAAAGAATGGTGAATTTGCTGCAAGTGGCCATAAAATGTGTTGACGGTCACGGATTCGAGGCCTAGCATTAACCAAGTTGCTTCCATGATAAATAACATCAAAGAAGAAGAAGAGAGATCAATTGATGTTTCTGGATCTCCTTATGATATAAGAAATTAAGGGCATTTCTTAATCTTGATAAAGAAGTATCAAGAAATGTTCTTTAGTACTAAACAGTTTAAATTCGGTTTTTGTTTATCAAGTAATTAGTTTTTACTCTATAGATACATTATCTTTTGGGTTTTTGCTACTGATGCAGATGGTGGAGTTGTTAAAGGTTGGTAAATTTTATTTGGAATTTAGTTTGCTTAAAATTATCATTTTGTATGTATCATTACTGAAGAATATTCACTTGTGTTCAAAATGACTGATCTTTCAGATGACATGAACCACTATGATATTCTTGAGGGGAAAAGATATGATCTAATTGGATTATTTTAGCTTATCTTTCTCAACCTTTCATCAATACATTAATATGGGTCGGCTGTGCTATTGAATTGAAAAGAGGGTAACCATGTCATGTAATTTGGATTTAGTTTTGGAAATATGAGGATACACAGGCAGGCAGGCAGCTCACTTTAGTTTGGTACATTCAGGAAATCTGAAAAGGAAAATATAAATAGTGATTTGAAAAGGGAATTTAACCTTTGGCAACTCCCACAAACCAATATCATGGCCAATTTTTAATTTATTATTTTTTTTAACACCGGCTTGTTAGTTGTTAGTGGTTCAGGTATAGCAGTGATATTTAATTGGTAGTATGCTGACCCTGAGACCTGTTGATCCTTTACAGCCTGAAGGGGTAAAAGTCTCGTGTGAGACTCGAACTTGAGACCTCCCCTAACCAAACATTCCCTCCCCAAGATACTTTAAGGAAACTTTGGTGGCCAACTGACCCAGTTGGTTAATATCATGGCCAATAATGATAAGTAAATCATTAGTTGTGAAAATAACAATGCTTTACTGCATTAATTCAAGTTAATCATACGCTAAGTTGCTTACTGCAAATCAAAGTTAATGCAATACAAGTTTAACAGGTAATGTGAGGGCATATAGTGATTACATATGCGAGTTCAAATACCTCAGCAAAAAATCTCTAACTTTAGAACTGCAAAGTCGATTTTACTTCAGATTATCGTGTGGTCTAGTAGTCTTTTAATTATATCTTTTAAAGAAGACATCAAAATTTTTTTCACATCGCAATTGTCTTGTAGAGAAAACGTCAAACACAAAAACCCGCTTTAGCAGGATTGGGTATGTTGTTGTAGAAAAGGTCAAACACAACCATTCTTTCTTTGCTAATTCTGCTACATTCACTCAACATCAAATAAATTATTCTTGGTTTAATAAAAAATAAAAATGCATCAACTACGTAGAATTCAAAACAATGGAATTTTAATTGTAGAATAAGATAAATGTTTTAAAGTAGAGTTTGGGAAGAAAGAAAAGTACATGTTTTAGGAGTGTTTGGGGTTTCATTTTTTTTTTTAATTCTATACAAACTATCATGTTATTTAAACTTTTTTTTTTCCTTTTTCCGAAAGGGTGTTACATTAAGAACCGGCTCTAAGAAGGAAGCCGCAAGCAGAATACAAGGAAGAGCGGAAACCAAACAAAAACAACAAAACAACCCCGGAAGGGCAAACCAAATATTTAACTGTTACAAATAGTTTGATAGAAAATTTTCGACAAATTATTATTTTTCGATTATTCTTGTATTTTTACAAAGTATACAAGTCCAACCACTGTTTCAGTTTTTCTTAAGTAGCTTGTAAGTACTCATTTTTAAGCAGAAACATAACCATTAAAATAACAACCCCAAACGCTCCGTTATGCTAGTTCTGCTAGGGACAATTATATATTATGAAACCTTTGTTTTGACTAGGTAGAGAACCTTAAAAAATATATATATATATATATCAATATCTGTTTTCAGTTTTTCATAGTTCTTTCCAACTCAACAAAAAATATATACTGGAATTTTTTCATTCCAAACTCAAGAGACAAAGTAACTACACTTGTACAATCATAAAAATAAACAAGGCAAACTCAAAAAACATATAATGTAGAGCAAATTTTAAGAATTGAAACCCAAACTATTTGATATTCTAACTTGCGACGGTCATTTAAAGCAGGCCATATATGCCAGTTTCATAGTTCAGTAAGAGGTTTAGAGGTGTGTTTGGATGTTGGTTTAAACCAACAATTAAGCAATTTATCATCGTATATATTGACATAAACTAACGGAGATAAATAGAATTTCTTATAACATTCATAACTTTATTATGCATAATTGCATATAATTATCAAATTCTTTCTCAGCAATAATCACTATGAAAAACACACTTACAACCAAACACCCTTAAATAAAATACATAAACAAAAGTGAACCTTTTATGCTAATGTACATCATTCACAACAATTATTCATCCAAATTAAAACCTCAAGTAAAGCTCAATCCATCTTTCCCTAAATCCATAGACGACTTAGCCGAGATAGGAATGTAAGCATACCTCGCTGAAAAATCACGAAAAAACAAATCATCATCTTCCACATGTGCTTTCCCTTCATCAAAATTCAACGAATAGCTAGCAGGATCATACTTAAATATCGAATTATGTTTAGATCTTTTCTTACTAAAACGACGTATAAACGTCTTCCATTTTGGACCAGCAACAAGCTCAGACCACTCCTTAATCTTCTTAAACGTCCTTACTCCCTTACACCACCACCTATCACCTTCATTCTTATCGCTTTTATCGCTAATATGCTCCCACCAATCCGTACGAAGATGTTCATGTGAGTGCATGCATGGGATCCAGAAACCACGTAAGAACGTACTGGATTCATGCATCGGTGATTGCTTGCCCGTTTCGGTGTGTCCCGGAGACATGATGGATGTGACTTTTGGGGATGACATTGATGAATTTTGTGAGTATAAAACCCTAACCCTAATTTTAGCTTTGTGAAGAAAACCCTAATTTCAGGTGCTTCAGTGGCGATTGTACCAATTTGATGATTTTGTTCACTCTATATTATTAGTGATATTAAGTGTGTTACACTTGGTTAAGGATTATGGATTTATTAGCTAGTGAATATTTGTTGTTATTAACTTGTGTTTATCCAATAAGGATTTGACACGTGTGTTTTCTTTTACTAGTATTTATCCAGTTATAATGTGACACGCGAATTGTCATATACGTATTAAACAAGTTGAATTGAGTAAGTTTATAACTTTTGGTTAAATATCATGCTTATATTTGAAAATTTGTGTATTCATACCTAGTTGTTTCTCTAATTTGGGTGAAGCCTTGTTGAAGAACAACAATAAACAAAGTGTATAATTCTAGCTATAGATTTTAAAAATAATCATATTTCATTACGGAGTATCAGATTAACTCTAAAACACTCGCACAAGCAACGGTTAATCCTTAACATATTAGATGGTATTCTTAGATAGTGAAGACCCGTAAGGTATTATGTTTACTGATTATGTATTTATTAAGCAACGTATCTAGAACCTTGATGGACTCGAAGCCCATTTGACCACTATCCTATCATCTAACACTCTTTCGCAGTCCGAACGATAAAATCGCGAAAACTCGTACTGGAATAGAATTCTAAAGACATCATGGCAATAAAAACACTAATTTGTTGATGAAGAAATCCAACATCAAGCGGAAACAATTCTTCAAACAACAAGAAAAACAAATAAAAGTATTAAAGCAAATAATTAATTTTGATGAACACATCCGGTAACGAGCGGAAAGAGGTCTTCATGAAGCATCAACAACCGAAGCAAATTTAGGCAGCCTTTTCTTCTTTTTTTTTTTTCTTTTTCTTTTTTTTTTTTTTTAAATTCAGGAGCGAATAGCTACTGTGGCTGCAGGTGACGGTGTGTGGCGACTTATGTGGTGATGTTTTTGGTTGTTTTTTTTTGCACAATTTAAAAAACGAAGAAAATAGCGCTGACGGCGTCAGTTAACTCCAAGCGTATTGCGAGTTAAGGCCAAAACAGTAAGCAACTAGTTATTGCATTTGTTTTCAAAAGGGGTAAAGGCGGCGACTATGGTTTGACTGGGTGGTCTATATAAGTCGGCTCAACGTATCCAACTAGGTTTAAGGATCAGATTCACTTTGGTGCTGTAGCAACTCGTAAATTTTCATAAGGTAAAATGACTATTTTACCCTTTGACTTCTTAAAGTTTACCTTGATTTTTTTTACTATTTGACTTTTACCGTAACGTAAAAGCAAATACTGTGACTGGTAGTAACCAGTAATTTCCCAAGTTAAATAATTCAACTGCTTTGATTATTACACTCAACATTTTTGTTCACCTTTGGCCATAAATAATTATTTAAAGTTGTGACTTTAATAATTACGAAAGTTTAATCGTAAACTTTCCTCATGGTCAACACAAGACTACGATAAGTCTAGGTGTTCAAAATACTCTATTTTTACCAATAGTCATATTTAATATGAACTATTGTCACTTCGTTATTTTTACGTAAACATTTTACTTTTTACGTAAGACGCGTACTCAAGCCTACGTTATTAGGTTCTAACAACATAAACGCACCTCATTAGACTTACTATACCTTTAATATACTTAGTTGGAGTATATTGATAAGTTTTGACATTTTCATAAGTATTATATTTTTATGTTACCCGGTTTTAAGTTTCGTGACTTAAGGGCTTAACATTAGTAATTACCGAGACCAAACTACACTCCGTGGCTCAATATTATCACTAAACTAATAAATAAAACAAGATAATCACAAAATCTTATACATTCATTCACCATATGCCACGCCTACATTATATCAAGTACACATGTCTTTTGCTAAGTTATGTATCTATGCTTAATCACTAAGTAACTCACCTTTACATAACTTACTCACATACATATCTTCTTGGATAAGAATGTAAGCAAATATCTCTTTGGCTCTCCTATCCCACATGCACCTTAAATCATCAAACCACCATGATCTTGATTTTCTAGCTACAAGTTTATATACAAAGATGAAGACCATAATGAATTCTACCTAGACCAAGAGTAGTTTTGGTGATTCCAAGCTTGTAACAAGAGTTATTCAAGGTTTTTAGGGGCTGAGATAAATGGGTATCTACAAGGTTCACATAAAGATTTACAAGGCTTGGGATAAAGATTCAAGACAAGGGTGAAGATTAGAAAGGGTTTAGGATTGATTATTCTAGTAACTTGTCATCCTATCATTTGTAAGGTTTGAGTTTATTTTCATATTCATTCAATATGGTTGTAATAATCTCTATAATTATTGGATGTAATTTGATATAAGTAGTATATGTAATATGGCATGAATTAGTGTTGTAAATATCGCTTTCGGGTCCTCGGCGATCGACCACCGCTAAGCGCCAATAGCGGTTATAAGCGATATATCGGTGATATAACGGACCTAAATTATAAAGAAATTAATTTTTTATAGGTATTTATATATTTATATACATATTTATAAATATTTATTAGTTTTATTGTTATATTTAATATTTTTAATTATACATTTATATAAATATTACAAATTTTACATTGTATATGCATTTAGTTATGTATTTCCACTCTTAACCGATATTTGACCGATATTCGATATTTGACCGATATTTGACCGATATTTGACCGATATTTTACCGATATTTGACCGATATTTACAAGATATGACCGATATATCCGATATTGACCGATATTGACCGATATTTGACCGATATTGACCAACCGATAAATTTGACCGATAAGTGAAATATCGTATCGGTGGACCGCCGATAAGCGAAATATCACCGATATATCGGCCGCCAAGACCGACATTTACAACACTGGGCATGATTGATGTTGTACATGAAAAGAAGCTAAAACAAGCCTTAGGTGGGTTTTATGAGTTTGAATTCTGCAACAGTCCCAAAGATTGATTAAACTGATCATCTCAGTAAACTTTGAGGTAAATTCAGTAAGATAAGCTTGTAGAGCTATGTCTTATGGTCGTTTCGCCGGGTGGCGCACCTCATAACTCATCCCGATGAGTAAATGAGAGCCAAAATGGCAAAACATGTCAAAATCTGCACATCAGATTTCATTTAAGAAAAGCCCATGGTTTTGGTCATTTCTGGAAGTCGACTCAGTTTTATGAAATGTAGCCAAGATCTAAACTTGAATTTTGGCGAAATCCGCGTGTCAAAACAAGTTGTAGAACTCAACTTATGGTCGTTTGGCAGGACTGAATGTGCGCCAAACTTTCTGCAATGAAATATAGGTAATTACTTGTTATTAGACAATTGATATAAGTAAAATTTGGACTTTGACTTGATTAAGCTTGAGAAGCTGTTAGAGGAAGTAAAACTAAAGCTTGGGCTTTTGAATCACTTAAAAGGACTTATGGTTAGAAAGATATGGCTAAAAGAAGATGGCTAGATGAAAACTTGATATTGAGTCAAAAGCTTGAAACGATTTTAAACGTGATTTAAACCCTTTTCGCTCCGAATCGGCAAAGTGTAAAACACGAAGTTGCTCGGAATGAAATTTTCTTCATAAACTCGGTGCACGTAGTGAAAGTGAACGAAAAGTCTTAAAACAACAAATACTAAACGGACTGTTGCGACTAGAAAACGACCATGGTCATGGAAACTTAGTGTATTTTGATCCTTTGAGGCGAAAGCGAAGCCAAGGTTAAGCCGAGGCTGTTGTCTTAAGGTCTTTAAACTTAGACATAACCATAAGAATGACCTTGAATATCATCTCAAGTTGTTTAAACATAATTTAAGCAGACGGCTAGTTTGGACTTAATGGTCGATTCTTGTTTTAAAACTTGGTTCATTGGGTTAGACTTTGCTAGACTTTGGTAAACTAAGTAATGACCATATGACATGTTAAACTACTTCACGACACACAACTTATATCATCATATCGTCACACAAGTCAATCAATAGTCTTTGACGAAACACGACACATGTTTTATATAACATTTGTCTCGTCAAATACTTTACTTATAAATGACAAGTACAATAATAGTAAGGAATTTCATTACCATAAGAGGCCTCTTCGAGGTGTCGTGTCGACGAGTTGTGGATTCTGATTTAAAGTGTCACGGCTCCTTATACGCTCACTACACGACCTCTTGATTTTGATAGCCCGAACGATGGTACGAGGTTATTTATAAAAGGGCTATAAGCCAAACAACATTTAAGGGATACTTCAACTTAAGATTCATGTACAACATCATAAGCCAACATACTACATATATTTGTACACTTATATCGTACACTGTACTAAAACGCGATTACTATGCTTTCATAGGTAATCGTTAAAGATAGTGATCTTATCATACTCTACCGTTGATAAACATTATATCGTTACACTTCGCTGCTAATTACTACTGTGAGTTTCATAGCCCCGACTTTTGTTTAACTGCTTTGTAAACTCTTTTGGGGAGATACATACTCTGCTTTTACTATATGCTAAAATGCTTTATTATGGACAATTACTTGTAAACCGAATGCCTTGATCAGTATTATTGCAAACCACTAAGTTGTTTATGCCAAAAGTCCCCAACATCATGGACCACTAATCACTGGGAGTGAGCGCAATATTGTGGATAGCTATCGGATTGACGAACCCGTCTATGTTATCGGAAATAACAAGGCGCACTATATTTGAGATTATCTAGGTATAAGGCAAAATACCTACCCGGGCAAGTTACTTATATATATATATATATATATATATATATATATATATATATATATATATATATATATATATATATATATATATATATATATATATATATATATATATATATATATATATATATATATATATATATATATATATATATATATATATATATCGTCCATGATATATATACAATAGTCGATCGTGAGTGCCATGAGCTTAGAGCAATAATAACTTTCAAGAAGATAATTGTACACATTGCAATTATACTACAAACTATATTGTCCACTACTTGTTTTTCCTAAACTTGAAATATTGGGATCAAACTATTGTACTTACAAACCTATGAACTCACTCAACCATTGTGTTGACACTTTTTAGCATGTTATCTCGTGTTCGAAAGGAATTAGTCGGCATGGCATGTGACGGCGCGAAAAAATATTTTGAAGACAATGCATATATTATCATTCAAAACTTTACAACTTTTATGTTGTACTTTTTATACTTGTACAAACTTGTGGGACGGTTTGTAAACTCGATATTTTAATCGAATGATAATTCATTTCAAAACGTCTCATTTAAAGTCGTTTTCGAACTTCTTTGTGAACTATGAAGTAATACCCCAGTGACACAATCTTACGCTGCGACTATTTTGGGGGTGTTACAGGTACCATGTTAGATAATCTAAACCCGGTAAGATACTATGTTTATTGATCATGTATTTATAAAGCAACGAATCTAGAACCCTAAACGAACTTGGGCCATGATCCTATCATCTAACAGATATTTCTTGAAAACACATCCTTTGTTAGCTTCGAGTTTGTTAATAATGGATATGGAAGTTTAACACTTTGTTCCCGACTGTAAAACGGGAAAAAGAAAAATGGAAAGGATTAAGAAGAGAGAAAAGAAGAGGAGGGGGAAAATTTGATTTTTAGTTTTGTGTTATCAAGTTAGAAAGAAAGCTGAAGAGATGGAACCAAATTAAGGATAAAATTCTACTTCTTTTCAAATCATCCCAATTTGAAAAGAATATCATGAGGGGAAATTTTGCATAATTTACTTCCCTCTCCTCTCCTCTCATCTTCTCTTTAGAAAAATCTCGGGAACATAATTATTTTTGGATTTACTCGCTACTTTTATTCTTTTCTTTACAAATAGAAACTCAAGAAAGTGTAAGTTTCTTCCGTGAAAACACAAGCTTATAGAGCTTTATGACAGCTTTTCTAAAAGTAAATTTATTGAAAAATATAAGTTTTTGATGTATTTTTTTCTTTAAAAAAAAAAAAAAAAAAAAAAAAAAAAGTTTATTCATCAATACTATTTGCTAACACATTTACCAAACATCAAATTTCAGTCAATACTATTTGCTAACTCAATATTAAAGTTCTGGCATACCAGCATATGCATATATCACTTTATAACTAATTTGGTTAATCGCGTTATGTCGATCTCTGGTGTAACTAAATAACTTATAATAACATACAATTGAAGCATCACAATCATTTTATACATATAGTAGTACACGCGCAATACATCAAAACCAAAAAAGGAGAAAGCAACAATGACGGTGTTTCGGTACACAGTAATAGTGATGACACATCGTAGTTGGTGACAATTTTAAGACAAAAACAATGTCAATTATTAGTATTACACAAAAGTCATTGTTGATTTCACCATCTCAAGTCATCATCTCTTCTTTCACCATGTTAACAAATTGTACACAATCACTTTCTAAAATGAATTTATCATCTCTTCATGGTCCTTTTTATATTAAAACAAATAACGTATAATTTAATGTGAATTTAAAATTATATAACCAAAAGTTAATAATTTATTTACTTAATTGCATTTTTAATGTTTTCGGTTACAATCATTTATATGATTAATTACATAAATTAATTTCATTTTAAAGAACATGCTGGTTATTAATAGAGTTAATTACATAAATGGTCCCTGTGGTTTGTCGGGTCATAACCATGGGGACGAGATCCGCAAAAAAAAAGTATAAGGACCAAATCTGTAATACCCGACAAACCACATGGACCATTTATGTAATTAACTCTTATTAATATTAGTATTTGATCAAATTTTTTCATCATAAGCAAGTGTGTAATATAAAATTTTTATGTCTTTCATTTTAAGCAAGTCCAAAATTTATTATAAAATAGTATAGCTAACAATATTTACTTAAATTTTAATGCTAAAAACGCATGATATGTATTTATTGTTTTTCTTACTAAAACAAAATTATATTATTTATTATTTTATGTTCAAATCTCATGCGTGTATGAGACTTCAAAATAAAAAAATAGTAATAATAAAAGAAAAAGAAAAAAAATTCTATGATGAGACTATTTGGCGATGTGAGTATTGCATATATACTTGCTGGGAACGGATCTAGTGAAAAAGAAAATACAATAAGAAGAATAAACAATATTTATAGCCACACATTTTAAATGAAAGATAAAAAATTCATGAGAAATACACTTTTTTTATAAAATGCATTTGAAAAATATAGTTATTTTTTATTCTTTTTATTTTATTTTTATTTATCATATGATCCCCACTCTATACTTGTCTACAAATTACAAATAAACCGAAGATATAGATGAAGGTTCATGCCCATCTCATCCCTTTTTTATTGACTGTTAAAGTTTAGGTAAGCTTTGAATATTTCATGTAAGAAAGTGGTTGTGTCAAATTTATTTTTTATTTATTTATTTATTTTTTTTTTAATAAAAAATAGCACATGACAATTTAATAAGAGTTTGATTTATACACGACTAACTATATCATGTGCTAATTCTTATTACACATCCACATTATACTTGCCCCTTTATTGACAAAATTTAATATGGTAGTCGCTTCCCTCTTCTTTGTTCCATAACTACATAACAATGTGCTATAAAGTCATGTTTTCTAGTCAATTATATCGTCTCATTTTCATTTATAGAACTTCAATAGATTAATAGCTGAGACCATAACTAGATAAATTCAGATTCACTTAATTTACTACGTGTCGTTGCTTTTTCAGCTTTTACATCTTCATCCGCAAACCATACTGCGCAAAGAAGAGGTGATTCAAGCCTTCATCCGCAAAAAACCGCTTGCTTTTCATTATTGAAGATTCTTTCTTTTTCTTCTTTTCTTTTTCTTTCAATACTATTTTTGTGCTATTGAAGTAACTTTTTTCCTTTTCTTTTTCACTAGTTTTTGTCTATTGAGTTAAAACAAGATTCGCTTAAAATACTGAGTATTAAAACAATACATAATGGTTCAAAATATACCAATATCGACCTTATTTTGTGCTATAAACCCTTTTGTCATATGGGTCAAATGGATCGTTGGTTTTCTACGTTTGGTATTTTTTACCTTTCAATCGTTTTTACGTTTAAATGCTTTTTACGCCTTCTTATGTTTTTATGTTTCGACCCCTTTTTAAGTTTTGTTTGTTTTATACGATTTGTCGTTTTTACGTGTTAAATCGTTTTTACGTTTTGCCGCTTTTTACGTTTAGTGCTTTTACGTTTTCATCTCTTTTTTCGTTTTGTCTATTTTACGGTTTCATCTGCTTTTAACGCTTTCCACCAATTTTTTACATTTAAATCATTTCTTTACTTTTTTACGTTTTCCTTTGGTTTTTTTCGCCACCGTTTTTAACATTTTAGTCCATTTCTTACGTTTCCATCCGGTTTTTAACGTTTTCGTCTGTTATTTTTTTTTATTTGCGTATGTTTTTACGTATTCTTCCGTTTTTTATGTTTAAGTCCGTTTTCTTACGTTTTGTCTTTTTACGTTTCGTCCGCTTTCATATTTTTCCGTTCGCTTTTTTAAGTTTTACGATCGCTTTACGTCTTTTACGTTTCACCTTTTTATCGCCGACCGCTTTCACGTTTCGTATGTTTTTTTACGCTTTCTCATTTTCTTCCGTTTTCGTCGGTTTTCTTACATTATATTAGGTTTTATTAGGTAAGATAAAATAATGGACAAAAACCTTATAAAAGTATATGAAAACGGATGAAAACGTAAATTAAACAGATGAAACTATAAAAAGGACCAAACGTAAAACGGACGAAAAGCGCCAAAAATGATGAAAACGTAAAACGGACGAAAATGTAAAAAGCGGACAAAACGACGAAACGTAAAAACAAGAAAAAAAATGCGAAAAGTTAAAAAGTGGTGAAAACGTAAAGAAACAGCGTAAGAAAATTGACGAAAAAGTAAAAATGGCCGAAACGTAAAAGGACGAAAACATAAAAAACATACGAAACGGACAAAACGTAAGAAAACGGACAAAACGTAAAAGGTATTAAAACGTAAAAATGAGATGAAACATAAAAACCGTTAAAACGGACAAAATGTAAAAAAGCGAATGAAATGTAAAAACGGATGAATACATAAAAAACGAAACATAAAAATGACGAAAACATAAAACCGAACGTAAACATAATAAAGCGTATTTAAACTTAAGAAAGCGGGCGAAATTGTAAGAAACGGACAAAACGTAAAAAAACGACGAAAACGTAAGAAAGCGGACGAAAATGTAAAAACGGACAAAAACGTAAAAATTGCGAAACGTAAAGAGGCAAAACGTAAAAACGGGCGAAACGTAAAGAACAAACGAAACGTAAAAACGGATTTAAACGTAAAAGACGGACGAGACGTAAAAGAGATGTAAGATATTGAAAAGATATGTAGGGTTGTGAAAGAAAATGTAAGAAGTTAAAGATAATGTACAAATTTAAAGAGGAAAGAAGTGAAAAGACCACTTACGCCCAAAAAAAAAATGTAAACCTCTCGCCTTCACGCAGAAAAAAAATGAAAAAAGGAAAAAAGTGCTTATAGAGAAAAAACAAACGACACCGAAGATATTATTAACGAAACAAACGAAAAATGTGTAAAAAAATTTCTGATAATGCTCTTAACACGGTTACATGGTTAATCTTAGTTTAATCCGCCAAACATGGTGTCATCTTCTTGAGAATTCAATTCTTAAGCAAGGAAACATTTAATCACAAAATGGTTCATTACAAGAAGACACAATATTTACAGGTAAAGCCAAATTCTTCTCCTTATGGTCCATATTTGACCATAACATGTCAAATATTCAAACAAATTCATGTTTTGACTTTAGATCATTCAATATCACTACTTGCCCACCAAGGAATTTTCAAGTTTGCTCCTCAAGCTACACCATCTATGTACCTTCCTAAGTAGTTAGAATTTTGAACCAGCATAACAATTCAAACTTCATTCATCTATATATAACTTCATCCCTCAAGTTCATAACCACTTATAAAACCAAAATAGCTCTCTAGTTCTTCATAACATATTTGAATTCTTTTTGAGATCAAAGTAGTTTCTAAAGCCATGGTGACGAAATCCAACGTTCTGTTGTTCGTGATTCTGTTTTTGAGTGTGAGCTCTTTGTTCACCTCAATTGAAGCACGCAAGTTAAAGGTACCAAAGCACCAACATCACCATCACCATCACATGCAGGTTGTTGGAAATGGAGGGAAAACGATTCAACGGCATTTTGAACAAATTCTTGCTCTTCGCGGTATCAAGAACTCTGGTCCAAGCCCAGGGGAAGGACATTCTGCTGTCAATGGGGCACATAACTAGACATTAAATCTTCATTCTTTTGTTATTTTTTTTTTTTTCTTTTGAAAAACAAATGTTGTCTAATTTGACAACTTGAGACATTCTTTGTAATTATGTATCTATACGAAAAGATTAGCCGAAAGATAATGGAAATGCATACCTTTTTTTTTCTTAAGACGTATATTCAACATCTTCGATATAAGCATAATACATGTCTCTCAGTACATTTCATATACATAACCCTTGTGATAATACCTATATCGTAAATTTTGGATGAGGTAACTAGGATTGCTGTAGTCAATGGGCTTTATCGATATAGCTCCAATTGTTCTATCTTCAACCTGAACCGCCCCAAAAACAACTCACTTGGTCGTCTAAAAATGTCCAAAGCGGTTAAAAGATATCTCCTTCCACACCATGATTCACTGGAGTAATTACTTTAGGATCCAACTTAACTACTTCACGAGGTTTCTTTAACAACCATCGTGCACTCGTGCACCATCGTGAGCGACGGTGACATGTGGTTTCTACGTTGGTTTACAACTAGAAGGTACACGGTTTTTTGTTCCAATACATTATGAAAATTGTACGGACCATTTCTTTTTAGGGTTAGTAACAGTTGTGTGAGACAGTGATATTAAATCTACGGCTACTACCACTAAGAATATCACTTCACCTTGCACGTAAGTGCCACAACAGCTTTCTCACACCACAACAACTTTCTCTCTCCTTTCGCACCTTCTTACTTTTCATACCCTCTTACTTTTCACTTCCAACAACTCATACAACTTCACTTTTCATCCCATTTTTTTATTTATCAAAAACTAAAAATTTTATTCATAAATTAAAAAGGTTACATATAATTAAAAACGTAGCGTACGAAATAAAACTTAAACATGCTTCGAGCTTTTACATTTCTTTGTAATTGTTAATGAATTCTTGCTTCTCATTCATTCTTCCAAGTAAATCGTTCTTAGCCAAAATCATGTTATTTGCGTTTCGCATGTCTGGCTGCACCCGTCATCCTTTCAAGAGTGTGCAGACCATAGTCGATAAAGGGTTGATCTTGCAGCGAACCTACTCTGATTATTTGAGGCCTATGGCTACGAACTCGGTCATGAAAGCAACTAAACAAGTTCAACATTTTCTTCGCCATTGCGACATCAACATCAAAATTTTCCCGTAGTTGCATAAGGATAGTTGGTTTCGCATCATTTGGTTCAGTAGCCATAGTTTTTAAGATGGTAGTGGGAAGAGTTTAAAAAGAAGTTGTGTTTAAAAAGAATTAGGGTGAGGAGTATTTATAGGGGAAAAAGTATTCGTTGGGGTAACTATATGTATCCGTTGCATAGAAGTACACGTACAAAATCAAACAAACTAAATCTTTATTCATTTAAATATAAATACAAATTACAATACTAAATTAAAAAAAAAAAAAAAAAAAAAAAAAAAAAAAAAGTATGAAACCTAAAACAAAATCGTTTTTATGTTTTCTTTGTGCATTCAACGAACTTTAGCATTGATGTTATCTTGTATTTTGCTCGCCAATTTATACAAATCATATTTAATCTCGTAATGTTTCTAAGATTCTTCTTTAGAAAAGTCTCAATCGGTTGTTTTTTCTTGCGGAATGCCAGATTCGCGTATCTTCTTCGGATCATCTTTAGCGCATGTGCTTTATTTTATTTATTATTATTTTTTAACTAACTAACTATCTCTAACTATCTCACAATATACACAACACAGACTATCTCACATGTCTCAAGCAGGACTTGAACCCACAACCATTTGGTTGGGGAGCTTCTCAGCCAACAAGGGGTACCATTGGGACCATGTGCGTTGTTAAACTACTCAGCTAAGTCGATGACGAATGGTATCCCCATCAATAAGTTTCTGGACACAAGCTGAGATTTCATCGACGATATGTGAAAGTGAACAATTCATATAAGATTTTTTTGTAAAGATTAAGTATGAAGTTGTGTATAATTTATGTGATATTTATAGGTAAAAATGGGTATTATTTTTTTATTTTTATTTTTTATAAAACAAGTAAAGACTATATTTTTTTAGGCTCACATATGCACACAACCATAGGCGGTGAAAGACACAGCTTTGGTGAGCCTTGCCGGTGTGAACATGCGGATTGGGTTCCTCTCAAGTTGAGATGATAACTTGACTCAAGTTGGGAATATATGAGCCATTGGATTTTATCCAATTGCTCAAATCAAAAGAAGTTATTTTGATTTGAATCATTGGATCAAATCCAATGACTCACAATCATCCAACTTGAGTCAAATTGATCTTTTCAACTTGAGAGGATCTCATTCCATGAACATGCACTTTGACAGTAGGTGTGCCGCATGAACATGCAACTTGCCGATGCCTTGGTAACTCCACTGGCACCAGCTTAAAGTTTGGCCATCAATAATACAAAAGGGTATACTTGACATATCATTTGACTATTCTCATAGTTAGTACTCGTCAAACAATTTATTGCATGTAAAGTCCTTTTCATTAGTCCTTATTTCATTTTCTAGCTAAGGAACTTGCAAATTAATATTACTTGATTAACTATTTTGTGTTCATATATATTCAGAGACCATTTCTTGAATCCCTATGTTTTATAATGAGTTGGCATATTAGTGTTTGGTATTTAGCTTGTATGGTTAGTCACTAGTGATTGTATCCGTTCTGCAGGTAGGCACGTCTTTGATCAACCTTTAGATATCATTTGCGTGTTGATGTTGCTTCATCTCTTCTTCTGGTCAACATGAGAAAAGTCATTTTAAAACAATCATTTATAATTGATAGCATATCAATATCAGTGGCTCAAGCCCACTAATTACACGCTCGAATCAAGCCCATTAACCAAGCTCCATAAACAAACACTTGTTAAAGGCCTGGCTTAAATCCCAGGCCACGAAGGGCCTGGTAAAACCTATCAGGTCAAACAAAGCATGCAGTACTACTGCTCTCCAACTGTGACTAGCAGTTAAGATGTATCATCTGACACTGTACAATGGGGACGCACGACAAGCACCATTTTGTACGAGCCAAGGGACGCTGACCACGTGTCCTCCTTTTCTGCTCTCTAGATGATCAACACTTAGTTTCTTCACAGCCGTTGATCATCTCTTAAAGGTTTATCTCTAAACCCCACTCGCCTCTCTATAAATAGAAGGCACACACACAACTTCATAAGTTTCACACACTTGGGCAAATACTGCCTCACAGCAGTAAAGTATACTCTTTGTTTAAGTGTTACCCGAGCTTGTTGATCTTCATCAATCTCATCGGGTCCTTAGCGTTCTACACTGGAAACCAAACAACAAAACCATTCCTATCCCATCTCTATACCGAGTTACATACCATACGTAAACATGGCTCCATCCGTGGGGACATGATACGAAATAGCCGCCAATTTCTCAAAATTTTCACCTATTTTCACTCATTTCTTAATCAAAATTCAGAATTTTTTTCTTTCTTGCACAAGTTTCTTAAACAAACATGTCTAGTGAACAACCCTCTCAAATTTCGGACATAACCAACCACCACTTCAGACCCATCCGAGTGGACAACCCCCTCAAATTTTCACTCATACAGAGAAGAGTCAACAAACACCCGAAAAGAAGACTCACCAGCTACCCAACTGTCACTAGTGGTTAAGATGTACCATCTGACATTATATAGTGAGGAGGCGCGACAAGCATCATTTTGTACGAGCCAAGGGACGCTGACCACGTGTCCTCCTTATTTTCTCTCTAGATGATCAACACTTGGATTCTTCACAGCCGTTGATCATCTCACAAGGGTTTATCTCTAAACCCTACCTGCCTCTTTATAAATAAAAGGCAACACACACAACTTCATAAATTTTACACACTTGGGCAACATCGCCTCACAAGAAGAATTATGGTCTTTGTTTATGTTATCCGATCTTCTTGATCTTCGTCAATCTCATCGGGTCCTTACCATTCTACATAGGAAACCAAATAACAAAACTATTCTCATCTCATCCATAAACCGATTTAAATACCATACATAAACAATAATTAATATTTATCATTTTAAATTCATTTTTAATTAATTTAGGAGAACTAATTTAGATAACTTATATTCTTTACATCATTTATAGTTAATTTAAATTATTTATAGTTAATTTGAATTTTTTTAAATAATTATTTTAACTCATTAATAAATAAATTAAGTTTATTTAAACAACTAAATCAAATAACTTAAACCTATAGCGACAACTTTTAGCGGCTACTTGTCGTCACTATAGGTTTGGCGGATCAATTCCATCTCGACGAGAAATCAAATGTTGATCGCGACAGAAATTCGATCGTCGCCAAACTCATAGCGACTAATTTGTCATCGCTATAGGTTATTGTCAAAGTCAAAATTCAATATAGACTTCTTTTGTCATCTGGCGAACCTTTAGCGGCAATACAACGAAGACATGTGGTCGCTAAGTGTTTTGGTCAAAGATGGAGTTAAGAAACTGAGTTTTTTGTTGTTTAGTGGACCTAGAGTGACGACATCCATCGATCGCTAAATGTCCCCTGTCGCGAGAAGTGAAATTGGTGTAGTAAGGGAAAGTAATTCCATGTGTTTATCTAGCTATATAAAAAGGTATACTTGACATTTCTTATGATTTTCCTCACTTGGCATAGTTAGTACAAGTTAATTCTTACTTTCTGTGGAAAACTAAAAGGAGGGGTTGAATAGTTTAACCAATTAAAAGTATGTTTTAAAACTTATAGATCGACTTATGTCAATCTAGTTTTGGCGTGTTGGATATTGATAGTAAGAAAGGCATATAAATTAAAAAAAGAGATAGAGTTAGAGAGACACAACCACAACACGAGTATTTATAGTGGTTCAGCTACAAGGACACCTTCCTTGCCCTACTCCACTCCCTGATTACCTAACTCGAGAGTTCCGTAAACACTACACAACACGAACTCCTTTCATTGGCGGAGAAGCCTTCACAATGTCGCTTACACTTTATCTGGTACAAAGCTAAATACCGAGCTTTTCCATGAGGTAGAGCCAAACCTTCGTCGCTTACACTTTATCCGGTACAATGCTAGATACCGGGTTCCATTACAATGGAGGAACCAACACCCTACGCACCAAGTATCACAACACACATCGACACCCCATATCGAACACACCTATTAACACAACATACCAACACCTTCAACTAACACAAGACACTAATGGAGAAAGAGAAGAAATATCAAGAAGATTCACTTCAGTCGTCTTGATGAAGAAGAAACCTAGCAACTCATGACCTTGAGTTTGCAAGTCTTCAAGAGATCGTGATCTCGCCTTTAAGAGGAACCTATAGAATCACAAAGAGAGAAGCTACATAGAAGATCTTTAGATATAAGGTTAGAGAGGTTAGAACATAGAAAGAAGATATGTCTAAGAGGGGTTAGAAATAAGGAAGAAATGACTCACTATTTATAGACATTTCTTCCTACTGTTCACCCAGATCCGCTGAATCCTTTCCCAAAGGGATCCGGCCAGTGTAAACCAAGGGATCCGGCTGTCTGGTGAGATTAGTCCGGGTTTTGAGTTACAAACCGGGTTATGGGTTATAGGTAATGCACCATGGGTCATGGACTTTGGGTCATGGCTACCCAACTAGATACAATGTATATAGACAATGGGTTATGGGTCATGGGTTTAACCCAACATGATGTCATGATGTAAATGCACATGGGTCATAGGCATGGGTTATGGATCATGGTTTACCCAACACATATATATTTCAACATACATTGAACTAGTATGTATTTTTATAAAATGTAAGTAACCAAAGTTACTTATAAGTGTTTTATAAAATAGTTTTGGTTTTATATAAACTATTTAACTAAACATGTTTAATGGTTTATATGTTTAGTGAAATGTGTTAGTAAACATTTTGCTCAAAGCTTTACGTATTTTATTTATTTCGTTAAAATGATTTTACGATTGTTTTTAACAAAACACAAGAAGATCGTAAAATATAAATAAACGTTTTTAAAATTATTTGTATTAACACTTTCTTTTAAGGTCCTTCTAGATAAGGATACCTTGAAAATTATATCATGAAATAAACTTTCAATTACACATTATATTTGTAAACATTACCATATAAGTGGTGAAAGCATTAGGTTTATTTATTTGAAGACACGTGTTTAGGTCTTAAGCTTATTTTAATGGCCTTGATGCGTGGGTTCGGGGTTGAAAAGACTTTCTTTTCTATGAGCAAGTTTTTCAACCTTAGAGGGTTGATTTGTTCTCTAGGGGAAGAGAGATGCTAGAAAGAGATGTATGAAGAGAAGGTAAGGTTGAGGGGGATTCTTTTTAGTCTTTTATGGTTTTTTGAAAGCAAGGTAAATATCTCGGGGTATAGGAGTGGGGGGTGGTACTTCTACCGATTTTAACTACTTTGTATAACTACTTACTAATTAAATTAAGGATAGATTATGCTAATGTAGGTGTGCTCTTATGATGATTAAAAATGTGTTTACTTAGATGTTCTTACTCTCTAGTTATCTCTTATTAGTCGATTGAATTGTCACATCCTCATCTTAATTGGTGCATTGTATTCTGTTTGGTAATGGGGGGGGGGGCCTAATTCCCTAGTTCTATGAATTGTAACTCTCCTCTAGACTATCCGAGAACGCCAAGTACCTAAGTATCTCCCCCGAATACTCTACTATCAACATGCTACAACTCACAAAATAAACACAACGAATGGCCTAGGTGCACTCCTAAGCTTTTTTGCTATTTAGGACGTTCAAGCTCGCAACAATTAAAGAAGAAGGCAGTTTTCCATACTCTAGCGTCTACCAATTAAGACAAGAGATAACCTAACAATAATTAACAACTAGGTTTCATAGATCTAAGCAAACACAAGAATAATTTAGCTACTCATAGTAAACAAGCAAGCATACACACATACAATTAAATATGGGGTAGACATAATGATAATATGGATTAAAAGACTTATCTTATGATGTAAAGAAGGGTATGGAACCCTAAAATACTGTCCAAGTCGACTACAACTAAATTAGGGTTTGCTCTCCAAAGTTCTACCTCTCTTAATGCGTAAAAATCAAATTTATATATAGATTTACAAATGCGACGACGCCACCTTTTGCTAGTGACGCCGTCGTCGCCGTCATTAGGGTTTCATTTGGGCCAAGTCATCGTTGGGACGGCGTCGGTTGATAGGTGGGACGCCGCCGCCTTCATGAAGGACGCCGTCGAGATTGGTTCTTGGGCGCCCGTGTGGAAAATGAGGAGACACCTTCCGAGTTTAGGCGTGACGCCGTCAAAGTTATAGAACCAGAATTTGTTCTGAGTCGTCGCGTGCAGTTTGATCAAAACTCTTATATAGGGACGGCGTCGCCCTTTAATTGGGACACCGTCACGCTTGCTGAATGGCCTTTGATCTTGACTTTACCTTTTTCTTCATGTTTTCGCTCCTTTTCGTCCAAATATGCTTCATTCCAGCATTTTGCTTCCAAAAGACCTAAAATGTGAGAAGGAACGATTTTAAGTAGTAACGGATATAAAATGTGTCGATTTTGGGCTTAAATGACCTCCTAAAAATGTATGTTTTAAATCCTTATCAAATATCCCTACACTTGGAATTTGCTTGTGCTCAAGCAAATGTGCTTTTGGCCAATCAATTTATAAGTTGGGGGCATGAAGCATTGGTTTAAGATAGTTTACAACAAATACAAGCACCACATTAGTCATAACAAGCACGCAAATTATACACTAGCACCTCAATATTGGTGCTTGGATTCTCTCATCTCTCAAGTTTATATGAAATATAATATGAATAAAAATGGAAAATAAACACTCATTACCTGGCATAGTAGATAGATTACCATAGGCTTGAGAATAGATCAAACCTCCACCGCTTTGGCGTAAGCACCTAGGAATAACTATCTAAGTGATCTTTACAAAGGGTTGTAACGTCAGGCTTAGGGTAGGGAAGTAAAGGGTTTTGTTGGATAGGGGATATTTAGTGGTGGCAAGTCAAAAACATTATGTTACAAGCATGTAAAGCGTGGCGTTGCTAAGCCAAGACTCGACTCACTAACACTAAACAACTTGAAACAAAACACAAACATAAACTTAAAAACATAAAAATAAAGATAGATGTAGGATGGTAGCCCGTATGTTTTTCTCTTTTTTTGACAACTCTTTTCTTTTTTTTAATACCTTTTTACTCTACCATCCTCTACAATAATATCAAAATAAAGGGATTTATAGGAGCATCCCTACACTTGAGTTTTTATTTCACTAACACTAATTGACCCGATTTAAAAAGATCAAAACACTTGGAGTACTTAATTACGTAGACAAAAGGAATTTGAATTTAACGTTCTTTCCCGCTACTCCATAAAGTATTACTTTAACCCATGAGTCCCAGTCATCCCAAAACTGTATACAAAAGATATGACTCGACTTAGCAACCATGCAAGTAACTAGATAATTGAACTAAGGGTTTAATAATGATAACAATAATGCACTAAAGATGAGTGCATACAAGGTAGGGTAAGGCGATTTGGGTGTAACATTTGTGGGTGGATTGTAAACAATGCTCTTCATTGATATTTCGGAAAACCAAAATATCACGAGAACCGCGAAAAAGATAGGCTCTGAGGGGTTAACTAGGGGTATCGTGTACTAAAGATGAGTACATCGCAATGGTGTGAGGAAAATTACTCAACCGATGTGGAAGAAGTAATTAAATTACGGTGTTTAAAACAAAGGTTATCCTAATGTCTCTTATCATTGAGTTATTCCTAACTACACGAATGTAGTCTCACTAGCGATCTCGAAATCTATTATACTACCAAGACACTCACTAAGCATTAAAGATGAATGCTTTTATTCCTAAATATCTAGGAGCGAACCTCACATTTTAGGTGGAATTTGAGTGGTAAACGGTTTTGCTAGTCATATAATTCCTATCAATGAGACGCTTTATTAAGCATCACAAAACAAGTTCTAGAATCCATTATACTACGGTACACTCACTAAGCATTAAAGATGAATGCTTTTATTCCTAAAGATCTAGGAGCGAACCTCACATTTTTAGGTGGAATTTGAGTGGTAAACGGTTTTTGTGCTAGTCATATAATTCCTATCCATGAGACGCTTTATTAAGACTAAAGTTTAACTTGCAAATGCCATAAAAAAATTTAAATTTGGTGCTAAAATTGCCCTAACAAATATTTCTCATAGTTTATTACTCAATTTACTAAGGACAAGACAAAAATCAAATGAGTGAATAGTTTCTAAGTTTCCATTTTATTCTCTCTCCCTACACTTAAACTGAACATTATCCCCAATGTTCCCCGAAAGTATTAAAGTTATGATAAAAGAAGGTAAGTTAAAAGAGAAAGAAACTAGTACTCCCTTGATTAGCTCGGTAGGATATGTATTTAGTTGTGATTAAATCCTTCTCCAAGAAGAATGAATAAATAATAAGTGTTGCTTTCAATATGTGTTTCTTCTTCTTGTCTAATATAACCTGCATACTTATAAGAAAACGAAATGAAACATCGCGTAAAATCGGAGGTAAAACTATATATGAAACAAAACTAAAGTAGAAAGCGAATAAGATATAATGATTGTGGAATGGATGTTTGCAGCTTTTCTGGAAAATTAAGAATTGGGAATTTCTAAAAATCGGTTACACGATAAAACTAAACCGATATTCTGTTTACTTGCTGTTCGACGTCATCAGTGTTAATCTGACGCCGTCAGTTGTCCCGACATAAAGTGGTCTCGATGCGTTTTTTTGGAAAATTTGTAAAATTTACCTCATTAAAAGTCAAAAAATCTCGCAAAACATCCATTATGACTCGATACAAGCATTTGACTCTAACAAACACACAAATATATACAATTTCAATTATTATAATCTCATGAGAATGTTCTTAAAAACATATGTAATCTTTCCTACACTTATCTTTTTGTAAAATACCTTTATATGCAATTAAGACGAAGTTAAAAACAAAATAAAGCATTTTCACAAAATCTAACATGAGAATAAATAGCAACGAAAAAGACATATAAACACACAAACAAAATTGAAAAACAAAACAAGCAAACAATTAAGCACGGGTTGCCTCCCACGAAGCACTTTCTTTATTTATGAGTCTTATAGCTAGACTCGAAGTCGTGCCCCTAAGTGACTAGGTGAGTGAGTTTATCCTCAAGGATATCGGTGGGATCAAACATATCTTTTAATTTTCTATTAGTACGCTTAGTCCGATATGCCTTTTCAAACTTCTCATCATTGGGATCATAGATTGTCATCCTAATGTGCCACTCTCCGTTCCCATCACTAGGTGGCTTATCCCAATTCCAATTGTACTTAGGCTTTTTACTTTAAACTTTCCACCAATTCATGCAAAGATTAACGGGCAAGGTTCCTAGGAATTCGGTCATCTTCCTAAACACTAAAGTATCCTCGAATGGGTTCACTTCAATGTCCCTAGCCAATTGTTGTTCAAGGAAAGTTGAGTTACTCACGTAGGTCTCTTCTAGATAGAAAGGTCATTGAGGGCCTACAAAGTCTCTTGTGGTCCAAGGTCCATATCTAGATGGTTTCCTATCCAACATGATCTCATGAGGTATTTGCTCACCCTCATTATAATAGGAATGCTTCTTGACATCATAAATTGACCTAGCTCTCTCATCTCCTGCCACTATATTAGACATCTTACAATCGATTATGGCACTAGCGGTAGCCAAGAATCCTCTTCTAACTAACAATGGGCATGTAATGTCCCTATTCATGTCTAGCACATGGAAATCCGCCAAAAGAGTTAATTGACCTACGTGTACTACCATGTCCTTTATTATTCCTATCGGATACGCAACACTACCGTCCGCTAAACCTATGATTGTTTTCGTTGGTTATATCTTACCTAGGTTAAGGATTTTATGGAGGAACAACAAAAGAAGGTTGATGCATGACCCTAGATTGGCTAATGTGTCAATTTGGCATTTCCAATGCTACACGGAAGAATGAATAAGCCGGGATCATCTAACTTCTTAGGTAATTTGTTTTGCACAAATGCGGACCCACGCTCTCCTAATTTTAGTCCTTGCTCATATTTATCTTTCAAAGCATTATAGTAAGGCGCATGAGTCAAGACTTCAAGAACCGGTTTTTCTTGGTAAAGCTCCTTAAATTCCTCTTTTAGAGTAGATTTTGGGTTCTTGATTGGTTGGTGTTTCAAGAGTTGGATGGACCATCAACTTGGGTTTTTGGTCTTTTGGAATGGTTTGCCTGAAACACGTATTGATGGTGTTGACCGAATGGACTTGTGGGTGCGAGGGGCATGGATATGCATTCTCCCTTGATGAGCAAGAACATGGAGTCGATGAAATGGAATTCACTTTCGGGTTCTTGATAGTGTCACTTGGGAGTGCTCCTACATCTCGGTCATTGAAGGCTTTTAAAAGGGTGTCAAGCTTGTTTGTCATCTTGTTTTGTCGTTGCTTGAAATCGGGTTCAAGCTTAGTCAATTGAGCTTCTTAAGATGACATGAACTTGGATACCATTCCCTCAAGATTAGTGGAAGTTCCAGTGTTTGGAGGGTTGTTGTAGGAGGCATGGTTTGGTTGGGACCTATTAGGTGGACTAGAGGAATTGTTTTGGGGCGGGTTTGAGCTTTGGCTCCACCTAAGGTTAGGGTGATTTTTCCACGAGGGGTTGTAGGAAATTCCTAGATTGTTTTGCTCGGGCTTGAAAGTGTAATACTTTTCTCCCGCTCCGTCGGTACGTGTGGAGGCGTAGTCCGCAAAAGCTTGTTCGGGGAGTTTTGTGCAATCATGAGTGTTATGGGGACCACTACATAATTCACAAGGTAAAGTGATTTTGTTCACTTGGAGTGAAGTTTTAGGAGCTTCGTAGGAACTCATTAGGAATTTGACTTGATCTTCAAGTTCGAGCATCCTACGAGATGAAGGTTGTGATTCAATGGGAGGCAAGGAGATTGCCTTTACGGTTTTAGGCAACTCACGGGGGTCATTCCAACATTCGTTGTCATAGAGGGCAAGGTCCTCTAGTGTACCCCACGACTCTTCCGCGGTAAGTTCAGTAAGCTTACCACCGGCCGCTTGGTCGATGGTTTGCCTCGTGGAGAGATTGACATGATTGTAAAAGATTTGGAGTTGAAGCCAAAGATCAATGTCGTGATGAGGGACTTTGTGGAGTAAGTCCTTGAATCGAGTCCAAACCTCATAGAGAGTTTCGCCTTGACGTTGTTGGAACATCAAGATGTCATTCCTTAGCTTGGTAGTTCTCCTCGGTGGGAAAAATTGGGCGAGGAAACGAGTGGTGAGATCATCCCAACTTGAGATGGATCCTGCGGGAAGTCGCTCAAGCCAATTACTAGCTTGGTCCCGTAGAGAGAATTGGAAGAGACGCAAGCACGTGGTCTCCCGTGTGGTAGCATCAAGGTCAATGGAGTCAGCGATTTTTAGGGAATCCTTGAGATGCTGATTAGGATCTTTGGAACGAAGTCCATGGAATGCACATCAATTTTGCACCAACCGGATGGTGTTCCTATAGCCTTGATGGCTCGGTCTAGAGTATTCACCAAGAGTACGGCCTCTTGGCGGGTCGAGTGGTGGTTGATTGAGTGGAAGTGGTTGATGTGGTGGTGGATTTGGTGGATCATTGTTGGGTGGGTTATTACCTTCCATGAAGAAAAGTGATGAGATTACGAACAAAAACACAAAGAAGGGGAATAGACTAACAGAAAGCTAATGAAAAAGAGAAAAAACTCACTTGATATGAATCAAGCGAGTAGACCTAAACGAGATAGAAATCTAACTAGCAATTCTATTCCCCGGCAGCGGCGCCAAAAACTTAATGCGTGGGTTCGGGGTCGAAATAACTTCCTTTTCTACGAGCAAGTTTTTCAAACCTGTAGGCAGTGTACCTAATCGTTGTAGTGTAGTATGGGGTAAGCCCAGGGGGTTGATTCGTTCTCTAGGGGAATAGAGATGCTAGAAAGAGATGTATGACAAGAAGGTAAGGCTGAGGGGGATTCTTTTTGGTCTTTTATGGTTTTTTGAAAGCAAGGTAAATATCTCGGGGTATAGGAGTGGGGGGTTGTACTTCTACCGATTTTAACAACTTTTTATAACTACTTACTAATTAAATTAAGGATAGATCATGCTAATGTAGTTGTGCTCTTATGATGATTAAAAATGTGTTTACTTAGATGTTCTTACTCCCTAGTTATCTCTTATTGGTCAGTTGAATTATCACATCCTCATCTTAATTGGTGTGTTGTATTCCGTTTGGTCATAGGGGTGCCTAATTCCCTAGTTCTATGAAGTGTAACTCTCCTCTAGACTATCTGGGATCTCCAAGTACCTAAGTATCTCCCCCGAATACTCTACTATCAACAAGCTACAAATCACGCAATAAACAAAACGAATGGCCTAGGTGCACTCCTAAGCTTTTTTGCTATTTAGGACGTTCAAGCTCGCAACAATTAAAGAAAAAGCCAGTTTTCCTTACTCTATCGTCTACCAATTAAGACAAGAGACAACCTAACAATAATTAACAACTAGGTTTCATAGATCTAAGCAAACACAAGGATAATTTAGCTACTCATAGTAAACAAGCAAGCATGCACACATACAATTAAACATGGGGTAGACATAATGATAATATGGATTAACAAACTTATCTTATGATGTAAAGAAAGGTATGAAACCCTAAAATACTTTCCAAATCGGACTACAACTGAAATAGGGTTTGCTCTCCAAAGTTCTACCTCTCTAAATGCAGAAAAATCGAATTTTATATATAGATTTACAAATGCGACGGCGTCACCTTTTGCTAGTGACGCCGTCAGGTCGCCGTCATTAGGGTTTTGTTTGGGCCAAGTCATCATTGGGACTGCTTCAGTTGATAGGTGTGACGCCATCAGTCTTCATGAAGGACGTTGTCTGAGATTGGTTCTTGGGCGTCTGGTGTGGAAAATGAGGGGGACGGCTTCTAGAGTTTAGGCATGACGCCGTCAGGTTATAGAACCAGAATTTATACTGAGACATCGCGTGCAATTTGATCAAAACTCTTATATAGGGACGGCGTCGCCCTTTGATTGGGACGCCGTAAGGCTTGCTGAATGGTCTTTGATCTTGAATTTTCATTTTTCTTCATGTTTTCGCTCATTTTCGTCCAAATATGATTCATTCTAGCATTTTGCTTCCAAAAGACCTAAAATGTGAAAAGGAACGATTTTAAGTAGTAACGGATATAAAATGTGTCAATTTAGGGCTTAAATGACCCCCTAAAAACGTATGTTTTAAATCCTTATCAGGCCTCTTATAAATAGAAAATTTTTATGAACAGTAAATGTAACACCCCCAATTTCGTTATAGCAGCGAAATTCAAGCTGGGTTGTTACTCAATGGTACAACAGTTATAACAACAGAAAACGAACTCAAATTGAGTCGTTTTAAAAGAATTATCATTCGATTTATTGAAATATCAGAGTTTACAAAAATGATGTCCTAGTGGTTCCATGATTACATAATACATTAATATAAAACTTTTGATGTTTTTTGAATGATAAAATAACTTATAGCCTTCTTGAGTATATGTGTCCCTCCTTGCCAGCATCGTGCCTTATGGTCCTGAGATAAACATGCTTAAAACGGTCAACACAAAGGTTGAGTGAAATTCATAGGTTTAGTCAAATTGTTAAACACAATATATTTATAATGTGAGCTATAGACTCACATTCATAGTTTGAAAAAAAAATAGTTATTATTGCACTAAGCTCATGACAACCAAAACATTAACAGTAAATCAATATAAATTGATATAATAGTAACAGTGACCCTAGTAGGTAATTTGCCATTATACCTAGAGTTCTTGTAGGACCTTGTTTTTATCAACCTTATCACGAATACAAGCTTAACACACGTATAACAAGTAACACACAAACACGTTATGCATAAAGATGAAGCACAAAGATTAAGCAAAGATGGTGACTTGAAGATGTATATGTCGTGTATGTGCTAGAGAGAAATAAGATGAAAACAGGACTTGTATTGCTTAAATAAAAACACACACTTACACACTCAAGCACACACCTCAAATGTGTCATTTGAGGTGTATTTATACTACAAGTAACATACCCTAATGGGCTTGGCCATGGGCCACGATTTGGACTTGGATTGGGCTTGGATTACATGAACTTATAAAAGGCTAGCTTAACATAACTTCTAACCATTTAGCTTAGCCCAATCCACGAGCCCGTTAACTATTCTAATACAATTCTAACACACGTAATAAAGAACGGAATACACACTCCGTTTAATTCCATAAAATATTTTAAAACATTATCTTACAACATTGTTTAGATAAATGGGCACATCCCATTAGTTTTAGTGGTCCCAATGTAAAAACATCATTTTTGTGTAAAAACACTTCTTTAATACTACTACGACCATTAACCCGCTTCTTGCCTTGCCTTCGTGAATGTAACTTAAACACCTGAGAAAATATGCTAAAAGGTCAGCTAAAAGCTGGTGAGTTCATAGGTTTAAGTTAAAATAGTAAGTTTGGACCATAAGCAAAGTCATATAATCATTACAACGAATATAATGTTATATGGATGAAAGTCTATTACGTTAGCTCTAAGTTCATGCAACCGATACTACGACAGCTTCAGATGCTAAAAGATGTCATACAAATATAAGGGCCCATAGCAAGTGTTTTGTCCTCAACACTTGGTTCCGACATGGTATACGTTTCGCTTTGGCCTAAGCATGGCCAACCGAACGGAGGAGTCACCCTCAATAGATCTATTTATAACATTCGCGTTTCCCAATGGGGAATTGACGGTTCATGAAAAAGGGCATTCTCTAGGGACATAATGGCTTAGGCTAAACCACGTAATAGTAATCATGTAATAGTTTTGGTCCATGAAAAGGTTTTGCATATTTCTCACCCCAAAGTGTATAAAACAGTTTATCAAGTAAAAGTGGGGCTATGAAAACTCACCTTAGCAAAAGTGCAATCCAAATGTGGGATTAGTGATGGTTGTGGAGCGGCACCGACACGCGACCTAGATAAGGAGGGAAATGTTTTAGTTCATTATTTTAAGTATTGTTTACTCAAAATAGTTTAATTGTATTAAAGCTAAACTTTAGCTTGTAATAGTTGTAAAAATGATTTTTTTACTAGTACGATATCTAAATATGTATATACTTTTCTTGTTGACATTAATATGGTTCTTAATATCCAAAGTTTGATATGAAAAATAATTATAACATTCCACTAGTAAGTATATAAATGTGTATATACTTATTTAAGTTGACACAAAATGGTATCGTCAAAACTAGTATATATAATTTATTTATTTTCTAATTGCATTTAGAAAATGTTTAAGTTAAAGTTGAAAACTCTCAAATTTATTAGTTTACAAAACGATTTAGTTGTCATCATTTATTTATCAAAATTTGTTCTTTATACATATGGTTCTCAACTAGGGATTTTACTCGACATATACATATATATGTTTATACATTGACGTTTAGGCTTTGACGGGGCCTCATTATGTGAATCATGTTTTTAAGCGTTTGCTGTCTTGTATATAAAAAAAATAATATATCAACCTCGCACTTGTTCACTTGTAAATTCGTATGTGTATATACATCAAATGCCGAATATTTCAAATACTTGACAAATGAGCTTGGTTTTTTTTTTAATTTATTTCCGGTTTACATTTCGAATTCTATTGAGAACTCATCTAACTGTTTTTAAACTAGTAGTTAATTATTGCAAATGGGCTGTGGCCCGAAAAGATTAGACATAATGTTGGGCCTGGGCTCGAAGTAGTGTACAAATGAGAGAAGGGCTTTGGCCCAAGAATGAAGTGTAAATTCTCTTGGACTCATTTCGAGTTATGCCCAATGTCAAAACAGAAGGTGTTTGTAGCGAGCCTGCTTTTCGACATTACATACACTTTAGCATTTTATTTCAAGTTCATTAGATGTCTATCATGTTTAACGTGAGCATTCTAGTTCGAGTTGTTGGCTCCGCACAAGGTTAGCTAACCTCGAAACTAGGAAGTGAGCAAGAGAGTAAATGAAACCCGCACAAGTCGAGTACTACTCAACTTGATCTCGATCTCGCTCTACCCTTATGCATTCGACACAACCATGGACTACTCAATATGTTTGTAGTGACTAAGCCTATTCGACTTGAGCTCTCCTAGGCGTTCATATAATTTAGACCCAAGGTTTACTTTTAAAAAATTTAGTCACAAGCGAAATGAAATCCTAGTAGTTTTCCACGTTTACGCAAGGTAGAAAATGAAGTTCGACATTTTTTTTACAAGGACATGAGGGTCGACTTAAAATGTGAGCATCGACATGGGTCACTAGTAGGCTTTACACCTAATTCATGTGCCTCATCTTGTCCCTTTATTTCGTTAGAAACAAGAACACAAACGGACCCTTGTGCAAAAAGACTTTACGAGTTTCATGTTACTAAGGTTGTTTACTAGTACTAAGGTTACACTTGTATAAACACAATCTTTCTAGTTCTTGGTTTAGTGGTTTCTACAAGACTCAAGATTCAACCTAACAATATCAAAGACTCTACTTCTACTTTTTCTTGTTTCAAGCTCTCGACAAAACCCATTTCACATTCAAGAGATAATTTATTTTCGGCATAGAAAATTAAAAGACATAAACACGGTAAAGGTTTTATAACATCTTTTAGTACAAGATTTTACTAAACCACATAACAACAACAAAGGAATATTACAACAAAGAAAACTCATAACCTCAACTCAAGACGCCAAGTGAGTACGAGAATGAATACTTGGTTTCGGACCAAATGAGACTTGAATTAGCTCCACACCTCTAATTTCAAAACCCCAAATCAAATTTTGAAAACCCTAACTTTGTAAACCCTAGTTTTGGTAAAACTTGATGAAAACGAGTTTGGGGTCTTTGAAATCCGACTAGAGATATAGGAGTAGATTGAGGATGAGTTTGGTTAACTTTCTCATCTTGCAACTTGGGTTGAAGCCAAAAATAGATAACATCCAAAACCAAACGAATCTTGGACATAGGCTCAAGATGGATTGTTGTAAAGATTTGTTTCTCCTTGGTGATTCATCTTGATTTTTTTTTGGATTCCCTCGTGGTGTAGCCGCGCATCAAGAGAGGATTTGGGAAGCTTAACTTTCATGGATTTGGTAAAGATAGATGAGGAATATTTGGAAGAGGAGTGTTGGTTTACTACTTGGGAGATTCGCCTATGAGGCGTGTGGGTAGGAGGAGCGAGGGCTAGGGAAAGAGATGAAGATTGACATCTTGATTTTTCCCTGCTTTTGGAGGTGTGTTTTTGTCGTGTGTGAAGGAGAAAGACAAAGAGGGTACTTTAATTTTTATAATATCTTCTCTTGTAAATGTATTCCATGTATACAAATAAAAGTAAACTAAAGTATTGTAAGTAAAAAAAAATGAGGGTATAGGTAATGTAGACCTTTAATTTATTTGTGTAAGTATGTGTATGTAGGATAATTATTGTATAAAATGTATGCATATACATTATACTTATGTATGTTTGCACTGAGTCTTATAAGAGTTATTGTCTAAGTGATAGTGTGTTAAATATTTTGTGTCCTGAAGTCATATTGTGACCAAAGTTTCATTGTTTGATAACTTTTCATTCGTAGTATTTTATTGTTACGTGTCCGAAATATTTTTATCTTTGTAATATTCCATGTCGCGGACATTTGTTATTTGTTTTATCTAGTCCTTATCATAGTGTCGATGCAGCGTGCAAAGTTGTCGGTCACCGGGAAAACGAGATAACCTCTCGTCTTACAATTTAAATCATAAGACAAAATAAAATATTCATAAAATGATATGAATGCAAGAGTGGTGAAATCTTTATTGTATGCGAGTTAGCTACTCAAATGATCAGGCAAAGCTTATGCATGCTTAATGAATTAGGCTTAGTAATAATAAATTACTAATTATCAGTTAAATTTTAGTGAAAATTTACCGTGTGTCACAACCATGCTCACACTTCTTTTGACTTTGAGTTTCCAATAAAGTTCTCTAGTCTTTAAACTCTATAGATTCTTTGACATTGACGAAGAATCAACTTTAACTTTGTGTTGCCTTTGATTTTGGTGAGAACTTTCATGTTTTGTGATGTTGGTATGAGCATGTGGAGTTGGTGCGGTCTTTCCTCCAAGGAACAATCATCAGTACCTGCATGAATATGTTAGTTGAAAACACCAATCGATCATTGTGGACTTTTCTTAAACAATTGACCACTACGATTGTTTTACTGATGAATGTCTTGATTCCATTCACCTTGGTCGGGCGAATCAGCCGTCCGAATCCCGTTGAGGGACAGTTATCATTACTTTGAATAGATTCAAGTAACGACCCACGTCTTCAGGATTCAATTCGTGAAAGGAATCTCCTCTGCGGAATTTCCAGCACTTATAAGTTCAAATGTCGAGGGTGTTAACAACATAGTGTGGAAACACATCTCTAATTCTTAAAAAGGTTGTTCCTGAACTGGAGGCCCTCAAGTAGGCTAACACGATATACCAAAGTACATCTACAATTCAGGTGAGTCACTGAAGTACACCGAAGCATCACTTCATGACTGTAGACCATTTGAGACAACACTAAGCGTAATCCATAAAGAATTACCAAGTGACTGCTGTGTATTGTTTGATGTTGACCCTGGCAGGAGTTTCCATTCAATCACTGAGGATCACATTTGTGAATCCCCTCATAAATTTTCTCGGCAGATTGCTAAGATCTGCGTAAGACTCTAGAATATATCACATGTGTCCTTATTGTTGAACAACAAGAGATGAAATATTAAGTGTTCCTATGAGATCTTTTAATGAATCTTGTGGCTCTAGACTCAATTAGTGCATTTTGGTTTTCCTAAGCGGAGACTAGGGAGAGGGTCTCCTTCTTCAATACCAATGATCTATAAGAGAAAGTCGATAGATTATGTAGGGTTCCCAGTGAGAATGAAACAAATCCTTTTAAGAGGAATTGAGTAGCTAGAAGGTTTAGTGCAAGGCGTCCACCGGGTCCATGACGTCTTTTCTTCAATACCGTGTCATCTTAGTGACAACCAAGAGTATATGAATTGAACCCGGTTTCGCCATAAGGATGATTATGGAGGCTATTTCTTTTCACCATTTCTTTTCTTTTCTTTTAATTCTTCAACCCCTTCTTTCTCCTTTCTTACATTACTCCTTTTTTCAATCATATCTAAGGACTTATAACACTAACTATGTATTGTCCTTGGGTAGATCCCTCCGGCTCTGGCGGATCATAGGACGGATTTTCCTATCCTTAGTCACCTTATAACTCCATGAGTATTCCTATATTGCCATAAAACCTTTTTATTGAAAATCTCTCATAGTGTTTATGATTATAAAACATATTTTGTTAACACCTTGAGAGTTTTGTATTTTCAGAAACACTCCCCCTTCACATGTGCTTATATTGTTTTAACTTAAATCTGCACAGTGAGGGTAGAGTTTGCAGTTTTTGAATTGTTCGACTTTCAATGAACAAGACCAATTCGAGACACGCTTACATCACTAGTGAACTAGCTTGAAATTATTACCCGTCTGCTCAAGTCCATAGAAATTTTCTCGAAATGGTACATTTCGACTTTGTTTTCTCAATTCATTGGTTACGATCGAGTCGAGCTCTTTGAGATTCAAACAACGATCATTAAACATTTTTGATCACATTTTAATCACGTCTTCTCCCCCTCAAAAATAGCATATGCGTGATATTTTTGATATCAACGGATTAAACAACATTTTTTAGAATCTTTTGGGGAGACAAACGAATTTGATTTTAGTATGAAATTGGAACATTTTGGTTTTATACTCCCCCTTGAAGAAAGCATAAGCAATAAAGGGTTTTGGAGGGAGTTATCTTGAGCACAAAATTTTGAAGAACAATCTTGAAAAGGTGCTCAAGATGATGATGATTTCGCACCAGTTTTAAATGTAGTGCACTGAAGCGTACACTAGATTTTCTTTAGAAACACAAGTTTTGATTTGAAGTAATCAAAAGTCATCATTTTTGTTCGGGTTTCGTACTGAAGTATACGAAAGCCATTGTGAAATAAATTTTGAGAAACGACATGTTTTTGAAAACATTTAAAGAACTCTCGCTCAAGCATCTGTACATGTCCGTATCATTGTTGAATGACATTTCTAGAAACGTACAGAATATCGGTTATACGAGAGACATGTCGTGAGAAGAATATTTTTGTATTTTTGATTTTATATTGTTTTGTATTTTTTGAAAGTTTTATATTTTTATATTTTGCTTTTGTTGGTTTTTCAAATTTTTATTTGGTTTTTCAAAATATTTACAGTTGAAGCTTTTGGAAATCATTTTCAAGAAGATTCGAGAAGACGCTCTAACTCCTCGGGGTTAGGCTTCAGATTCCAATTCGTCGAACTAAATTGTCAAACCGTTCTTTTGAAAGGGCTTTAGTAAATAGATCGGCGAGTTGGTAACTGTCTTCACGAAAAATAATTCAACAAGACCTTCTTCTATGTGCTCTTTGATGAAGTGGTAGCGACACGAATGTGCTTAGTCTTTGAGTGATGAACAGATTGCGCGATATGGCTATGGCACTTTTCGAGTCATAATACATAGGTATTTTATCGAAGTAAAGCCATAATCATGAGTTGTGTTCTCATCCATAGAACTTGAGCACAACACGCAGATAGAGACACATAATCGGCTTCAAGCGGTTGAAAGTGCAAGGCAATCTAGTTTCTTTGAAGACCGACACTAACTTTTCACCCAAAATTGTACTCTCCGGATGTACTTTTGTCGTAACTTGATCACCGCGTGGTCCGCGATCCGAAAATGCTATTAGATCAAATCCGATTCCTTCGGATACCAAAGTCCCATGTGAATGGATGTCTTTAGGTACCGAAGATCCGCTTAACCTCTTTGAGGTGCAGCTCGGTAGGCTTTGCTCGAAATCGTGCTAATAAGCAAACAAAGAAATGAATATCGGTCGACTAGCGTTGAGGTACATGAGAGAACCAATCATGCTCCGATATTTCTTCGGATCGATGGGTTTCCCAAATGAATCGGCTCCAATTTTTGGTGAAGTTACCATTGGTGTACCGACCGAGTCACAATTATCCATACCATGATTTTTCAAAATCTCAGTTGTATATTTAGATTGATTAATGAAAATTCCACGAGGGGATTGATGTATTTGTAAGGCAAGAAAAACTTTAGTTCCCCAATCATAGAAATTTCAAATTTGCTTTTCATGAGATTTTCAAAATGTTTTGAAAGATTCGGATTAGTGGACCCAAAAATAATGTCGTCCACGTAAATCTGAACAATCAAAATGTCATTGTTGTATTTTCGAGTAAACAAGGTAGGATCAACCGTTCCTTTGGTGAAATTGTTTTGATCAAGAAAGAGGACAGTCATCATACCACGCCTCGAGCTTGTTTCAAACCATAGATTGCCTTTTGAGTTTGTAGATGTAGTCTGGATGTTCCATGTCTATGAAGCCTTCTGGCTGACTCACATACACTTCTTCTTTCATAGTTCCATTCAAGAACGCAGTCTTTATGTCCATTTGATAAATCGTGATGTTTTTGTGAGCTGCACAGGCTAAGAATATCCTGACTGCTTCAAGTCTGGCTACCAGTGCGAATGACTCTTCAAAATCTATTCCTTCTTCCTGTCTGTATCCTTTGGCCACGAGACAAGCTTTATTGCGAATTACAGTCATTTCTTCATCCTTTTTGTTCTTCCATAACCATTTGAGATCAATGACACGTATGTCAATTGGTCGTGGGACCAAATCCCAACAGTCATGTAGACGGTATTAGAGAAATTCCTCCTGCGTCGCTTCTATCCAAGCATTTTCTGCCATTGTCTCCCGAATGTTCTTTGGTTCTTTATTGCTAATTGAGCAAAGGTAAAGGCACAAGTCGCAATCTGTGGCAAGTTGGTGTCTCGTCTGAATTAGCCTTGAAGGTTCACCAATAACTTGTTCAATTGGATGGTCTTTTATCCACTTCAGAGTAGAAGGATACCGTTGGTTTAACGTATGCGAGTTAGATGGATCTCGTAAGTTTGAATATGATTCAGCTGATTTTGTAGCAAACGGGTTTTCGAATACGTCTTCATCTAACGGTGCATCGTTTTGGTTTTGTGTAGGTTCTTCTTGAAATGATATGATTTGGTTTTGCTCATAAACTGTTGGTAGACTGGTTTCAAGAATAGGAGTTGCTGATGTTGATGTAGATGGAGTTGGAGCATTGGTTTCAACTGTGGTAGATACATCTTCTGTTGGTGGAAGTGGTTGTTGATTTTGAGCGGGTGCAGCGGAATGATGGTTTGATGCATTTGTCGAGGTTCCACCATAGTATTCATCGAACATTAACTCGAAGAAATTCTCCCATTCTTGTTCTGAGGGTTTTTCAAACGAAGTTGATTGAGCTCTTTGAGGTGTGAGTCCTGAACTGATGTGTCTAGAAGTCTGCGGGTTAGGTGCGGGTCGTAATCTGTTTTGATTAGAAGCCATCGGATTTAGCGCGGGTTCTAGAGCGAGTCTCTCATAAGCCATTTGTGAAAGTTCGTCAAAATTCACATTCATTTCTTCTCATATATACACCTCGAATGCCCTCGATTTATCCGAGTATCCAATGTCTCCATTATCTTCCTAGTTCTTCCGTTATACACCACAATGCCTCGAGTTATCTGAGTATCCAATGAAGATTCCAATATCACCTTTAGGTTTCAGTTTACCTAGATCTTCTTTGTCGTTCATCGGATAGCACAAAGCGTCAAACACGTGAAGGTAAGAGATATCAGGTTTTCTGTTGTTCACGAGTTCATATGGGGTTTTATTGAATCTTGGATGGATTAGGGATCGGTTCTGAGTGAAACAAGCAGTGGCAACAACATCAGCCCATAAAAATAATGGTGCACTAGAATAAATTAGCATTGAGCGAGCAGCTTCCACAAGAGTTTGATTTCTTCTTTCAACTACCCCATTCTGTTATGGAGTTCTAACAACTGATGTCTGATGTGTGATTCCAACATCTTCAAAATAAGTTCTTAACTCATGATTTGTAAATTTTGTGTCGTTGTCTGTTCTTACTACCCTTACTGGAGCTTTAAGGAGTACTTGAATACGCTTAAGAAAGGTGATGATGATGCCAGGTGCTTCGTCTTTTGATCTCAGAAACTTAACCCATGTATATCTTGAATAGTCATCAACGATAACAAGAATATACTTTTTCCCATTAATGCTTTCAACTCTCATTGGGCCACATAAGTCCATGTGCAACATATGCAACTTTGCTTCCGAACTGGGTACGGAGTTGGGTTTATATGATGCTTTTTTGCTTTTTCCTTGTTCGCATAATGGACATAAGTGATCCTTGGTGTATTTGAACTTTGGAAGTCCGTTGACGATGTTGTCTTTGGCAAGTTTGTTGATAGTGTCGAAATTGAGATGGGATAAACTTCTATGGCACAACCAGGACTTTGTTCCAGATGCTCGAGTCATAAGACATATTGGAAATGAAGAGGCCATTTGGTTAATTTCGATAGCATACAAGTTTGTGTCATGATTCCCAGTTAAGAGATCAATGCCATCCAAGTTTTTAACGAAGCATGCATTTCTCCTAAATGCAACCTCTAAATCTGCATCGCAAAACTGGCCGACTGAAAACAAATTGTGTCCCAACCCTTCGACATAGTAAACCTGAGTGATCAAATAATTTCAAAAAGGTAGATTTCCATAACCCATGATAGTCGCTACATGCTCATTTCCAAAGCGTCACGGTTCCCATGAATTTCCGACGAAATTGATCGCCAGCCTTGATTCCGGTCATGTGCTTGGAGTAACCCGAGTCGACGATCCAAAGACATATTTCGATAACACGCCAAGTACGTAAGATGATGTTTTGGAAACCGCTTTGATTTTGGTTCCTTTGGGTTAGAGGTAAAATCCGGATCACACTCATAGAAGGTTTCTCTGGGTATACTGGTTTAGCATTCATTCGACCATTCTTAATTGTGAACATTCTACCTGTAGGTTTCCAAATACCATCCCTAAAGGAAAAACTATGCTTCTTATCTATAGTGTAAGACCTAAATCTTGCAACTAGACTTCCTATCGGTTTAGCATAAGTTCTTTTTGGGACGTTCTTCTGAACAGGCTTAGCAATCACATTCTTAGAAACACAATCATCTTGAACATTAATTAAAGATTTCTTGCAAGTTACACAAACAGATTCAACACATTCATTAAACATAGCAAGTTTCTTAGTTTCAGTACATTCAGATGAAATGTCTTTCTTATTATAAAGCGGTAAATTCCTAGGGTGTTCTTCTACTTTCTTCTCTTTATTCAAGCTAGTACTCTTAGAGGTAGGTGAAACTCTATTGTTCCTTGTATTGCTCCTAGGCTTTAGTCTGCTGCTCCTAAAGGTGCTTTCTAGTCCTGTAGAAGGTAAGGCACACGCATTAGGATTCACGTTTTTATCAAGAGAAGTGGTTTCGGCTTTCCTAGTCTCTTTAGAGTGCTTGTTTAAGCTTATGTCGTTTGTTCCATATGGTTTAGATATGGAGGCAGACGCATTAGTGGTACTCATCCTAAAAAGGCCAGGTGCTAAACTTTTGGTTTCTCGATAACCGCTTTTTCATTTTTAACAATCTTTTCTTTTTGCTTTGGCAAGGCAGGTGGAGTGACTGGTTTTGACAAATATTTTTTCTCATTAACTTTTGGAGGAGGCTGAGAAATAGACATTTTTGGTTTAAAAACAGGTTTGGGAACAATTGCTTTCTCCTCAGTCAATGGTTTTGCAATCTTAGTATCCACAACCTTTCCTTTTTGATATTCCAGTTGAGCCCTCAAAAGATCATTTTGCTCTTTCATGTCCTTGTAGGCATGCTCATACGACAGTTTGTCATACTTGCATTCCTCAGTTTTTCGATCAAGTTGTTTAAAATATGATACATTTTCTTTTTCAAGTTTTTCAAGACCTTTTTCATATTTTGAAATAATTGCGGAGGTCTCAGATTGGAGTCTTTCATGATCTTCAACAGAATATGTTTGTAAAAGAATGGACATGATATCAGTAGTTATAACATCTTCGAAGAGAGAATCATTCAAATTTTTCAAAACTTTGATGTGTTCAAAACATTCATTAGCTTTCTTTACCAGGGATTTATGGTCCTTGACAAAGTCACCTGTATCTTTTAAAAATGCTTGTTCAAAATGAATTACCCTCGCACTGATTTATTTAGCGGAGTGGCAATTTGAGTTTCAAAAACCTTTTTCATTTCATCATCAAAACTAGAAAACCAGTTGTTAGTACTGATGTTGATTTTAGATTTAACAATCTCTTGAAGTATCCCAATTCTAGTTTTAACATCATCTAAAATGCTTCTAGCACACTTGTGTTAAAAGGATTGTTTGAAGACATTTGTTCCATGTTCGAAAAATATTTTGAGACCACTACGGGTTTTGAAACTGGTTTTGACTCTTTGTTTGAAACACTGGGTGTGATGGAAAACTTTGATTTTTATTTTTGAGGAACAAAAGTAATGCCAGAAATTTTGTTAAGTTTGTTGTAATCAATTGGTTTTAGATATGGGTTATTTTGTTTCATTTTTGATCTACTCTCATCAGTTAGTTCTAACATTTCAAGAGAATCGCGAACAATTATGGGTTCATACAAAGCTTTTCCATTATTCAAAACATTATGTTCTTTCTGAGCTTTCTTGAGTGCACAAGGAGGTTTGTTACCAAGAGCCATTTTTTGTGTAGTATGATAATTAGATAATACGGATTTGTTTGATTAATTAGCATATTTGTTGTTTTAGCTGAATGACCTGTTGTAACAAGCAAATTTTCCAATTTTTTGATTTTTTTCATTTTTATCAAGAATTTCATCAAGAAGAGAATCTTCTCGTTTTGAAAAATCAGCAATCAACTGTTTCTTCTCTTTTTCAAGATCAGAATAAGTTGCTTTTTGTTTAGAAAGTTGGTTTTTAAGATTAGAAATTTCCTTGTTTAAAGATTTTATTTTTAAGTTCAAATTAACATCAAGTGTGTCATACTTGATTTGCAATTGTTTTTCTCTTAAAACGGAATTTCGATAACCAATTTCTAATTCTGACTCTTTGTTTTTGTGAAATTCAAAAACTTTTGCATGTTCCTTGTACCTCTCAAGCTCAGCGGTCAATTTATCATTCGCTGCCTTAACTTTGCGATTGACCGTTTTCACTTTCTCAATTTCAATGCCACAATTATTAATCAAGGATTCAAATAAGGCACGTGTTTCCTCATCAGTCTCAGTAGTTTGTGCCACAGAGCCTCCACTAGGATCCACATATGGAGTTTCAGAGTTAATATTGCTACTACTCGGATTGTCCAGGTATGTATCATAAGTAGGTGCTGGCGTCACGTATCGTTGTTCGTCATGAGTAAACACATCAAATATAACATTGTTATATCATGGTTCAATGATTGGTACCTCGACATCGCATTGGCGCCATAAATGGAGGTGTGTCGAGTCGGTGTCGTACTTAGCCTCCTGAAGATTTGCCATGAAGATGCAGTTTGCATTGATATCTTCTCGTTCTTCCATTTCATCCATAATAGCTATAAAGTCATGTTCCTCAGCACTCAACTGCATCCCTGCTTCTGACTTTTGTGCCAACAACAATGCTTTCTGAAGATACGCAGAATCCTTCTTTTTCGGCTTAGTAGGACAATTCCTTGCAATGTGACCCACTCCTTGACAGTTGTAACACGTAACCCGATTAGCCTTATTCACATTTCCATAATTCCCAACGATCGAGTCGCAACATTCCCATTCGACACCCATCGCTCTATTCCCAACATTCGACCCATCGATTTCCAACATTCGACCCAACTGATTACCCCGATACGGAACCGCTCGATTACCCATGTGAAATCCAAGAGCATATCCTCGTTGATTCCCAATAACTCCAACCATTTGTCCTTATTGACCTATATTCAAACCCGGTGAGCAATTTGCTGCTATGCAGTGTTTGATGAAATCCTTTGGTTGTTGTTAGTTGGTGTGGAATAGCGTCCTTTGAATACTTTAGTCAAATAAGCAAATGCATTTGACAAAGCCTCTGCTTGTTCGACTTCAAGGTCGGTGATTCCTCGTTCTCGGTATTGTGGATATTGTTGTTGTTGAATGACTTGTTGTTCTGGTGGATAGAATTATTGTTGAGGGATAACAACTTGTGGTTGCGGAATGTATTGCTGCAAGTTGTTGTTAGTGGAAGATGATGAAGGTTGTTGTTGTGTGTTCACTGGAGTTTAATTCTTTGCAAGTAGTGCCAAGGGATCATGATTCTTTGCCAATGTTTCTTTCCTTACCTCTTTGACTTCAGCTTGGTTTTGTTTCAGAAAATCGTAGAGTTGATCAAAGTTCACATGATGTAAGTCCTTTGTTTGATTGACAATAGTGACATAGCGTCGCCATTCTTCTTGAAGATCGTTAAGGAATTTGATGTTACTCACGATAATCTTAAGTATCAACTTGTTTCTGATAAGCTCATTCATCAAAGTGCAAAATCTTCCATAGTAGGATTCAATGGATTCTCCTGGAGTTGATGTAAACTTCTCCCATTTAGTTAATAGCTTGTTCTCCATGTCTTGTTTACCAATTTCTGTTCCATAACATATCCGTCTAACACGTTCCCACATATCGTAGCAGCTTCACACTGTTGTCACAGCAAAGAAAGATGTCTCTTAGTAATCCCGCTTGGACAATGTGTATTGCCATGTCATCTGCTTCGATCTGCTTCTTATCCTCGTCAGTGTATTCTGATTCATCTTGATCACGAAAAGATGGTGGGACGGGAGGTGTTTCATCAGGAATTCCAGGGTCTTGGACTTGTCGTGGCTTGAAGGGTCCATTCGTAATGGATTGAATCATGAGTTTTCCATTAGGTTTGGTTTTGATGTAGCGGAGCATATGACTTGTCCATTGAAGATATTCACCTTTTTCCAGCATAGGAGGACGGTTTTCGGCACCGGCTGCATGAATGTCTTGTTGAGTTGCCATTGATGAAGGTATTTATGATAAAGTTGATGTAGGATCGATTCAACAATAAAGGAGTTGTGTTTGATGAAGATTAAGCTCGGTTGTTGTAGTGAGAATTTGGTCTGAAAATATAAAAACCTCAATAACTTCTGTTCGGAGCGTTTTTAGGACTCAAAGGTTGACCCGAATGAACTTTAGTTCATTCGGCGTGCCACTCTCCTTGTGTCAATCTCCTCGTTCTCACGGTCGTTTTGATGGTAGAACGCTGAAAACAGAGTTACGGTTCTCACGGTGCCATTCTCCTCGTGCGAATCTCCTCGTGCCATTCTCCTCATTCTCATGGTCGTTTTGATGGTTAGAACGCTGAAAACGGCGTTACGGTTCAAAAGTTATGGCCGTTTGAAGTTTTGCTGAAAATCTTACTCGTAAACTTGATCTTAGGCGTAAACTTGGTCCTTATGCGTAAGATTTGAATCTTATGCGTAAAAAATGTCCTTACGCGTAACAATTAACTCTTATGCGTAAATAATATCCTTACGCGTAAGATTTTACTCTTAGGCATAAAAAATATCTTTACTCGTAAGGTTTAACTCTTAAGCGTAAACCACAGTCTTAGGCGTAAGATTAAAGTCTTAGGCGTAAAAACTGTCTTACGCGTAAGAAAGAATCGTATCTTACTAACTTGTCCAAGCTAGCGAGATTTCACAAGTCGAAGTATTCCACAAACTTATCCAAGTGAGGGAAGTACTGAGTAATCGTTGTTGCACGAAGATTCTTCACCAGATGCTTATGCGTAAACCTTAGGCGTAAACTTCACTTCTTACGCATAAATTTTAAGCGTAAGAAAAAGGTTTTTGACTTTTCTTAGGCGTAAAACTAGGGTTTTGACTTTTTGTACTTGAAAACCTTACGCGTAAATAGCCCAGATTTTTGCAAAAACACGAATTTTCACCCAAAAACATGATTCCAAATGATTTCTTTTGCACAAACTTCTTCCAAAACACTTAAGGATCAATAAAAACTACAACTTTAACCAAGATATACGTAAAAATCAAAACTTTAAGCCAAAAGCACACGTTTTAATATGAAAACGCAACATTTTTCAAAGTTTTAACCAAAAAACGAAACACAAACACTCCTAAACCATTGTTAGGCGATTGATACCAATTGTAGGACCTTGTTTTTATCAACCTTATCACGAATACAAGCTTAACACACGTATAACAAGTAACACACAAACACATAATCCGTAAAGATGAAGCACAAAAATTAAGCAAAGATGGTGACTTGAAGATGTATATGTCGTGTATGTGTTAGAGAGAAATAAGATGAAAAGAGGACTTGTATTGCTTAAAGAAAAACACACACTTACACACTTAAGCACACACCTCAAATGTGTCATTTGAGGTGTATTTATACTACAAGTAACATACCCTAATGGGCTTGGCCATGGGCCACGATTTAGACTTGGATTGGGCTTGGATTACATGAACTTATAAAAGGCTAGCTTAACATAACTTCTAACCATTTAGCTTAGCCCAATCCACGAGCCCGTTAACTATTCTAATACAATGTCTAACACACGTTACAAAGTTCCTAAACGTGAATGACCATCACTTCTATTAATTACTATTAAGGCTAACAATTCTCAAATATAGTGCGTTTGTTCGTTAGACCTGGTCAAACAAACGGGATTCGTCAATCCCAATAGGCCTATCCACATTATTCGCGTTCACTCACTTGTGATTAATGGTTCATGATGGTAGGGACTTAAGTTTGAAAATATCGGTACTTAGTGCTAATAAAACATTCGGATATAGCATATAGTTTCAAATCATTGTGTTTGGTTAAAATTAGCATGTATCTCCCCCCAAGCATTTGTAAAACAATTAAACAATTGAAAATGAGGCTATGAACTCACCGTGAGTGGATGATATCAAATATATAACGAAATTGATGGATAAGCGAGGAAACTTCTACGTACAACCTAGAAATATGATATCGTGTCTTAGGTTTTGTAATAACGATGTGAAAATATAAGTGAGTCTATATAAGTCATTATATTGATCATGATGTTGTACCTTGTAACTTAATAGTGTATGTCATTATGAAAATGGTTTACTAGTTTATAAATCGTTTTGAGTAAAATATTGTACTATTGTTCGGGCCATCATAATTCAGAGGTCATGTAGTAAACGTATGAGAAGCTAGGACACTTTAAATCGTAAATCCAACAACTCGTCAATACGTTCACCCCAAAGAGGCCCCTCACATGAAGCTCACTAGTATCGTAGTACTTAATATGTAAAACATATAATTTGCTTATTTTCAATTATATGACATAAGTGTTTAAAATGATTACATGGTTTGTGAATTTAATTGGTTTACATTTTGTTAATGGTTTTTAAACAAATTTCATATTTAACTCAAGTTAAAAAATGATAAGTATAATGTGTGAAAAACCGGTTTTTAGTCATATATCTAGTTATTTATGAAAATCATTATTTCAATAGGTTAAATAAACTTAGAAAAGTTCATTATCATGTTGTATGTTACTTTTTCATAAAAGATAGCAAGTTTTGTAAGTCCTTAAACTTGAAAATAACATGTTTTATAGTTATTAGACTTGTGAATCTAATAACTTTTACGTCAAAACTGTCTTTACAAATCTCGGCAGTAAACTGCCCTTGTTTTGCGTTTATGGGCTAAATTTTCCGCATGTGTAAAACATCATTCCGGACAACTTTCGTGCTTTATACTTTTGCTAGTTTAGAGCAGAAATGGGTCAAAATCGCGTTTTAAAATCGTTACAGAAAACTTTTATCAAAACCAAGTTTCCTTTTTGAAATCTTTAATTTGTTGTAACTTTTCATTCACAAGCCCGTTTTAGCCGATTCGAAAAGCTATGATTTTTTTTCAGTTCTTCTATAACTAAATGGATATATTTAGTGACACAGGTTCATGGTTTTGATCAAATAACTAGCATAACTTACTTTATTCTACTAGTTTACAAATAAGGTTTTCTCATAGAATCATAAACATGCTTCTCTAGTTTTTTAAGTCCTTATATAGCATGATCAATATAACAAGTATACATAGCAAAATAAAACATGAATTCAAGGTATGATGATATTGAGTATAAGTTTGTCTTACAACTTTTGGCCTTTTAGGAGAAAAAGGAAACCAATGATCAAAGAACTAAGAACAACGATCAAACAAAGCTTGACAAGAGCTTTAGAATTGATGTAGAACTTGAATCTTGAAAATCAACAATGGATTGCTCTTGGAATTATAGTGTGGCTGGTTATGGTGAAGGAAAGGAAAAAGGAATGTGTTGTTTTTATACTAAAATAAGGAGGTTAGAAGTCTTAGGATATTTTTGTTACTTAACTTAGTCATATAACACATGGAATGATCCTATATCATCAAGACTTTATCACAAGCCACATTGCATGGTGACTCCCCCTTGGATTCAGTCACAATAAATGGGGGAGGGATGACTATATTAGATTTGTATTATCTTGTTTTTACGGAGGTAGTTTAGTCCCGGTAATCGCTATCGTTGAGTATTTAATCGTGAAACTTAAAACCGGGTATCTTAAAAATATAAAACTTCTAAGGAATATTGAAACTTATCAATATACTCTATAAAAGTATATTAAATGAGTGATAAGTTTAACAGGCGTGCAAACGTTATTAAAACCTAAAAGCGTAGGTTAAGTTCGTAAAGCGTAAAGCGTATGAAGTTTACTCGAAAATGGAAAAAGTGAAATGTGACTTTTCAAATATGATTATTATAAATCTAAAAGGCATATAATGTGTAAACTAGGTCTAGTCTAGTGTCGGTGGGTGTTAAATGTCCGTTAAACCTAAAACCGGAATTGTTAAATATCTAGTTAAACTAGTTAAGAAGTTTAAGTATATATCTTAGTTACTTAGGTATTAAGTCTTGAAAATATCTATGAACTTATCTTCGCAATACGGACTAAAAATGGCTAGTTAAGTTTAGGAGATATTTTGTGATATTTAGTGTTAATAATTAAGTGTCGATTTTATGGTCAAAGGAGGGACAAAATATGTTGACTTTTTCAAAAATGCAAAAGCTTTTAAACGTCTTAGAAAATGCGGTACATGTATAGGTTAAGTTTGCATATAAGTAAAATTGTTTAAAACACAAGTTTAGACTCGTAAATCAAAAGATCTATTTGGTAACATATGAAATTAAAAATTTAAATTCCATATAATGATTATAAATATTAATCTAATGTGATAAAAATATTCAGAGTCGATTTTCGTTATGCGCAGAACCTAAACGGTTATATTTAAAGTTTAAAATTATACACGAGTTTGGATAAAATGTTTATGTTTTAAATAAGTATTAACGTGAAATTTTCGAGTTGTGTAAATATGATGGCTGTTTTATAATTCACCACATTTGGCAACGTCTACAACAAACACATATGCTATACCAATTTTATTATGTAGCTAATCACAACAACAAAAACAATATATAAAACTGAAAAATCGTAAACAAAAACTTGACACCGGTTATTCAAATCATCAAAAATTGTTCAAACCTATTACCAAAAGCCAAAAGCCAAACTCAAAACAAAAGCCTAAAAATCTACCATAAAAATATGAAAAATTCTCATGGTAAACAGACAAAAAAATCTTTTTAGGTAAAACCTATTACAGTAAAACCTCTGTAAATTAATAGTGTTGGAACCGGAATATTTTATTAATTTAGCGAGATATTATTATATCGATAAATTAATAATTTATTAATTTAAAAAGGTTTTGTATATGATCTTTAAATTTAAAAAGCAAATATACTAGTTACAATGTATACTAGTTAGAGATGAAAAATAAATTAGAAAAATAAGTTCTGATTATCACTTTATGAATTCACATTCACAAATTAATTGAATTTGTCAAGTTCATTGCTTATAAATAAGTAAAAAGTTAGTTTCGTTAGGACAAGTTCCAGTTACGTATAACCTTAATTGAATTATATGAATTTGTACAAGTTCCAATTACTTATGGCCTTTATATATATGTATGAAATTTTTTAGTAATTATTAATTTATAGTTTTTTTGGGACCAATATATATACACTAGGGTTTTAAAAAAAATATTATCTTATTATTTTATCGATTGAGGGGCTAAATTTGTACTGGTCCCAAGTTGAGACTGAACAAATTATTAATTTTATCGAGGTTATTAATTTATCGAGTATTAATATATAGAGGTTTTACTGTACATGCAATTCCATGTTTTGCTTTGCAATATATTTTCTTCTCAACCTTGAAAATGAAGGTTGTGGCCATTGTTAAAATCTCCCGATATATTTTTTGTTATATGCTTTTGATAAGGGGTGAATCACTACTCACTAGGTTTATCTATACTATATTATAAAGCATTTGGGACATTCTTAAAAAAGAATGCTTAAAAATTAAGATTCAACACTTGCTTATAATGGCAAATTTTAATAAGTACATATATAATAGCATTTGTTACAACACTTTAAAGCACTTTTTGTAGACAAGATTTAAAAAAAAAAAACACAAAGTAATTTAATATAAGAAAAAAAAAAACGTCTATAACATTAAATACCTAATAAATGTTATTTTTAAAACACCCCTAATATGAAAAATACTTGTTCTTGTACATATTGTACAAACTAATAAAACACACGAATCTTCATCCAATTTATATATAAACAAGTTGATGGTACATATGTTTTAAAAATGGATCGGACCAACGGTTCGGTAGGGAACCGAGTCACCACCGGTTTGGCTAGCCTGTAAAAGTCGTCCAAACGATATTATTAAATCAATAGAGTTTAAAAATGCATACTAAATTAAAATGTTCAAAAAATTAATTAAATCACAAGAGTGCATCGAGAATCAACATATACGCCTTTTAGAATTTTTAATAAAACTTACCAGTAAAACTAAAACTTTGTTTTATAAAAATCGGACGATTTTTCAAAGCAAATGATGCAAAGGTGCAAGTGCTAATTATATGATTATACACATTTACACATATCTATCTTGTATTATAAAGCGTTTGGGACGTTCACAAAAGGAATGCTTAAAATTAAGATTCAACGATTCTTATAATGGCAAATTCTAATAAGTACATCTATAATAGCATTTGTTACAACACTTTAAAGCACTTTTTGTAGACAAGTTTTAAAAAAATACAAAGTAATTTAATATAAGAAAAAAAAGCCTATAACATTAAATACCTAATAAATGTTATTTTTAAAACACCCTAATAAGAAAATACTTGTTCTTGTACATATTGTACAAACTAATAAAACACGAATCTTCATACAATTTATATATAAACAAGTTGATGGTACATATGTTTTTAAAAATGGATCGGACCAACGGGTTCAACTGGAACCGAGTTACCACCGGTTTGGCTAGCCCGTAAAAGTCGTCCAAAACGATATTATTAAGTCAATAGAGTTTAAAAATCAATACTAAATTAAAATGTTCAAAAAATTTTATTAAATTGCAAGAGTGCCTCGAGAATCAACATATACGCCTTTTAGAATTTTTTTAAATAAAACTTACCGTAAAAACTAAAAACTTTGTTTTATAAAAATCGGACAATTTTTTCAAAGCAAATGATGCAAAGGTTCAAAGTGCTATGTGCTAATTATATATATTAGTATAATAATAATTATACTCTTTAAAGTAACCCACATGATTTCTTGAATTTTTTTTTCTTTATCTTTATAAGTAATCTTTTACTTGTATCATCCATCTACGTGGGACAAATTTAACAAACATTGTTTTTGAGAACTAAATTTTTCTTTGTATAATGTAGGTGTTTTTTAAAATTCGCTATGGTGTTATTATTTAATGATAACTTACGACTACGGGCATTGTCAACTACTTTTACCCCATACCTTTACAATATAACTGCTACCAACTCAGTATTATCACAACATCACGTGGAAAATGTACAGTTTTTATATGAAAATTTTTGTTATTGCATAAAATTGTCTGATATATCTATTGTATTGTAAAATATATAACTAAAAATTTTTTCGCTGAATATGTTAATTGTATGGTACCGTCATCTAACGCTTGGTACCTCTAGTTATTTGAAAGCATGTGTTTAAGTCTTCTTGTTTGGTTTGTTGTTAGGACTTAGAATGATAATGGGTATCGGATTTAGTGCAGGGTAAAATGATAATAGATATAAAAAAGTGTATCATCACGATTGTTTATGTTTGGATAACAAATATTGTATGAAAAAAGTGTATAGATATTTGAGTTTTGTAGTGAAAAAAAGAATGGCCCACGGGAATGGAATTCATAGACACCAAATTGGTGTGTAATGAATCTATGACTATGATATACGCATTTTATTTCCGGACCCACTAAACAAACACCTTTGAATCAAAATGAAATTCATAGACCCATTCCGATTGGAGAATACCAAACGCACCATTAAGCTTATCTTAATGGGCTTTTATGAAGTTAAATTTTAAAAAAGTAAAAAAGTTATTTGATAATGCACTTAATACGGTTACATGGTTAATCTTAGTTTAAACCAACAAACATGGTGTAATCATCTTAAGAATTCAATTCTTTAGCATTGAAAATTTTAAGAGTAAAAGCTATAAATACATAACGTACTTATAAAATAAACTCATTCTACATATTCTATTATTATATGCCTAATTAAATTTGTATTTTTTTTTCATTACACATAACTGTTAAGGGTATTTTCATCATTTCTCATATCTTCATCTTCTACCTCTTTTAAACAAAGGGTAAAAGCCACAAACGCTTAACGTCTTTACAAAAATACTCATTCTACATACTATACTTTTCATTGGGAACCGGTTTTTCTTTCGTTTTATATCATTTATTTCGTTTTATATGTTTTCTTACTTTTATACGTTTTCGTCCGTTTTTATACGTTTTCATACGTTTTTATCCGTTTTATCGTTTCACCGTTTTCTTACGTTTTTGTCCGTTCTTATACCTTTTTATCCGTTTGTAAACGTTTTCGCCTGTTCTATTAACTTTTTGTCTGTTTTTATACGTTTTCGTCCGTTTTTATATGTTTTCATACGTTTTTGTCCGTTTTTATACGTTTTCGCCTGTTTTCTTACATTTTTGTCCGTTCTAATACGTTTTCGCCCATTTTATACGTTTTGTCAATTTTTATACGTTGTTCTTACGTTTTTATCCGTTTTTTAAAATGCATAAAATCGTATAAAGGTACTAAAACGTACAAAAAAATATAAAACTTACAAAAACGTATAAAAACGTATCAAAGCGGACGAAAAAGTATAAAAATGGACGAAAGCGTATAAAAACATACGAAAGCGTATAAAAACAGATGAAAACGTATAAAACAGACGAAAAAGTATAAAAACGGACAAAAACGTATAAAGACAGACAAAAACGTAGAAAAATGAATGAAAACGTATAAAAACGGACTAAAACATATAAAACGAATGAAAACGTAAAAAAAATTAACAAAAACGTATAAAAACGGACGAAAATGTATAAAAACGGATGAAATCGTAAAAACGGACGAAAACGTATAAACATGGACGAAAACGTATAAAAACGGACAAAAACATATAAAACCGGATAAAACGTATAAAAAAGTATAGTATGTAGAATGAGTTAATTATGTAAGTACGTTAAGCTTTTTTGGCAATTGTTGCATAGTTAAAGCTCTAAGGGCATTTAAGTCATTTCAAATGAGAGAGAAAACTTTAATTATGTGTAATGAAACAAAATACGAACCTAACTAGGCATATTGACAATAAAAATATTACAGTATGTAAAATGAGCCTATTTTGTAAATACGATATGTATTTATGGCTTTTACCCAAATTTTAATCACAAAATGGTTCATTATAAGAAGAGTAAAGTCAAAATCTTCTCCCCATGGTCCATATTTGACCATAACATGTCAAATATTCAAACAAATTCATGTTTAGACTTTTAGGTTTAGATCATTCAATATCACTACTTGGCTAGCAAGGAATTTTCATGTTTGCTCCTCAAGCTACACCATCTATGTACCTTCCTAAGTAGTTAGAATTTTGAACCAGCATAACCCATTCAAACTTCATTCACCTATATATAACTTCATCCCTCAAGTTCATAACCACTAATAAAACCAAAAATAGCTCTCTAGTTCTTCATAACATATTTGAATTCTTTCTGAGGTCAAAGTAGTTTGTGAAGCCATGGTGACGAAATCCAACATTTTGTTGTTCGTGATTCTGTTTTTGAGTGTGAGCTCTTTGTTCACCTCGATGGAAGCACGCAAGTTAAGGGTACCAAAACACCAACATCACCATCACCATCACATGAAGGTGGCTGGAAATGGAGGTAAAACGATTCAACAGCATTTTGAACAAATTCTTGCTCTTCGCGGTATCAAGAACTCTGGTCCAAGCCCAGGGGAAGGACATTCTGCTGTCAATGGGGAACAGAACTAGACATTAAATCTTCATTATTTTCTTATTTTAATTTTTCTTTTGAAAAACAAATGTTGTCTAATTTGACAACCTGAGACATTCTTTGTAATTATTATGTATCTATACGAAAAGATTAGCCGAAAGATAATGGAAATGCATACTTTTTTTTCTTTCTTTAGACGTATATTCAACATCTTCGATATAAGCATAATACATGACTCTCAGTACATTTCAATATTTCATATACATAACCCTTGTGATAATACCTATATCGTAAATTTTGGATGAGGTAACTAGGATTGCTGTAGTCAATGGGCTTTATCGATATGGCTCCACGTGTTCTATCTTCTACCTGAACCACCCCAAAAACAACTCCTTTGGTGGCGTGAAGCTTCAACTTAAAGTTTAGCTCCCATCATTGATCAATGATCATTATAAGTATATATTAAATCACGATGAAAACGTCGACGTTTTTGGCCCGTCTTCTGATGCAATACTGATCTTCTGATCTTGGGCCGGCTGCTACAGATAAAACGCCCTGCCTGCTACAGTAAAAAACCGCCTTACAGGAAAAAAAAAAAAAAAAAACCGGCCTGCCTGCTAGTAAAAAAAAAGCCGCCTCTACAGAAAAATTATATTACTATTTATTAAGACACAATCACGGCTTAAATAATTCGCCCGCCAAAAAAAAAAAAAAAAAAATTATATATTATATTACTTTTATTAGTTCACAATCACCCTACTAAAAATTCGCCCAAAAAAAATAAATTATATTACTATTTATTAGTCTTGACAATCACCCTATTTAAATAATTCATGCCAAAAAAAAAAAAAAAAAAAAAAAAAAAAAAGATTATATATTATATTACTATTTATTAACGCACAATCACCGCTTAAAAAAAATTCGGCCATGAACAACGCTACCAACCAACGCCAGACTCGTGTATATTATGGTACATTATATATTACCCTATATACTAAAAGGCGGGAAGGATACTCAGAGCACCCCACACGCATTTAATGCAAACTTTGTCGATTTGGCGAAAACAAATTTTGAGGTTCAGTGGCCACTAGTAAGTCCTTTAAGATTAATATTCTTTCAACTTGGCAAAACAACCCCGAGAGTTAAGTGTCGTTGCAAAAATAAGTCCTTTAAGAATCACATTGCGTCGCGGTTTCAACACTCGTTAATACTAAAATCATTTTGACAAAAATTCACATACTTTCATTCAAATGTGATAAGATATGTAGCTTTAATTTCAAAATTGGCCTCCAAATCTCCAATATATATGATTCGTTCTAAATTTACTTTCACAATAAACTGATAAAGCAACCTTATACTGTTCCCTATTTTGACCCATCTGGTTGACTACTTAGGGTTGGGCCTTTATGGGCTATAACCAACATGAAGAAACCCATTGACCAAAAAGCCCACATATATCATATAAAATGCAACAAAAATCAACACCTCAATTACATGCATTTATATATCTCATGTTTTTGGGTATATTTCACGATGAGTAATCCTTAATGCTCGTACACTATGCAAGGAACCTTTTTTTACACCATTCATTGTTTCACATCTCGAAGCCCGAAATACTTGTAATCAAACCAGATACACCATCCCAACCTCGAGCGTAGACGCTTGAGGGAAGCTCAAGACATTCGCCGAACCTCGAGAATTCCTTCTTAAAAAATCATACCCGAAGTTTATCACAAATCTTTTCATCAAACTTGAACCACTTTTGCTTTACGTAAGAATGCCCTCTAATAAACGCTAGCCCCGCTTCTCGAGCTTCCATTAACTCCCGTAGCTCTTCTCTTACGCCCGTATCCATTTGTGGACTACTCTCGGGTAACACAAATCTCACGCGTTTTCTCGGAAGATGATGTGGTGATGATGTCACAGTCATCACCTCTTTTAGTTCCGATGAATTCCCTGCTTCTTCCTCGCACATCCTTATACCTTCTAAGTTTGCGGATGCAGTCCCAAAAACCGACATTTTCCCGTCATCTGACTCTTCCGATACATCGCCAATACCGTTGCCATTACCGTTACTGTCACTCGGGGCTCGTTCTGTACGAATGAACTCAGCTATGCAACAAATGAGATCCTTCTCGAAACCCACATCGTCCATATTTACATCACGGTACCCGTATCTTGCTATGCACCTATACAACCTGTACTCTTTCGCCCGATTCTTCCGACTAGAAACCGTTCCTCGGGTCTTACGTGAGGGACTGGGACCGATTTACGAGAGGAACACCACAACTTGGTGAAAAGCTGGGAGGTTTGTGACGGCGCGAGAAAATTGCAGGAATCCCGAAACGAGCTCGGTGTGTATAAGCCCGATCCCACGAACCCTCATGATGCCGAGAGTAGGGCCCAAGCTGAGAAGCCAATTGATTGAAACTTTGTTTTGAAAATCGAACTCATACTTTTTTATTGTCCCGTAGTGCCACACAAACATGATAAGTAGAAAGATGCATGAGAGGGCGACTGGGACCCATGCACCTTCGCGAAACTTTATCAAGGATGCTGAGAAGTAGAGCACTTCAACCGAACCAAAAAAGAACATGAACCCAAGCGCCAAGAACACACTTTTTCGCCAGCATAATATTATTACAAGTGACATCAAGCACGTCGTCACAAGCATCACTGTAATAACCGCCAAACCTGCCCCGATAAATTGAAAACTAACATTATTACTGGTGGTAAAAAATAGAAAGACTACGAATCAGGGACGGTTTATGTAATTAACTCAGTTAATTAAAAAAATTTATAGTGGGTACCTGCTGCATTGCTTATATGTTTAGTGTCACGAAAACCAATTGTAACGGCCAAGCATAGAAGCATCAACGTCCAGTTGATCTCTGGTATGTAAATTTGACCATGCTTATTAGTAGGTGACGTGTGGATTATTTTGACCCTCGGGAAGCAACCCAAAGCCGAACACTGTTTGATTATAGAGAATGTTCCAGTGATGATGGCTTGGCTTCCAACCACTGCAGCAAGAATTGCAATTCCAAGAACCGGCCATCTTATTTTTTCTGTCACGATAATAAGCACACAGTTAGCTTGAATTTCAAGTTAAATATACAATATAATAGTAATAGAGTAATTACCGGGAACAGATACGTAGAAACCGATTCGGTAGTCAGTTTCAAGAATGTGATGTTTTGATAGATATGCAGCTTGTCCCATATAAGCAAGGATCAAGGAGGGGTAAACCACAAAGGTGAAAGCCATCTGATATTATATAAGAAAAAAATGTCAAATGGGTTAGTTGGCCATAATAACAGATCGACCCGTTCCTTTTTTACCCATTGGCAAACCTGGCTGACCCTCCCAATTTGCCACTAATAATTTAAATGATTACCTTGATCGATAACTGTGAAAAATGACCAAGATCAGCATACATAGCCTCTGAGCCTGGAAATTAAACAAAGCCAATTAAAAAAGGTCAACGATAGTCAAATTTCTAAGTCAACAAAAGTCAACTGAAAAGTCAATCTACCAAGAGAACAGTCTGATGTATGTACCTGTTATACATAACAAAATCCCACCCAATGACATCCATCCTCCTTTTTGAGTCTTCTTTAGAAATTTATACATGTAATAAGGCGAGAGAGCTTGAAATACTTGCGGGTTCCAATGAAAAATATTGTAAATGCCGATGGAGCTGATGCACAGGAGCCATGTTATCACGATCGGTGCAAACAAGAATCCTAATCGGTGGGTACCGTAATGTTGGAGGCAAAACAACAGCACTAGTATAATGCAAGCAACCGGGACTTCTACATCTGAAATTATAAAGTTTAGCCGATGAGAGTGAAATCGAACAAGTCAAATGGGTCAAACGAGTTAAAAGAGTCGAAAGTCACTCAAGAGTGTATTAAAAATGAATACAACCTCCTAAATCATCAAACCGCTTTATTAATACAGGTAGACTATATTATTAATGATATAGTTTTTGTAATCGTATATTAGTATATACCAAATTAATCATTATAAAAAAAATCTTAAAATGCACAGAAGTAATTGTAATTCAACACGACCCGTTAAGCAACCCGCCCATCTTGCCACCTTTACTATTTCATTTGCTAGAAACCATTTAGAAAGATAACAATAAACCGATACTTTAGTCCCTATCAGCCTTTAACTTTTTTCTTTTTTTTTCCGAAAAGCCCTATCAACCTTTAACTGCACAAACAAGATAACTTATCAAACGAAAACGAGTCTATAGTGGGATATCATATTCACAAGTTAGTGATAAAGTTAAAGGGGACAAGATAATGACAACGATAAAAGCAAGTTGAGCACGTATGCACAAATAATCTGACCTAACTTATATAGGTAAAAACACTGATTTAGACAAATCCCTATTTTTTATACATATATATTGCTATCATGACTCCAGTATCTTACTTTATCAAGAAAATTTACGACGGTAACCAGTTCGTAATCCATATTAAAAGTGGAAAGTGTCATGTTCAGTTTACTATGAAGATCAATTATTATATTTAACTTGCATTCTTGACCTAATAATGAATACTTTCTCAAGAAACCATAGTTTATTTACATGATGGTGATATGATTTTGTCAAAGATTAGAAGCTTTATCGGTTATCCTAAAAGGTCCCGCCAAATAAATTTTTTTATTTAAATTTGGTACAATCTCTTTGTCCACCAACAGCACTTTGGAAGAATATTGTTTGTATATGAATATATCAATGCTGCCCAGCATCTGAATAATTGTAGAATAAAACCAAGAATTCTTTTCCTAATCATAATCTTGTCACCATTTCTTTATGATTCGTTTCGAATGGATGCATAGAATATCAGCCATAAAAAGTATACACCTAGAATTCAAGATTTTTCGTGCTAGTACCTAAAATGTCGACCAGTAAACACCTCCATGGCTTCTAGTTTTGGTATTCAGTGGTTAGTTTACCAACTAAAGTTGGCAGATTTTCTAGATAAACCAAGGTAGCATAGGAATCCAAATTTAGTTGGTTTCGTGAAGAAATCGCTAAGACTAAGCTACACCCTTAACGCTACAAAATTTACAAATTAATGAATTTAGCCATTGGGTTCTGGTTTTCCTATTGAAAGACTAATTTAAATAGTAATAAAGAATCAACACTCATGTAATTATATTAAATTATTTCAATTCTCTATGTCTATTAAATCAACTGCTAAAACAAGCTATTAAGTATCAACTATTGAATTTCTAAACTGAGAATCAGAGAATAAAAAAACAATTCAAGGAATACGACACAAAAGGAAAGATAACAAAATTAATTCCAAAAAGGGCCCGAAATATACAAATTGGCTATAAGATCTTCAATGCTATATAATTAAAACTTCAAACTTATACAACCAAATTTGATTATCTTTAAAAATTTAACTAAATTACTTAAGCCGGTGATCAACAATTCAATTCCAAGCTGAGAATCAATTCAAGAATATGACAGTAAAGGAAAAATAACAAAAGCAAATCATAATAAAATATTTAAAGTGGACAGAATACACAAATTGATTATACTCTTTCTTTTCGTGACGACATCCTTTTATTTCGAATCAAGCAGTTCATGGTACAAAATTGAACACATAAACTTACATTGATGGTGTTCTTTTGACATAGATAGCTCAAGCCCAGAAACAGCAGAAAACACTACAACAGACACAAACAATAAACTAATTAGGGAGGGTGTTTGGGATTGCTTATAAAAACTGCTTATTCAAAACAACTTATTTCAAAAACACAAAAAGATAATTAATATCGCATACCGGATATTGCAGGCGTGAGAACTCCATCCCCAATGACCATACAAGTACCAAGCAAAGCCAAAACAAGCAAAACTTTTGCAAAATTTTATGCTTCTCAAAGTCGATTTCAAACTCATCCCTATATCCCTTGAACCCGAAACAATTTCATCTCTTTATACTCATACAATTCTTCATCAGCAAGCTGACCATTAGGCAAAGTACTAACACGAGCATGACGACATAACAATGTATACAAAGCAAAAGTACCCCCTTCACCATTATCATCAGCTCTAAGAACTATAAACACATACTTTAATAATGGGATTAATGTTAATGTCCAAAAAACAAACGATAAAACACCAAATATTTCTTCATTTGATTCTGAATGTTGTATGTCTTCTGCAAAAGCACTTTTGTATACATATAATGGAGATGTACTTAATTCCCCATAAACAACTCCTAAACTCTGATATGCTAATGTCATCACTGTTCTCCATGATTCTTTCTGCAAATATACAATAAAAGAACACCAATTAAATTTTATAAACAATATTTTTTTTAAAAACACGTATTTTATAAGCCAATATTTTCTGACTTGCAGACTTAAAAATGACAAATAAGTTTATGAACTAAAAATAAGCCCAAAAATGAGCTAATGAAATATAAGTCGAGTCAAATAAGCTCGTAAAACCACATGTAAGCTTAAAAAAAAATAAAACTACAAATAAATAAAACTACAAAATGCAAAAACAAAAAAATATGTATAATTCTTTTTTTTTTTTTTTTGGTTCTAGTACCTTAATAGGATTAGAATTTCGGGTTCTTGCTTCAACATCCATCTTTTAAAACCTTAAACAAACCATCTTTATTTTTTTTTTGTATAGACAAAGATGACGCAAATGAAGAAATGAAAAACCAAGTTCAGAAAATGTGTAGGAGTTGTGGGAGGTGAGAAGTAGGTGGTGGTGAAAGCATGAAAGAGTTTTGTGTATCTGGTTGAACTACAAGGAGAGTGTTCCACTTGGTGGCTGTTTTTAGGTTGTAAAGATTGAAGTGGAATAAGACATATGTTTTGTGTTGTGTAGTTTAATGGGTTTTGGACGGTGGGGTTCTCTTGGCTTCCACATGTATAAAAAGTAAATAACTCTCAATGCCGTCTTTCACGGGTTATGGGTACCGAACATCGCTTCCTGTTTGGAGGAGGTTAAGATGTAGACAGCCTTACCCCTCACAGGTAGAGGCTGCCAGAGTTATACAAGGTAGAAAGGGCCTCCGGCACTTTTGTAGGAAGTGAGGATCGAGCCCAGCGACCTCCGGTTGAGAGGCAAGGGGCTTCCACATGTATGTGATGCTTAAATAAAAAATTAAATTGTAAAATTTTGTAGTCCCAATGTTTTAAAACCGGCTTTTATAATGACCGGTCGACTGATTCACGATTTAACCGGTTTAACTAATGGTTTAATTGGGATTTTTGCTTAAAATCAGCTTTCGGACACCCGACTGGCTTACAGTTTAACCGGTCAGTCACTCGGGCCAACTCGGTTTTTAAAACATTTATCTGCTTGAGTACCTGTAAACTTGTGTATTTTTGTTATAAGAGGTAGAATGGGTGGTCCGGGTCGGTCACGGCCTCACAGGTCTAGACGGAGTTGGGTTTTAAACGAGTTGGAACCTAGACGGGTCATTTGATGCTTCGGGTCAGGGGAGTGTCATGTTTTCGTCATTTTTTTAGTAGAAGAAGAAAAACCAAGGCATTGAAACTTTTTTTTTTTTTTTTTTTACATCTATTGCAGCTTTGTATTGACCTGCAAGATTCGCCTTAAAATCGTTAGTTAATTGTTATACATTTTAAACTTACATCAAATACCTAGTTAGACTTGTCTAAAATGTGAGTGAGACCCAGCAAAACTCAATCAGATAATAAGTATTTACCCAACTTGATCATTGACTAACGTGTCTTTACTACCTCTTGTTTTTCTTTTAAAAAACATTTTTAGGCTATTAGCTTTTAGTGGTTGTCTTTACTACCTCTTGTTTTTCTTTTCAAAAAACATTTTTTAGGCTATTAGCTTTTAGTGGTAGCAGATTTTGGGGTGTTTGCTTTCACATTAATTTGTTAGTTATTGTTGTAGCTTTAGCAGGAAGTTGTGTGGCCAAAATGTCAATTGTCCAAAGAAAATGCTAAAGAAAAGATGTACACAAGTATCGGTGGTACTAAATGTAACTGAAATTTATTCGACATTGTTGGTTGGAGGATTTTTAGTTAAGTACAAGTCAGGAGCTAAAAAGTGAAAAACTAAAGAATGCTCACTTTTGTAAGATAACATATTCCGACCAACGCAATAGCCGTCAACTAACTTCTAAAAATAGTGAAGCATTCTTTCGTCTGTTAAGATACGCATTAACTATCTCTACAATCAATAATAAGAGTGCGTTTAGTTGGAGAAAAAATTTCTCAAATTTCAATTTCTAGTTCTGTAAAAATTTTAAAGTGAAATTTATCTTCACAAAACACTTTAAAATATAAAAAACGCGTTTAGTTAATATTTGTATTTTTTATTTTGAAGAAAGGGAATGGGGGTTGTGGGTTACAAAGGAAAACAAGGAAAACAACTAAAATTTATTTTGTAGTTTTTCTTGATTTTGTGTTTTGCAAAACATTGTGTTGAAAAATGTTGATTTGAACGCGAGATCTGTTTTCCTTGTTTTCCACAAAATATTTTGTAAAAAACAAATGTGTTTTCCTCCAACTAAACGCACACAAATGTTTACTTCAAGCATTAGTCTCTTTTAACTGACTTTATGTCTCCAAAAGGTTTAAATCAACGGGGAAACTCTGACCTCATGCATTTCTTTTGAGTGTCGACTAACCTTTCTCAGAGACCTAGCCTCAGGCAATGAGCACTTATTCCAATAACTTTTTAGCCGGGAGTTAAAATTAAACCTATGATTTATTTCTTCAAAAACTCATTTTAATCGATTAACTAAACGTTTGTGATGGAAAAGTGATACCATTATAGTAATGCTTATATTTTCTAAATACACCACTATGCATGTTTTTATTTCCTAAATATAACCTTTGAGGCTACACTTACCAACACCTTGCTTGAATTATCAAAATATGAATTTCGTGTAACATAATCAAAGTATAGAGAAAACATTGTATTGAGAAAGTGAACAACCATACACAATTCAAAGATTAATGCAAACAATTATTTAATAATCGTCAAACCAATACCTTATTACTAGGGGTGAGCGCGGTTTCGGAACCGACCCGGAACCGCAAGAACCGAGAACCGAAATACTCAAAATTTAGGAACCGAGAACCAGACCGCAAACATGTTTCGGTTCCGGTTCGGTTCTCGGGTCCGGTTCGGGTATCTCGGTCCTACCCGATTGGAACCGCAATTTTTTAATTTTCCTTGTTGTAAAGGACCTGTGTAGATTATCAAAAACTAAATAAATGATGAAATTTTGAATTATCAAAACGAAGCTGCAACTAAAGTGAGTTTACAAGGGTAGTGCTTGGGTTTTGAGTGCTGATTATGTTTCATTAGATCTTAGTATTATGTTTTAATTTTTTAATTTTCCTTGTTGTAAAGGACCTGTGTAGATTATCAAAAACTAAATACATATACATACTAGCGGTGCTGCAGCGTTGCGTGCGGGTGGCCTCAAATAAATTTTTCGAGTGAATAATATATTTTAGTTTATTATGTTCTTTTTGACAATAAATTTACGGATATCAAAAATTTCATTTAGCTCGTGCCCGTTCGGGCTCGAACCCGTTTGCCCGTGCCCGTTCGGGCTCGAGCTCGTTTGGCCCGCGACTGTTCGGGCTCGAGCCCATTTGGCCCGTGCTTGTTCGGGCTCAAACCCATTTTCCGCTGCCTGCTCGAGCTTTGATATTTGTATAATGTGCTTTATTATTTGTATTAGTGACTTTTAATGCGGGGTACCAGCGCTCTTGGCAGTGAATTATGTATTTTAGTTTATTATGTTCTTTTGGACAATAAGTTTACTGATTTCAAAATTGTTTAGCCCGTGCCTGTTCGAGCTGAGCTCGTTGGCTGCGCGCGTTCGGCCCAACCCCATTTGGTCCATTGCTCGTTTGAGGCTTGAATATTATTCAGATTAGTGACATTTAATGTAGAATTGTGTATAATTTGGTTGTACAATATGCTTGATCATTTGTATTTATTATGTTAGGGTGTTTTAATAAGCGTATTAATTGTATTTATTGATCAGTTAATTAATTGACTATATTAAATTACATTAATGTGGTGTTTTGTTTTTTTTAATATGTGCAATAAAGTGGTGTACGCTATGCTTCTTGTCTTGTACGTATGAAAATTATATGCATTAAAATGTTGTACATTATGCTTCTTTTTTTAATTATATGAATTACTAATTATAGTAACATGTGTAGGCTTATATTTTTAAGACTTTCTTTTATAGAAAGTCCTAAATACATTATAATGTAGTATAGAAGATATATATATAAATATATATATATATATATATATATATATATATATATATATATATATATATATATATATATATATATATATATATATATATATATATATATATATATATATATATATATATATATATATATATATTTCTACTCATTATGTAACTTTATGATATAATTATTCTATAATAAATATATACCAAAATATAGAATTTGAAAAAAAAACTTTAAAAGCGCAAAACCCAAAATCGCGCGGTTGTGGATTCTAATTTTTTAAAAACCGTAATTGCAAATGTGGTTTGATTTTTACCAAAACCCACACCAACCCGCACCATGCTTACTCCTAGTTTGTACGGTGTTTAGCTTTTGTTTTTTACTTTGTTGTAGTTATTATCAGTACAATCAACATATGCAACTCAAGGGTTGTGCGAGCAGTGCCCTCGCACCGAGTCCCCATATAAAGAAACCACATTTTTATGAGTTATACGTATAAATGCATAATATAATAACTAAGTAGGGTACTAGCGCATTGCGGCAGCGAATATTTTAAAATAAAATTTTTTTGCGAATTACATTTTTTAATTTATTACATTTTTGACAATAAATTTACGAATGCCAATAAGTTTATGTCACATATTTTAACTTTTTAATCAATGTTAATATTTTTCATTATACAGTTGTGATAATAAATATTTTAGTGAGCGATATTTTTCAGTTTTTTAAAATGACTATAAAACTAGAAGGGGGTGAATAATTTTACCGTTTTTAGCGTATTAACTTTATAGTTTCAAAAACTTATAGATCCGAGTTTGTGTGAGATCAAGCAATCACAGTATAAACACAATATAAATAAGGGTTAATTACACTGATTACCCATGAACTTTCAGAAATTTCTAATGTTAGGTAACGAACTTTCAAAAATATTAGTATCACCAATAAAACTTTGTGTTACCTACTATTATAGGCCATATGACCTTTTAACCATCCGTGGGCCCACATGTGGCCACATATTACCCTTTTCCCTCTTTTTTTCCCTCTTTCTTCCCTCTTTCTTGCATAAACCCTAATTTTTTTCCCTCTTTCTCTTAAATCAAAACGAATCAAAAATCATAATAAAATCAAATTATGTCTTCTTATCTTTTCAATGAAAACTGCAAATGTGACAGGCCAACAATGGTTGTAACGTCTTGGACACCCGCCATCCCTGCTCGACATTTCATTTGTTGCCAAAAGCGTTGGGTAATTGATCATTCACGTTTTCTTTTAAAGATTATCATTTTCAACTGTTTACAACACATTATTAATTGATTGTAGAAACCTGGGAAGAAGAAATGTGAAAATTTTGATTGATACGATCCAGATGAGGAATGTGATTGGTACAAGATGCATTTGTTTGAGATGTACAATCAACTTAATTCTAATCAAAGACGTGAAGTTCAAACAGAAGTAAGACGTCAAAGAAGAATTGAAGAATTGGAGGCTGATTTGCAACAAGCAAAAAAAAGTCAGTATTTGGAAGTCTATCCTTTGTGTTTTTGCAATTGTTGTGTCTTTGGCCACTGCAATGAAGTAGTGTTAGAATAGTATGCTAAATTGGGTAGTTTTGTTGTTGGTAACTAGTATTAGCCTTGTAAACTCAATCTAATGTATGCACTTTGGTTATTATATGCAATGAAACCTTGTTTTCCCACCCTTGTTTGTTACTGAATACATAAGCATAAAATACTTCATTGATAGTAGGGGTTACAACGGTTTTATTAAAGTTGGTTTAAGGATACTTAAACCACCTACATACATACATAAGTCAGAACTAAAAGCCTTAGTACATGGCAATGCTTCTAAACAGATCTTTGCTTCCCTTCCTTTTCGACTTTTGCATCTTTGACCACAAATGGTTTGATACCAATTTCTTCACAAAATGCTTATTTGCGCATTCAAGCACTTTCACCCTTTCATCATAAGCTTTCCTTGCAAGTTGTTTGGGGGTTAGCTTACTGCTAGCTTTTTCTGTGTTTGAGCTTGAGCCAAACTTTGATGGCTCAATTACACTGAGTGGCTCAGTTACATTGAGTGGCCAAACCTCCTCACAACTTGAATCAGAAGTGTCATTGAAAATGCATATGATTTCTGTTTTACACATCATTTGCTTACCTTTGTTATCTTTGGAACCCATTTGGTCAGTTATTGTTTTTGTTATAGATGTGTGATGAAAATGCCATTCTGATTATGGCTTTATATAGTTGATTTGTTATTGGTTGTGCAATCAAATTGCAGTGTACAAGATAGACCAAAACAGTATATGGAGGAATCAAATTGCAGTTTAGTCATTTCATTTGCATAGTGTATATGTAGAACATTGAATATGCAGAACCACAAAAATTTGCAGAAGTAGGAATCAAAGACTCTTTAGTCATTTCATTTGCATAGTCTTTATGCAGAATCATAGTCTTTATGCAGGAATCAAACAAAATAGTGTATTTAGTCATCTGAGTGTCTTTATGCAGAACTAAAAAAATATGCAGAACCACAAACTATGCAGAAGTAGTGTCTTTATGCAGAAACATGGTGTCTTTATGCAAAAACAGTAAGATTCTATCTAAATTATTTCCAATTAATAAACAAAATGGAATTTAATAATAGACCAAAAATTAATAAACTAAAAGAAAATTTGCATTAATCAAATTCAAGTTATGAGGGACAAACAGATAGTGTTTGGGTACCACTATTACAAAAATGGTGCCATGATGCATTGTTTATTACATCCAGTTGATACAAAAGATAACACATTTGATAATGCAAATAATAAAAAGTTTTCATTTGTCATCCACAGGCAATGCTGAATCTGCTGTTGACCCTTCCCCATTTGGACCAAACCCTGTTTTCTTCATTTTTTGTTGGAAGATCCTCTCTGATCTACCCCTGATAGTAGGTGTAATGGTGTCTTCCCAATTCCTTGCAGTTCTGTTTATAGAAACCAATCTCTGCATGACATATAGTCTGATATCTTCAAGCATTGTGATAATAGGTTTTGTTCTTTAAACTAAGATTGCCCTATTGAAACTCTGACAAATCGCATTCTCAAAATTTGGACAATTAGTTTCCAAACTGAAGAATACTCTAGACCAACTGTTAGGGTTCCTCTGGATCAAGTAATCATATGCCTCTTCATTCAGGTTCTTCATCTCATCTATCTTTGTGTAGAAGTGTTGCTCCAAAGTGGTTGATGCTACTTGCCAAAAGAGTCTTTGTAGGTGAACTCCACTGAACTTGTTCTTAAAATTTGCAAAAACATGTCTTTTGCACTTCCTATGTTCATCATTAGGGAGGAATTCCCTAACAGCATCTAATAGACCCTGTAGAATACAAAAGTACAAAAGTTGCAATATACATTAAATTAGTCAAATTATCTTACCTTGTGAGCATCTGATATGATTGTTAACCCATTACCCTGATGCAAATTCAGATCTTCACACAACTTACCCAAAAACCAACACCAGTTTTACTTGTTTTTCACCTTCACAACTGCCCATGCTATTGGATACATTTGATTATTAGCATCTCTTCCCATAGCAACCAACAACTCCCATTTACATTTGTGTTTAAGAAAACAACCATCTAATCCTATAACCTTTCTACAGCCTGCAAACCAACCATCCCTTACACCTTTGAAACAGACATAAATTCTTTTAAAATAGTTGTTTCCTGAGGTGGTTTCTTCATCATCTAGTGTACATGTGCTTCCTGGATTAGAATCAATAACAACATTTGATAAGGATTTAAAACATACATTTTTATGGGGTCATTTAAGCCCTAAATCGACACATTTTATATCCGTTACTACTTAAAATCGTTCCTTTTCACATTTTAGGTCTTTTGGAAGCAAAATGCTGGAATGAAGCATATTTGGACGAAAAGGAGCGAAAACATGAAGAAAATGGCAAAGTCAAGATCAAAGGCACTCCAGCACACCTGACGCCGTCCCAACCAAAGGGCGATGTCGCCCCTCTATAGAAGACTTGATCAAAAGTGCACGCGAAGGCTCAACGGAATTTCTGGTCCTAAAGCCTGACGGCGTTACGCCTAAACTCTGGAAGGCGTCACTTACAAATTTTACACTCGACGCCCAAGATCCAAGATTCAGACGACGTCCTGCATAAAGACTAACAGCGTCAGACATCTCAGCTGACGCCATCCCAACGATGACTTGGCCAAAACAAAACCCTAATGACGGCGACCTGACGGCGTCACTAGTAAAAGATGACGCCGTCGCGATTGTAAATCTATATATAGAATTCAATTTTTCTGTATTTAAAGAGGTATAATTTTGGAGAGCAAACTCTAACTCAGTTGTAGTCCGACATGGACAGTACTCTAGGGTTCCATACCCTATTTTACATCACAAGATAATTTTGTTTATCCAATTTATCATTATGTCTACCCCATGTTCGATTGTATGTGTATATACTTGCTTGTTTAACATGTCTAGCTAAATTATTCTTGTGTTTGCTTAGATCTATGAAACCTAGTTATTAATTGTTGTGAGGTTGTCTCTTGTCTTAATTGGTAGACGTTAGATTAAGGAAAACTGACTTCTTCTTTCATTGTTGCGAGGTTGAACGTCCTAAATAGCAAAAAGCCTTTGAGTGCACATTAGGCCATTCGTTGTGTTTATTGCATGAATTGTAGCTTTAGGATAATAGTGTATTCGGGGGAGATGCTATTGCACTTGCCGATCCAGGGTATTCTAGAGGAGAGTTGCAATTCATAGAACTAGGGAATTAGGCACCACCCTACGACCAAACGGAATACAACGCAACAATTAAGATAAAGGAAGTGAGAATTCAACCGACCAATAAGAGATAACTAGGGAGTAATAGTATCTAGGTGAACACATCTTTAATCATTATACGAACACACCTCAATTAAACATAATTTATCCACTAGTTAATTAGAAAATTAGATAAGTAGTTAAGTAGTAGAAACTGGTAGAAGTACCACCCCCCAATCATATACCCCGAGAATTTTACCCTTGCTTTCTAAAAAAGCATAAAAAAAAGACTAAAAAGAATCTTCCTCAACCCTACCTTCTCGTCATATATCTCTTTCTAGCATTCCTATTCCCTAGAGAACGAAATCAATCCCGAGGCTTACCCTATACTACACAACGATTAGGTTCACGCCTGAGGGTTGAAAAGTTTGCTCGTGAAAAGAAGGTTGTTAGAATTGGAAATTCCATAAGGAAGTGTTGGTCACCCCAACTATAGTCTAGCATATGTTAGCTCGTAGATATATCGTTATTCGTTATTCAAGAGTTAATTAGTTAGTTATTAGCTTAGTTATTAGTTTAGAGCAACACCGTGGAGGAAGGACGGTCTTTACCCAATGTATGCCCGATCCATCGCTTCGGCGGGAGGACGTGTTAGTCAGAACTATAAATACCCTTCCATCCTTGGAAGGGTGGAGCTCTTTCAATCTAACCTTTTCTTTTGTTTTAACTCTCTCTCAAGAAATCCCTCTACTCTCTTCATCTCTCTAACATGGCATACTTGTATAATCATCTCCCTAGACCACCCGAATCATCAAACAACATATTATGTATGATCCTACAAATGGTACCAGAGCCTAGGTTTTGTTGTTTGTGTTGATTTGGGTCTCATTCGAATGGTTTTTTGAGCGGTTTTGTATGCGGTTTGTGTGGTTTTATGGTGCGGTTTGATACGGATTGATACATGGTTTCTGTACTTAGTTTTGATGTGGTCTTAACATGTTTCATGCTGCATTTATATTGGTTTTAAGACCTGTTAATGGTACTGAATCTGTGTTTATTAAGAAGTTTTTGTTTCTGATAAGTCTCAACAGTTATCTGGATTTGGATGTTGATATTCATAGTTGTGGTTTGTGCTTAAAAAGTTGGTTCTTCGTTGCGTTTTGTGGTCTGATTCTACACTGCGGTTTGTTACTATAATCTGTCCAGATTTAGTGTTTCGTATGCGGTTTGACACCATTTTTTGATGCGGTTTGTCAATAAAAGTCTAATGCGTTTTGACGCATTGGTTCACATGCGGTTTGAGCAAACAGTAAAGATGCGGTTTGACTTTTGAGTCAACTGCAATTTGATTAAGTCAATTGCGTTTTGTCAAAAGAATGGGTATGCAGTTTGTCTTGTTCAAGATAAATGCGTTTTGTTATACCAGTGATGCTATGTGACAAATCTGGGTGCGGTTTGAGTATTTACCAATGCGGTTTGACTGAAAAATATTTTGAAGAAAGATGCGATTTGGTTGTTGAACTAAGATGCGTTTTGACTCTTAAGAGATGCGGTTTGAAGAAAGGAAGATGCAACTAACTGCGTTTTATTGACCACATGAGACCAATACTAAAACAACTCAAGACTCAGACTACATCATCTATCATAACAACACAATATCACAGGTCATAAACTTGCTAGAACTTAAAGCATTCAAGAAGAACAAATTACACTAAACTACATTCACATTCATCAACATAAATAAAATCACTATGCCAACTTCTCAACCCTGTTTCATCGAAAATCATCATTTGATCTACAAATATTAAGTCTTAAACATCTCAGTTTCATTCTTTGTGTGTGGTTCATATAACACATAGATCTATAAAGATCTATATACATAAGAATGTATACATCAAAGATCTAGTAAGATTCAGTCATCATACATAAGTATCAAAGATCAATAGTGTAAAATAACGATATTCGATCTCAGTTTGGTCATGTATAAATGAATATACATCAAGCCAATCGAGGGCGATACACATGACATAACATCATTGATCCATATAAAGGTCAAAAGAAAATGAAAAAGGATAAGATCTTATGTTTTTCGTGTGTTGGTGAATTGTTATCCGACCATCAAAGATTATTAAACACGAATAAACCTCATCATAGATCTTTTGTTCATGACAATATCCGAATGATTAAGATAAATCAATTAACATGTATGTTAACTGATTTTTCTTGTTTCGTTTATAACCTCAAATCATAATTTTAATACCCTTAGGCATGTTCAAGTAAAAGAAACAACATGAATATGTTATCTACTCGTTTGATATCACTGTTCGACTCATGAAAAGAAATTAACATGTGAAGTTAATTCTTCTTTCATTCAATCGGTTAATCAATCAAAAGGACAAGTCGAAAATAACCTACCATAACCTGGAAAAGGTCCTTGAAGCCGATTCAGTCGTTCATGCCATCCCTGTGGCAAATCAAAGATATTCGAATCTAAAACCTTCGAGCCATCCCTGTGGCTAGGTCATTCTTGAATGAAGTAATTAGTATGCACATGGTTTGTATTCGAATGCTAAGCTGATTATGGATTGCTGCTTAGATGGAGGCGGTTACTTATTTGAGATGAGAAGGATCTTAATGATTCATTTTTTTTGGTTATGATGGGGGCGTGGTTTCTCTGATATTGTAATTAGGGTTTGAGTGAGTGATTTTAGGGGTTGTGATCTGAGATGTAGCGGTTTTATATCCCCTAACATTTAGGGTTGTAATATTTCTTGATCATGTGGGCTATGGTTGGACTTAGCATGGGCTTTGATTGGTATTAGGCGTGTTCTAGTTTGGATCATCTATGATTAATGGGCCTGGGCTATGTGAATTTGGATTAATTTGGGCCCGACAGATATATGTAGCACGAGGGCCAACCGGTTGTTATTATACACATGGGCTTTATCACTCTTTCGATTGGATTGGACCTAGAATTAAATGCGATGGGATTTAATAAGTATACATTTAGTATAAGCAGGCTCTGTTAACGTGACTTGTGATATGAATCAGTGAATTATTAAGAAAAATGCTATAATGACTTAATTGATTAATATCCGAGTTTGTGTTAATATCAATCTCGGCCAAACTCGTTGATATCATTGAGCATAATGTGGTTAACTGAGTTGATAACTTTTGTTGGTATTGTCCGGGATTTATACCATTAGCATGCTTGAATGGACTTGGATATTTGATCATGATTAGAATTCAGTATGTTGGATGTTTGATTGATTTAGTGATACTCTTTATGGACTGACTTAATTAGATGAATATTATCATTTGAATAAGATGGAATGGATCGGATGATTTGACTGGGCTGAAGAGATTTGGGGCTGAAGAGATTTGATGATGAAGTTTGGTATGATGCTGAGATTTGTGGAAAATTTGAAATTGTTATGTCATGCGGTTTGATACTTTGGTTTATACACTTTCACGGAAGATATTTTGTCACGGCTTGAATTGATATTGGAACTAGGTTGACTATGGGTTGTTTGTACGGGTATTTCTTATTTGGATTTGAAGTGAGGTTTTCCGGGCGCGTTTACTTATTTCGTCTTCTTTCTTTCTACCCTTCAGCGAAGATGACTTGTTTGGGCATTTATAGAGTGTGATAAAGACTTGGCTATTTAGTTACTTGTGTGATTCTTTCTTGCTTAACCCACAATGTAACTGTCACTTTGGTGTCTCACGTAGTTGAGGATACGTCAAGAGGTTTTGTACATTTGGTACACCGTTTCTTTTTCACAAGGATTAGTACAAGCTTAAGTAACAAATCAGGGGAATTCTACTACATGTTCAAGCTTGGTATATTGGATTTACTTCTCCATGTGGTCACTGCAATAGCCGTCAGAATACATGAATGGTGTGTATACCAAAGTGTTTAATGGTTGAGATGTAATCAGCAATTCTCATGGGTTACTCGATGCTACAACATGTCTATGATACTTCACATTCTAAGCAAAATCTTTAAAAATCCTCAACAACATTCATGATCTTTCAAGATGTTTGCTTATGACAAGAACTTCTCGTGCTAATGGTCATACACGTTATGATGTTTTCGAAATTTCGAAACCATCATGGGGGAGAAACGTGTACTTTGGTTTACGAACAACCTCCAGGGGGAAGTAGTTTATACTACTTGACTTAGTATGGTTTGTGAAGTTGTCTACATATGGGTAAAGAATTGTTGATGATGATGAATGAATCATTGATGAACCGCTGCATGTTCCCCTAAAACAGATATTCAAAGAAACCAAAGTTGTCATAACACATTCAAGCTAACATTATTTACGGTTTAGTCTTGATTTTGTAAAATCCCGCAAAAGAAACTATTTCTCAGTTTAAATCATAGATTTGTAAAATCCTGTTAGGATTTAGAAAATCCATGCTGAAGTATCGGTCACCCCAACATATGTTTAGCATATTGTAGCTCGTAGACATAATAGTATATTAGTTAGATTAGTAGTAGTGTAAGTATCACCGTGGAACAAGGACGGGTCTTTACATACTTTATGCCTGATCCACAGCCCGAAGGAGGGCGTAGTTATTTGTATAAATAGCCCTCTCCCCACAAGGGAGAGGGTTGGATGTTCATTTGGTAATCTAACCTTCCATTTGTTTTATCTCACTAGAATATCCCACTTTCTCTCTCTAAACTCTTCAAATCATACGCCCCTTATTATTATATGATGTGTTTTTGAAATCAAATATGTTACAAATGGTATCAAAGCCATGGTTTGATCATTCCTCTTACATGTTATTGGATTTCTAGTGGTTTTATATGGTTTTTTGGTTTGAAAAAAGTTTGGAGTTATTTACATCACTTGGACCATTTCTAGTGTAAATGTTTGGATTTTGATTGTACTTTTGTGTGTAGAATCATCATAAGTGTTTAGGTTTTGATCTGGAAGGCTTGAATCACTGTGGTTTGATTGTTTTTGGATTTAAAAGTGACGTTTTGTTTGTGTTAAAAGAAGCGATTTGTCCCTCAGTAAAGTATTTCAAACGAGCGACTTGTCTCCTGTTGGAAGCGATTTGTGTCGGTTAAGAATCACTTATTTAAGCGATTTGTCCAGTTAATGATTGTACTTGAGCGATTTATGCGGTGAAGCGATTTGTCACTTTAAGCGACTTGGTTATTAAAGCGTGTTGTTAGTTTAAGCGACTTGTCTAGGTTAAGCGACTTGTCTTAATTAAGCGACTTGTCCATCAAGCGATTTACTGGGTTAAGCGACTTATACGTATAAGCAACTTGATTGATGATGTGATTTGTTTGATTTAGCAACTAGTCTGTTTAAGCGACTTGTAATCTCTGCGACTTGTGCTGAGTGTATCCGTGTCTTAAGCGATTTGTCCTTAATTGAGTTGCTGCAAGCGATTTGTGATTAACTGCCTACTTCTTAAGACTGTTCTTATGCTATCAACACAATGTCATACACCACTGATCCTTTAATCTCCAATGTGCTCAAACTTTATGATACTGCGCAGAACAAAGAAAGTCTTTACTACTCAAAAAGTTTAACCATGGTTGATTCAGCAAATGATGATCAAAATGCTTATCACTCTGAGTCAAATATGAAAGAATCACACCTGTTAATGCTACATAATGCAATGCAAATGAAATGCAACATTGAGCCCTATCAACTACTTCACTCTCACCTCTTACAGCTTTTATCCACAGTTATGGATCGAACATGTAGTTCTCATTTTCACCAGGACATATCTACATTGACAAGAACCTTGCTGCTGAATTTAGAGCAATTGAAGCTTCAACTTACCAATAAGAAGGTATTAAAGGATGATTCCAATGCTGCACTTCAGGTATTTCACAACCAATTTCAGCCGTTCATCAATGGGGAATATTCTGCAGACTTCGATCAACACTTGACTGGAATCTCATTCGAGAAACATACTGGAATGGAAATCCATGAGTTTATCAATACATTTATCCAACTGACGGATAATGTAGATAAGTACATTGAGGAAGCTGCTCAAGAGGATGATAAGATGAATGAGTGTCAGGTGCAATTACGAGAAAGTTGTGATGAGTCGGGTAATGTATCAGTTGAAAGGTCGGGTGTTGCTGAATGCAGAATATCAGACACAACAAAGAATGATGAAATCATTTTCGATAACTCTTGTCACTCATGATGTGGATGCACATATCGTAACCGACATATGAACATGGGTCATTTGATGAGGTATCCTTAATCGCTCAATATAATGCATTTGCTAATGTACCAAAACAAAATGATCTTAAGGTTGAACATGATTCAGACGAATGTTTCCTGGTTGAGACTGAGTCCAGAATTTTTAAAACAAATGAAATGGTTGAAAAAAGGGTTTTTGATGAACTTTCAAACAAATACTCAATTCTTGAAAAACATTTTATTTCCTTAGAAATTGCAATACAACAAAAAGAAGAAAGTTTTCTTGCTACAAATGCTTGCATTAATTTGGAATTTTCAGAATTTCGAGAATTTTTTGAAATTAACCAGCTAAAAACTCAGCTTCAAGACAAAGACTCAACCATATGTAATCTGAAATGTCAACTCTCAGACTTACATATGAATATTAATATGGGGGTGAATTATCGTAACAATGAAGTTAGTAATGAGGTTAAATCTAGGAATGATGAATTGGCATTATGTGTGGCCGAGTTGTTAAGGGAAAATGAGTCTTTAAAGAAGAATCGATTAGAGAATGAGACAAAATCTTTAGATCGGATTAAATCCATATTGACAGACATAGATGCCCTCAACACCAATCTTCATAACAAGAGTTTCACCATAGTTGCTTTAAAAATGAGCTAAGGAAAATTACTAGGAATGGTAGGAACACTAAGTCTGCAATATCGTCTACCTTGGAGAAACCAAATTCACAAAGGGCTAATGATCGATCTGTTGTCAGGCAACCAAATGCATTTAGGTCAGAAAGAATTAAACCATTCAAATCTAGAAATGCTTCCCAAGTCAAAGAGAACACTGTCTTGCCAAAATCAGTCGCCTCACTAAAGCCTTCACATTCTAATGCTCAAAACTCTAAGTTCAGGAATATAAGGAGATCAACTAGTCCACATAAGAAGCATCAAATGGCTGACCACTCCCCTAAGAAACAAACTAATTGCAAAAGGACCAATGTTCAGAACAGGGAAATGGTTACATCTTCTTCTGTAACTAAAGGATCTAACTCTGCTAGCTACTGTCTTAAGTGGATGCCTACAGGTATATTATTTAAGTACACAGGATCCAAACGGACTTACTCACCTAGATCTTGTCTTAAGTGGATGCCAACAGGGAAAATCTTCAAGAATGTTGAACTTAAAGGATTCCATCAATGATACTCCTAGGCTTTGTTGTAAAACATCCAAAGATGAGGATACAAGCGTCACTAACCCATCTATTTGCAATACTACATGTGCTATTAGTGCAAATTTTCCTCGATCCTTTTCGGTACAATGCTCAATTCAATCATGAATATCATGACCGGTTTCCAACAGAATCAAGGCCGCCACTCGTGAATTGTAGCTTGTCGAATTGATGTATCTCGTGCTTTGACTCTGATCGCCTTGACTCGGGACTCGTTCTCATAATCCGTGTACAAATTATTCCACATTAAAAAAAAAAAAAAACTTTCATATATATTTTTTCTTTCTTTCTTTTTCTCTACACAAAATTAAACTTTATTCAAAATTTAATAAAATATGTATCTTTTGGTATCGATAACATCTACGATCCTAGAAATGTCATTCAATAATGACACGGGTCCTTAGATGAAGGTCGAACAGAAGCTATACTTTATTTTAAAAGGGGGTTGTGTTTCAATCAATGTTCACTCACTCTTAATTCGTGACACTGATTGAGGGGAGAATTTCTCAACTTGTCTCTGCATGATTGTTATAAGTATGACATGTGCTCTCTGGTTTGCTGTTGCATGTTACTTTTCTTGGAATAACTAACTCTGTGCTTAATCATGTTTCTTTATGTGCTTTGTGCTAGGTGGTTTGTCCATGATATGATTAGTATGAGACTTGTCAATTTATTGAGCTTAAGTGATGCAATTTGTGTGTTCTTAATTGATGCGATTTGTGCTTACTTAAGCTATGCGATTTGTGTTCTTGCAAAAATGTGCGATTTGTGGTGAGTTTAAACTATGCGATTTGTCACTCTCATCAGTCCATAAGCGACTTGTTAAGTGCAGGGACCATTTGTGCAATTTTCTAAAGTTAAATCATAGTATAAATATGTGAGCGATTTGTCTTTTGGTCAATAGTCTCCTAAACCTAGTCAAACTTTCACACGAACTACTCTCTCTCCTTCAGTCTTATAAGCGATTTGTGCAAAAATTGTTGAGTGGTATGTTTTTAATCTATTGATCACAAGTATCAATCTTTTTCATCAATCATTAGGACCTAACCAACACCTCTCTCTTGCAGATCCTTCTTTCCTATCCCTCGACTGATCGATTATTTTAGGTTTGATGATTAATATTTTTTGTTGTTGCTTCTGCTTGTGTAGATAGGTTAAATGCTAGTATGATTTGTTTAAGCTTAGATTCATGCGTGTTGTGCTTAGATTGATTTAGTCTGTTCTTCGTCTCCTTTCGTGCGCACCTCGCGCAGGTGTGGATTTGATGTGTGTTATGGATATCATTAGCGGTTTGTGTTTAGAACTTTGTTGGTTTAATTTCACTCCTTACTGTAAGATTTGTCATGTTTAACTTTCATAGGATGTGTTTTCAGTGTGTTGGTGTAATATCATGTGCATGATTTCTGGTAGCGATTTGTCTCAGGTTTCTTAAAAGCGATTTGTCTTTAATAACTGATGTATGCGATTTGCACAAATCATACTGAGTCAAGCGATTTGTTTCGTGATAATTTTGATGCGATTTGTCGTATCAATAAATAAAGCGATTTGTCTCTCTACACATTCCTTATGCGATTTGTCTAGCAAACTGATGTATGCGACTTGCTCTAAGTGATTTGTCTCATGCGTTTTGACGCATGCTACTTGTTGTCTTTTGTTGACTCTTGCGACTTGTCCTATATGCTGTATTTTATGCGATTTGGTGTCTGCTAATGCGACTTGTCCATGCTTACATACGATTTGTACTGTATTACATGAAAATTGTTAGTCACGTTTGGTCTGTTCCACACTTATATCCAGTAGACATGGAATTGTTATGAGGATTGATCCAGTAACTGTATATCACCTAACTATGCTTCTGGTTACTATTGTTGTCTTGTGTATGTTCCACAGAAATACAATGGCAGACACAACTTCCTTAGATAATCCAGTTATTAATGCTCCACCAGTTGTGCTTACCGATGAGGAACTTCTTCCTCACCATGAATGGGTTGATATTGCTAAAAGCAACTGCTACTTGGATGTGAACAGAAATCAACCAAACCCTATCTATCGAATCGCTATTGATATCCTGAAGAACACCAACTTCTTTGGTGCCCTAACCATGAGGTGTAATATACCTGCTATTTATCTACAACAATTCGGAACAACGCTACATGGGAGGTATGATATTGACTCGAAACTCTTAGGGAGACCCTTGAAATCACACCTCGAGATCCTACTAATCCTTTTATCCCACCACCAACTCTCGATGAACTAATGGATTTTGTGGAAGAACGGGATATCCTACAAAACTAACACGGTCTCTCGCCATAATCACCAATGATATGCATCAACCACGAGAGCCATTGCCACCATCCTCAACCTATGTTTAACCGGAAAACGTCTGGTTTGACAAGTAAGGGCTCCAATCTTACAAATCGTGTGGGAATTGTCAAACAAAGGAATGTCAATTTTGCCAAACGCATTTGGGAAGAATTCTCATTGGCCATGGACACATTCATCACCGACAGACAAAACTTCTTAAATCAAGTCAAGGGAAGGAAAGCTGACAACAAGAGGGTGATTCCTAGCATTCGGTTCTCTAAGTTAATCATCCAACACTTGCAGTAGAAATATCAGTTCAATCCAAGAAAAGAAGCAGTTTTACATGAGGCAAGCAGTGAATTTTGCTTGGTAACTTGAAATATGTTGCCAAAGGTACGAACAAAGTGATCTTTGGCATGGCAATTCCTGAAGCTTTACTCACTGAACGAATCAAGAAGGCAGATTACTTAAAAAGATACTTAAAGCAGGCCTCCGACACAACCACTGAAAACACACCCAAATCTACTCCCTCTCAACCCAAATCCATACAATCAGATTCCACCTACTCAAGTCTTCCCAAGAGGAAGAAGAGACTTGATACTTCAGTATCTGCTGAGTCTCCACCTCAAAAGCAAAAAAGGAGAAGGAAAGACGCCGAAAAGGGAAAAGATGAAGGATCCATAGTTCTTAAGAGACAGATGAGTTTGATGGATGAAGACGAGGCTGCATTACAACAAGGAATCCAACTGAGTTTGGAAACTCTAAACATGCCTCAAAGACAACCAGTAGGAGGGGTCGTGTTACAAGAACCTGTGTCTGCATCACACCAAACAACTCCAGTTGCACAAGGTAAAGGCAAAGGAATTGCTGGAGAAGAAGCTGTACAAGCAGCTCAAATGTTGCTAACCTTCTCCACTCCGACTCCGAAAACAACAAATCAATTTGAGCTCAAGAGAAGAAGCGTTGAATCATCCTCAGCTCAAGAGCATATTGGAGTGGAGAAGGATATGTCTGACACGCAGAAGGAAACTCTTGCTTCTAGTGATACTCAGTCAGAAAGTCAGGTGACAGCACCTTTTACTAAAGAGGTTCCAGTACTTGAGACAGAGATTGGTCATGCGGACACTGACAGACATACTACAGAGGTTGAGGGTAATGAACTGCTGGAAGGCTCACAGGAGATCCCTGAGCCAAGATCTGACGATCACCTCCATCCGGAAGATACTAACATGTCCACAAGATCATTGTCATCACTGAAGAATATTGAGCCTGACATTACCTATGGTGATCAATTCCTAAAGGACAGACCCTCAGATATCGAGTCTGACAAACAAAACGATGAAAAGGAGGAGGTTCAGTCTATGTTCTCGGTCACTATTCAACAAGACACATCAACCATTCCTCCCATGTCGGTCCGATTGTCACCTCATCATCAACTACTCCACTTCCACCACCCGCCTCCGCCAAACAACCGCACTTCCACCACCAGAACCTGCTTCAGTTCCATCACCAGTTGTCACAATTAGTGACATTGTCACACCACCGGCTTCACCACCTCCAGCTAAGTCTACAGAGCAACTACTTGCAGAAGCACTTAAAAGAATCAAAGTCCTCGAAAAGCACCATTTGCCCGAATCCGTCACGCAACTGGATCATCGTGTATCCAAGCTGGAGAACCTTAACTTCGATACTGATGTAGCAGATGCCATTGAAGCAGGAGTTAAAGATGTTGTAGAATGGGCAATGCAAGCTCCACTGCTTCAACGGTTTAAAGACTTGCCTATTTCAGATATGAGAGCAGTTCTTTCAGATAAAATGTATGATGCTAACGAGCATTTGGATGAGGTCCATAAGAAGTTATACGAGACTCTCAAAGAATCGATAAAGCATGATAATCATTTGCAGTTTCTGGAGGACATTCGAGAAAGAGAGGCAAAGAAGAAAAGGAGGACTGTTCTGATGGAAACGTTGCATAGAGGTCCTAAATCTCCACCACCTCCTCCTCCTCCAACTGGTGGAGCTGGAACTTCTGTCTTGATGGATCTTCTGACACAACCACAACTCATAAGACAAATCCACCAACATCTCCACCAAACCCTCTAATCAAACCAGTTCATCCGGTGGTCAAGGTACTCAGAAGACGTCTACAGCTTGGACCACGGTTGATTCCAGGTTTACACCCACATTCTCTACTATCCCAAAAGACCAGATGCTTAACGAAGATTCTTATGTTGTGCAAGAATCAGAACCTGAAGACGATGATGCTTCCACCAAATATATCCCTAAGCTGTCTGAAGATGAAGATTGGTTTGATGCATACATTTCGGGTAAACGCATTAAAACCTCTAGAGCTGCACCATCCAATGATACATCTCAAAGCTGGCTAACCAAAGAAAGACCTCAAACTCCTGAACCTTCATGGTCCATTCTTGAGTCTGACTCGATAATCCCTGACAACAATTGGGCAACTACCATTACGACCAACTATGAAGCCCCAGCAGAAGACTCTCTTCTTCACATCACAAGGGATATGGGAAGCTTCATGAAGTGGTTTTGTGAAAAGAAGGGAATCTAGTCAATCACTCCTAAAGACCTTGAAGGCCTAGCGTTTGAAATTGTCAAAGTCTTCCACTCTGATTCTGGACATCTTCAATACCAGATGGAAGAATGCCACAAGATGCTGAATGATCAAGTCAATGAGCATATCAGTCGCTTTGATGTCAACAACCCTCTACCTCTTGGCGGTGAACCAGGACAAATGACAATCCAATCAGAGTTCTTCTTCAACCGTGACCTGGATTATCTATGTGCTCGAATCAAGTAAATAAACCAAATTTTATCTATTTCAAGATGAAAGCTTCAACCTACATAGATCCGTGTCTTGAGCAAATGGTACCGATCAATTCGGGTTGACAAAGAACAAGTCTATGACATTCTTTGCCTCATATGGCATTTCTCATTGGTGGTTCAAAAGAAGAAATTCTACATTGACAGGCATGGTGCTGAAAAGAGACGCAAAGCAGTTCGATCAAAGCTGAGAATCCTAAGTGTGGTTAGTGTGGAAATCTTCCCAATTTATGGCTATGATTATCTGAAGAAAATCGTCCTGAGAAGAGCAGACTTGAAAGATCATGTTATTGAAGAAAACGACTTCAAACATTTGTTACCAAGTGATTTTGAAGATCTTTATCTTCTGAACCTCCAAGGACATCTTGACCATCTACCTATTCGAGAAAAGAAGGCTCTCTCTGCAAATCAATCTTTGGATAAGGGGTTAGTCATTCGACAAAGAGTTGGTCATTTTCAACTAGGTGTGAAAAGCTACCGGACTCGGTCAATCTAACGAGACCTCAATGGAAGCCACAGGGCATGAATTCCGTCACGACTAGACGGTGATTGACTCCCTAGAGCGCCCTCTTCACCGACAAATACGGTTCAAGAATGCTAATGAGGTTGTGCGAGCTATACAAGTTCAGTGATGGTACGCTTAAGTTGTTGAAGAAGAATTGAACTCAAGGGTGAAGGAAATCAAACTTGACTTGAAGCCGTGGAACAAAACGAGATTCTGGTCTGAACAGGATTTGAAGAGGTGTGAAGAGTTCATTGTTGCGATCGGACGAAGACTTAAGACAAGAAAGATCTTCCGCAGCCTTGAAAGTTTTGTGGGTGGAAGATTACGTGAAGGACATTACAAGCTACTTCAAAGAACTGAATGAAGACATCTTCCTTTAGTAGCTTTATTATGTTTAATATTATGTGTAATGTGGTGATTGTACTATGAACAACTATAAGTATGATGTATATAGTAGTGATAGGTTATGGCTTGTAGTTCCCCTTTTGTTCTAAAGGGGAACTTAGGAGTGTTCCATTTCTGATCAAATAAAACTGGACACATTTTTCTCCAACAAGTTTTTTCTTCATATTTAAATCACTTGAGATCCAAAATCTCAAAGGATTTGAAATTTTTGATCGGGGGAGAAAATGTGATATAAATATGCAATCTGATAAAAGGTGATCATTTTGATTCAAATTTGCATACTGCTCTCCCATATGTGCTAAACGCTTTCGAATCTCGAAGCACATATTGAGGGAGAGCATTTCAAAAGGAAAATAAACTTTCAAGGTACTAAGTTTTATATGTTTCAACATAAAGTACCTTGATTGATTTTCTAATGGTTTCTTTATGGCTTTTGTGATCGTGGATGTATTTCAAAAGAACTCCTTTCCTCTATGTGTTAAAATTATTCCAAATATCTCGATGCACATATTGAGGGGAGCAATTTTTTGAAAACCACATCCTTTCCCAAAAATATTTTTAACAAAGTATTTAAAATACTAATTTTGATCGGGAAAGTGATGTCGATATTTTTAGAAAATGTTGATCAAAGAAGTGAATTCTTAATTCTCAATCAAGATTTTTCAAATCCTCTTGCCTCCATGTGCCAAAATGATTTCAAACATACGATGCACATGTTGAGGGGAGCTTTTCTAAATATCAAAAACAATTCGGTACAAAATGCTTTGATAATAGATCACAAGTACTGGATTGATTATTCAAAAGGTTTTCAAATGGTTTCAATGGCGTAAGAACAATACCAAAAGACCAACGAAATTTATTTTATGCATGGAGATATAAGGATGGTTAGGTTAGGTATTTGTTCCCACGATCCCGCCAGAGCCGGAGGATCTACCGAGGACAATCCACTAGATAGTGTGGAAGTCCTTAAGTATGATGAAAAAGGAGAAAAGTGAGAAATGGGAAGAGTGCGGACTGAGATAGAGCTAGAACTGGAATAAACCCAACAAGGTTCTAGTTATGAAGTCTCGGTAAGCATCGAAGGGTTGAAGAATGAAAAAGAATTGAATGTGAAAAGGGTGAAAAGAAATAGCCCTCCATTAATTCAACCTTAGGGCAAAACCGGGTTCAATACATATGCTCTTGGTGGTTACTAAGGTAACACCGTATTGAAGACAAGACGTCATGGACCCAAAGGACGCACTATACTACAACTTCCCAAGCTACTCAAGTTCCTCTTAAAAGGACTTGTTTCATTCTCACGGGAACCTACATTATCTATCGACTTTCTCTTAGAGATTGTTGATATTGAAGAAGAGACCCTCTCCCGTCTCCCAACATAGGAACCAAATGTGCACTATTGAGTCTAGAGCCACGAGATCATCAATAAATCTCTAAGACACAATCAATGAAGACTCTCTGTTTCACACAATGTGGAAAGTGAGATTATATCTTAAGAGTCCTACGATTATCCTTGTGGTATTGCGAACATCCGAGTGATATGTAAAATATTCACAATGAAGATGGAAATCCTTCTAGAGCCAACATCAAACAAGCTCTTGGTAGGTGACATGTGAGATCTATCCAATAGATCAAACTTGTGACAACCGGATTGAAACAATGGGGAGATTCAATATTGAATCAACCTTGGTCCAGAAATGGATTGACGGATACCTTTGAAAAACGGTCGTTGTGCTTAAAATTCTTTTCACTAGCACATCGATTGTGTATTAATATTTCTAAATAAAGGTGTTTATGATTGATAATTGATTTTCTTTAAAACCTTCGTTGTATTGCAAAACACTTTATATTAAGCGATACGATTGTTTTTCAAATCACTTTTCATCAATCGGTGAATCTCAATTCGTTGGTTCACTCACCCGTGTTGTCTTCTTTGAGACGTTCCGGTTTGAGAACAACTAGAGCATTGCGAAACCCGTCAAGGAGATTCTTAGAATTCTACTTGATCACAAGCGATTGTCTCGATCAACGGGGAACCGTGGGCGTGTACCTCAATTCAACGAAAGTGATCAAAGACACTTTTGTGCGCTTTATTGCTAATCTGTTGTATGCGTACACCCAACGTTTGCGTACCGATCATAATTGAGAGGTCAATCCATAGCCGCATGCTCACACAACACATTCATTTCTAAAGAAATCATGATAAGTGCATCAACGACTCGATATTTTTCACTCCATGCTTCGCTACGCTGCCGCAAATATCATGAATCAACTAAAGCTTCCTACTACTCGATGAGAAGAAATCATGATCCAAAATGTGAGCATGTCGGTCCATAAGTTACTACCTCACATGTTGGCAATCCAACAATCAAATAATTTAGAGATGTTATGATGTTGATGATCTCAAATAAAGCTCTTGATCACATACCCATGAACCACTCCAAGTCAAGGAATCGTTACTATTACATGATGTTCAAAGTTGTTGGAGATATAAAGTCTCGAGCTCGAACATCAATGATTATAGATTAATTGCTAGGTAATTATTAGGGTGACTCCTTAGGGGAGATTGTTAGGATTTGGAAAATCCATGAAGAAGTGTCGGTCACCCCAACGTATGTTTAGCATATCATAGCTCGTAGACGTAATAGCATATTAGATAGATTAGCAGTAGTGTAAGTAACACCGTGGAGGACGGACGGGTCTTTACCCACTGTATGCCTGATCCACAGCCCGAAGGAGGGCGTAGTCATTTGTATAAATAGCCCTCTCCCCACAAGGGAGAGAGTTGGATGTTCATTTGGTAATCTAACCTTCCATATGTTTTATCTCACTAGAATATCCCACTTTCTCTCTCTAAAATCTTAAACCATACGCCCCACTTATGTTATGATATGATGTGTTTATGAAATCAAAAGAAACTATGCTACAAAGATCTAGTTATTTTTGGGCGATTTTTCCTTTTCTTTTACGACTTGGGGAATTGGTCTCTTACCACCACAAAATAACTATCACTTTAAGGAATTACGTTGTAGTGCTCAGTGTCACATTGAATTGTGGATTTTCAAGAGGTGATGTACGTCTAATACTTGATGGTTGGTTGGTTGAAGAGTATAGAGTACTTAGAGATTCAAAAGGGCATGAATTCTTGGCACCGCTCTTTGTTACATATGTGCAAGTTTAAGTCGCGAGTTCGGGTTAGTTTACTTCAGGGTCAAATTCATCATATTGGGTTTTCTCCATCAGCTGTCACGACAAAGAGCCTACTGAATGATAATGGGGTTGATTACAAGTTTGCCAAGAGTTGATGAAAAGAGAGAGATAATGACGTTTGAACACAAAAGTTCAAGCCTCGTACTCAAAAGAAAAGAAATGTGTACGCTTCAGTGAGCATTATCTTTGGAAGAAGAGAAATCTTCTTATTTATGACCATTCTCATCAACATGCTTCATACTGTTTCCATGCGCTTTCAGTTATCAAGTGAACCGGACTATCGTTGCTAGTTCTCCCATTCCACTTGCTCAATTAAAATGGTGATGGCGACATCATTTGTAACCTTTGAGGGGGAGAAGTGTGAAGAGACTACACTTTAAAGATATTCACTTGTTTAATCAAGAATGACATCTCCGTATGCAATTCTTGAGGGGGAGAAGAAGTATGATAATTCTACATGTTGAGTTATATTTGAGAATATATGGTCATACGGCTACTAACTCATGTAAGAACCGAGCTTTCTTATCGGGTCATCTTCACATGGAGTTTCTTCTAAGATCCGTTGGTTGACATCTTCTCACGGACTGATGAGATTAATGATAAAGTGCTTCTAGTTGTTAGGTTGATTTCTTTGATGAACATCTTTCTGTTCTTGTTTGATTGAGAGGGATCTTAGTTAAGGAGATTTGATACATATAAGTTAATTGGAACGCATTTGGTGAGATGAAGATGTTAACTTTCTATTCCCCAAATGGAAAATCTAGAAGAAGGTCGAGTCTACAGTCGGTTCTACATTTTCTGCTGTATGTTAGAAGACTAAAAGACGAGTTGCATTGATTATCAAAAGACTTCTTCTTATTCTGGGCATTTCTTAAAAGATTGTCGATTTAGGGGAGAGCACTAATTGGGGGAGAGTGAAAAGCCAGATTTAATCCCCAATTAGACTTGCTCACATTCTTCCGCAGCAAGTTGATTCTCACAAGTGTTCAAGTGTTCTTCTCAACATATTTCTGGTATACGGGCTTATTATGTTTTGCTGATTCTAAAGTATCAAAACCAGCAAGGGGGAAGGAGACACGCATCTAAACGCGAGTAAACTTGATGAACTTAATACTTCTAAGTGATTGAAGATATCTCGGGAAGACAAATGTCATTACCGCAGAGAAACTCAATGTTTATCTCATCATGGCGTTTAGTGTTCGTGTTCCAACTACGTGGGGGAAGAGATGTAAGAGGCATTTACGAAGATAAAAGAGGTACACAAGTGTGTGATGATTTCGATGTTATCGCAATCTTGAGAGGAGAGATTGTGTACATTGGGGACGCCAATTTGTTTCACTTGAGAGCTTAATCGATGATTCGTAGATATAATCACTTATTCGGAGTTGACATCCGCAGATAATCGATGATTGACTGCTACTTCAATGTTATCTGTTATTCTCTCTTTGGGCATTCGGTGCTTCGAGTTCTTGGGCTTCATACACTTTCTTGGGGAGAAAAGTATACATCGGGGTTATTCTTTGGATATTGGACTTAATCTGATACTTTGATGTTATAAGTTTCTCCGTCTTTGGGTATATGTGTATTCGGGTTCGTGAGCTCTATTTCAAAGAGACTGACTGCATCAATTCATCTACTTGGGGGAAGTGGTTTCTTGACAACTTTTTGGTATGGATCGCTTCAGAATTCAGTGGAAAAGAAATATGAGAAGATTTTATTCAAGTGTGGGATGATTCTTTGCTGTTCTACTTGATGATATAACCTCGAAAGGAGATTCACGATGATCATTCTTAAGAGGAGCAGCAAGATCGATGATAATGGTGTGCTTCTTTGTGCATCTGGCTAAGGCAAGCTTGAAATAGAGCTTTGAATCTGCTCAAAAAAAGGATTTTCGGTTTGGGGGGAAGCTACCAAAGTCTCACTTTCAGAAGGCTCTATTTCTCTCTTCAATTCAAGAGCCCTTGGAAGCTTTGGTGGTGAAAGTTTAAGAGATGACGATTTCTATATTCTACAATGGGGTTGTTCGATATCCTTATCTCGGTACTCATATCATCATCTTCTTAAACTATATCATCTAAACTATCTTTGTAAATATTTATCAAAACAAAATACAAAAATATAAAACCAACAAAAGAAAATAGAAAATTATAAAACCAACAAAACCCATAAAAATCAAAAATTTGAAAATACCAAAAATATTGTTTTCAAGATATGTCTTACAGTATCGATAACATCTACGCCTTAGAAATGTCATTCAATAATGGCACAGAACCATAGAGGAAGTTCGAGCAGGATGTGTAAATATTTCTTTTCAAAACATGTCTCTTAATATGGCTTACAGTTATTTCAGACTGTAACCCGTGCTTAAACCATGGTTTGCTATTATTTCAGATAGCAACCCGTTCTTTAAGAAAGGAAAGTGTTGCGCTAAACCAATTTTCAAATATTTCGTGCACTTATCCTAAAAACAAAATGAGGAAAGTATGTCGAAGGACTGCTGTTCCTACTCAAATATTTTTCCTTCTAAAATTCTTCAGAAAAATATTTGTTTTAACAAAATGATGGTAAATGAGTTGCTTGAAAATCAATCAGAATCAAGTTTTCATAAATTTGCAAAACCCAATCAATGACTTCAGCTTATATAAAACTTTTGATAGAATGAGTCATTGATTGAGGGGTAGAATATTTTCAAATTTATATCATCTATCGGGCTTATCTAATTATCCTATGTGCTTAACTGAAAAAGATATTTGCCTATGTCGAAGGACTAGGAATCTAGGATATGATTGTTAGGATTAGATGACTATAGTTTGATAAACATATTATTCCCATGCTTTACATGATCTGATTGATATGCTAGATTGACTTTTATTAGTCGATTGCTGTTTGGGTGATGTCGACCACCATATATCTGTTTGTGTCCACTAACATATGCAGATATCATGGTTCATAAGATTGTTCCCAATCCGGATCCCACATATGAAGATGATTGGATGCCGAATGGAAAGGGCAACTATTTCTTGGGTCGACAAAAGAAGAAACGGAGCTTAATTGGATCTCTCTATGGATAAGTTGGCACGATAGATGCAACTTCAGAGATCTCACTGCATCAGCAGATGGTTTTCTTCTAGCCTTACAGCAACAACAGAAGCTTCTCAACCACCTAACGTATCTTTGTGCAGGATAAGTAGTGATGTACTATTTTTTAAACAATTTTAAAGTTATTGTTTTTGAAAATGGAAAAATATTTGTTTGAAAATTCATTGAACTAAATTTTGTAAATCAACCGGACTTTATTTTGTCAAATCTTAAGTCACTCAATCAACGACTACGGTCATTGATTGAGGGGGAGAGTGATTTCAAATTAAATATTTTCAAACGATATTTCTTCATAAAAGTCCGTTTTGTACAATATAAAGTGGTGATCTAAAGATTTAATGTTATGTCATGGTATGATTTTCTTTAAAACCCAAAGATCTTTCAAAATGAAATTCTTTCTGTTTTTGTTTGATTGTGAAATTGTTTTATTTTACTTAAAGATCTCTTAAAAACTATCATATCTGACACTAACAATCTTTAATGTCAAAAAAAATTGGTCCATATCAGTCATTTTTCAAGAATTAAATCATGCCACGTCTTTCCCTAAAATTTTCTAAATAATTTAAATCAATTGGGATCACAAAACTCAAAAGGTTTGAAATTTTTTATCGGAGGAGAGATCGTGATTTAAATCTCAAATCGGTTTTAAAGGGTGATTGTTTCATAAGCACTCCTTCCTTCATGTGCCAAACGATTTCAAATACATAATGCACATGATTGAGGAGGAGCATTTAACCAAAAACCAGAAAAGTATTTAAACATGGCCACATTTTCTCCCATGTTTTCTAAACCTTATTAAATCACTTGGGATCCAAAATCTCAAAGGGTTTGATATTTTTGATCGGGGGAGAATTTGTGATTTAATTATGAAATCTGATAAAAGATGATCGATTTGATTCAAAAGTGCATGCAGCTCTCCCATATGTGCTAAACGCTTTTGAATCTCATAGCACATATTAAGGGGGAGTATTTCAAAAGAAAATTAACTATCAAGGTACAATGATTTCTATATTTCAATATAAGTACCTTGATTTATTTTATAATGGTTTCTTAATGGCAAATGTGATCGTGGAAGTTCTTCAAAAACCTCTTTCTTCTATGTGTTAAATGATTTCAAATAACCAACGCACATTTTGAGGGGGAGAATTTACCAAGAAAATCAAATGGCTTTTTCCACGGAAATTGTGATCCAGAAATTATTTCAAAAGAACTCTTGCCTCCATGTGCTAAACAATTTCATAATCATATGCACATGTTGAGGGGGAGCATTTCTAAATGATCAAAACAATTAAGGTACAAAATGCTTTGATTTTATATCACAAGTACCTTGATTGATTTTCCAAATGATTTCTCAATTGGTTTCAAGAAGAAAAGAACAATACCAAAAGACCAACCAATTTACTTTATGCATGTGGTTAGGTTAGGTATTTGTTCCCACGATCCAGCCAGAACCGGATGGATCTACCCAGGGACAATCCACTAGATAGTGTAGAAGTCCTTAGGTATGATGAAAGAAAGGAGAAAAATGAGAATACGGGAAGAGTGCGGACTGAGACAGAGCTAGTACTAGAATAAACCCAACAAGGTTCGAGTTATGAAGTCTCGGTAAGCACTGAAGGGGTTGAAGAATGAAAAGAAATGAATGTAAAAGGGTGAAAAGAAATAGCCCTCCAATAATTCAACCTTAGGCGAAACCGGGTTCAATACATATGCTACTTGGTGGTTACTAAGGTAACGCCAGGTATTGAAGACAAGGCGTCATGGACCCGATTGACGCACTACACTAAACTTCCCAAGCTACTCAAGTTCCTCTTAAAAGGACTTGTTTCATTCTCACGGGAACCTACATAATCTATCGACTTTCTCTAGAGATTGTTGATATTGAAGAAGGAGACCTCTCCCACAGTCTCCAGATAGGAAACCAAATATGCACTATTGAGTCTAGAGCCAAGAGATCATCCACAAAATCTCATTAGGACACAAAATTAATGAAGACTTGCATTTTTACACAATGTGGAAAGTAAGTATATATTTAGAGTCCCACGATTATCCTTGTGATATTGCAAGAACATCCGAGGATATGTAAAGTATTCACGATGAAGATGGAAATCCTTCAGAGCCAACATCAAACAAGCTCTTGGTGGGTGACATGTGAGATCTTTCATAAGATTAAGCTTGACAAGCGGATAGAAACAATGGGAGATTCATTCTTGAATCAACCTTGGTCCAGAAATGAATTGACAAATACTTTTGGAAAAACCGTTCGATGTACAAATCTTCTTTTCTAGCACATCGAATGTGTATTCTTTTCAAATACAAAAGTATTTACGATTGAAAATTGATCTCTCATAAAACCTTCGTCGTGTTGCAAAACTCTTTCTTCTAAGCAATACGCGATTGTTTTCAAATCAATTTTCATCAATCGATGAATCTCAATTTGTCGGTTCACTCACTCCTGTTGTCTTCTTTGAGGCGTTACGGTTTGAGAGCGGCTAGAGTAGCCGAAACCCCGTCAAGGAGATTCTTCGAATTTTACCGATCACAAGCGGACTGTATGCGGATCAATAGGGAACGTGGGCGTGCACTCAATTCAACGTAAAGTGATCAAAGACACTTTTGTGCGCTTTTATTGCTAATTGTTGTCTGCAGGAACACCGACGGTTGCGGTGATCGTAATTGAGAGTCAATCCATAGCCGCATGCTCGCACAACACTTTCATATCAAAGAAATCATGATAAGTGCATATCTTCATCAAGTGACTCTGATATTTTCACTCCATGCTTCTGCTACGCTGTTGCAAATATCATAATCCAAAGAAGCTTCCGCTACTCTGATAAAAAGATATCATTATCCAAAACTGTGAGCATGTCGGTCCATAAGTCACAACTTCACATAATAGCGATACAACAAAGGATGAGTCAGAGATTTGCTGTGGTTGATGATCTCAAAGCTGGCTCAAAGAATCAAAGATGTGGATCAGTTCAAAGACCTCCACTGAAAGTACAAAATATGCGGACTTTGAAGAGTCACTGCTCAAGCACAAAGATTGTGGAATTGAAGAATTGAAGTCTACGAGCTCAGAACAGAAGACAAAGAAAGAATGCTAGGATTCGAAATGTAAATCATGGGGTGACCTCCCTTAGGGGGAGATTGTTAGGAATTGGAAATTCCATAAGGAAGTGTCGGTCACCCCAATTATAGTCTAGCATATGTTAGCTCGTAGACATATCGTTATTTACGTTATTCAGTAGTTAATTAGTTAGTTATTAGTTTAGAGCAACACCGTGGAGGAAGAACGGGTCTTTACCAGCTGTATGCGATCCACATCCGAAGCGAGGAGGGCGTATTAGTAACTATAAATACCCTTCCATACTTGGAAGGGTGGAGCTCTTTCAATCTAACATTTTCTTTTGTTTTAACTCTCTTTCAAGAACTCCCTCTACTCTCTTCATATCTCTAACATGGCATACTTGTATAATCATCTCCGTAGACCACCCGAATCATCAAACAACATATTATGTATGATCCTACAAAGGTTTTTTCGACCGAACCCTGCTTATCAGCATTCCTATACTCCCACAACCTGGCATAGTGTTCTCTCAGCCCTCCTTCATAATCAAATAGTGCCCTCTGTTTAGCTCTCATGCACTGACCAATGCTTACATTAATGTGATATTTTGACCTTATGTCTTCTTTCATCTTCAGTAAAGGAGTGAAAGGGTCAACAATGAGTTCATTGGCATAATGGTGTGCTATCCATTTGTATGTCACCAAGCTACCTAGGTTGTAATTCCTAGAACATTTGTGTTTAGGCTTTAAAGATTTGATTTGGAAAGAATTCTCAGTAGACATCCAAGAGGCATATAATCTAAAACCACAAAAACTTTTATCTTTATTACTTGACCTAACAGAGTTCCTTTTAAGCTTGCCCTTTTTTGCAGCCTTCTTAGGTGACTTAGAAGTACCCTCACCATCTTTTGAACTACCCTCAACATCTTTAGAACAACCCTTACCAACCTTTTTCATCATCTGTGATGCTCTTTTTTTTATAGTATTAATTCCAGCACATCTTCCTGCTTTCACATCCTTAGCTCACATACTAAGACTTGCTTCCAATCATTTCTCTTAAACCACAGTTGATACCCATTGGCTACCCCATAATTGGCTAAAGCAAGTTTAAGTTGTTCATGGGTCTCAAATTTCATTCCTAATACACGTTCCATTTTATCCCAATCTTGTGTAGGATCATGTCTTGGATAAATGACACCTGGCTTAACTCTATACTTAGGATCTACATTTTCTGGGTCTTCATACACTTCTATTGCACTTACATTGACAAGTTTATCAATGAAACCTCTAAAGTGACCACTATTAGAACACAATTTGGTAAGAAAATGGTCTTTGGTAGACACAATCTTAATTTCTATGTTTTCATCACCTTCATGAAATAATTCCACATCACCTAAATCTTCTTCATCACTAGAACAATATGCATTACTAGATTCATTTCCTAAATCAACATTAATGGATTCTGCATGGTCCCTAATATCTATAGCATCATCATCAAAATGTTCAGCATACAAATCAACTACCCATTTTGATTCATACCCAGTTGTTAAAAAAGCCTCAACATTAGCATCAGTCTTAATTTCTTTAATCCCTATTCTTAATGGGGTGCCTACTTTGCAGTAATAAAGCCTCTTAAGTGGAGCATGCACTAAATGCTTAACTACATCAAAAAGATCAACAAACGACATACCTTCAAACCTAATATCTGTGATTTGCTTTTCATCTCCTTCCATATAATCGAATGGTTTTACTGTGAACATCCCACCGTGCTTTAAGTTAACTGTGAAAACACGATTCTTGTCAGGTTTACCTTTACCCATTTTGGTTATTACATGTGAATATTGTCAATTAGGGTTCTTGTGAGAATTGGGAATTAGGGTTGTGGAATTGGGAATTAGGGTTCTTGTGAAATTGGGTGGAAAACGTTTTGGTGAAGTAAGTTGGTGGGAAAACGTTTTAATAATTTTTTTTAACTTTATTATATGAAAGTACAATTGTAACCGGTTGCACCGGTTACCAGTTGCAAATCTAGCCAATATGTGTAACAATGGAACACAACACAAAGTTTTATTGGTGATACTAATATTTTTGAAAGTTCATTACCTAACATTAGAAATTTCTAAAAGTTCATGGGTAATAAGTGTAATTAACCCTATAAATAAATAAGATAACAACGAAATATAAAGAGCAAGATAATAGTAAAAAGTTAGAAAGATCAAACCACAACACGAAGATATATAGTAGTTCGGTAACGAAGCTCCTCTTCGCCCTACTGCATTCCCCGAGTACCCAACTCGAGAGTTCACTTCACTATATCAATAAGCTCCCTCTAGTCCGAGAAAACCATACAACGTCGCTTACACCAATTTTCGACACTAAGCTAAATGTCAAGTTCTAATCAAGCTAGAACTAATCTCACTTACACACATATTTTTAGGACTAAATACTAACCCGATCACTCACGTATTTCCAGGACTAAAATATTTAGAGGCAACAGAAATTTTTCCGTTACAAAGGGACGGTCCTACGGTTCCCTTATATTTAGTGGAACCGTCCCAAACAGACGCTCCACTTTTCTTTTTGTAGTGAAGCTGTTCTCTGGTGGAGGTTTGTCTAAATTGGGAGGAAAAATTAGTTTTGATTATTTTTCTAATAAAACATTTTTTAAATATAAAAAAATAATTTTTCTAATTATTTTTTGTAAAAATATGTTGTCACTTTTGTAAAATGTAAATTTTATGACACAAAATTATTTATTTGATCATCCATTAAGTTTATTGTTTGTTATTCGTACATTTAGTGATTTTACGTCGAAATAAAAATTTACGACTAATAACATGTTTATGTAAACTTTGACGTAGAATGTTTTTACATATTATCAAAACGTAGAAAGATCGAAAAATATAAAAACGTTTTTAGACATTGTTTGTATTAACAGAGTATTTGATTTATATAAAGTTAAGCTTTATGGATAAGGGTGTTTAAAAAATTGTGAAACCGACAAACCGAGCCGCTCAATACAAAACCGCAAAAAACGATAACCAAGAAACCGAAACCAAAAGAACCTGAAATCGCAAAAACCCTTTTATTACGGTTCGATTTCGGGTTTTATTTACAAATACCTGCAGTACTCGAACCAAACCGTTTTTAATATACATGTAGTTTTTAACAATATATTCATAAAAGTATATAAGCATTAACTACATGTATTCAAGTTTAATAACTTTTTTTATATGTCTCGGTTCATTTAGATGCTTTGTTTATCACTTTATTGTGTCTTATCGGATGTATTTTAAGCCTTATCAGTTATAATGCTTAATATTATGATTTAAGCTCATTTACATAGCAAACATTTACTCACATACCAAAAAACAAATCTCATCCACTCATTTTTAACAAACTCACTTTCATTTTTTTTCAAATATTAACATTTCTTAAACCGTTAATCGTTAATCGTTAATCGTTAAGCAAAAAAAAATATATTATCGCGACAAGCATTTAGTATTCTTCTATAGATATGCACTTTGATATATTTTCGACAATTTTTTTTTTTCATTTTTTCATGTTTTTCACATTTTTTCTTATTTTTTTTCCTTCTTCTTCGTCGTTGAAACTTGCATAATACATTTTTCCGAATTTTTGTTTCTATCGCATCATTTGGAAAAACTTGATTATGATAATACGTACTTTGATTAAATAAATAGATGTGGCATTGATAAATTGATATGTCTAAAAAATAATCACAAGTTCTATTTTGTCATGCCGAACGTAAACGTCATGTCTTTTTCTTTCTTTTGTTTTCGTCAAAGCTTTAAATAGCGGCAACCAATAATTGCACAATTTTAAAAGTACGTACAAACTATGGTCTACTAGAAAAAATTATATTTGCATTTTCTATGAAAACAAGTCTTCAAAGTATTATTGAGACAGAGTTATTTTATGCATACAATGACAGTATGATTTATCTGAGTACATCAATCATCAAATATGAGCCATAAAAAAGAGCCAAAAAATACTATTACCATGACGATGAATGGTACCAGACAACGAGAGGCCGGTCACTAGGAAAGGGCTAATATGTACGACTACGGGTGAAGTGAATGCATGTAGACGGTGCATGTGATGATAGGTTTACCAAATAATTGGTCTGTAGAGTGTAGTTTAAAAAGGCTCTTAAGAAAGAATATCCATATATCGGTTGTGAATGATTGTTGAGACAACGAAAGCTTAACACGCTAGCTGAGGACATTGAAGCATGTGCAAGCGACCAAATATAAAAATTAGTATAACGTGGTCCTTATGGTCCATGTACCAGCCATAGCTGGCCATAAAAGGCGATTTAGCAAGATTGAAAAATACCAATCGATCGTCTTTCTATTTCCTACGAATAAGAAACTAAAGAGACTGTATCGTTTTTGTGAAACCTATTATGCATTGGGTTTTAAAGACTCGAAATCACAATACGTCCATATATACATAAATAAAGCTACACATACTTATAAATTTGATAATGTGTGAGGTATTAGGAGAATAATAATGTGTGAATATTTTGCTTTTTAAAATCAATTTAAGGAAAGATGAAAAGGCCGTTGATGTTTTTATGAATGTACCTCCACCAAGTGATCGAGTAGTATGGGTGTATTCTTTTAAGTTTTAACACATAATGTTGACCCTGAAAGCTACTTGTCCAAGCAATTTGGTATACCCACTCAACTCAACAATACATAAGGTATATTTTAAAACTCAAGGAATTAATTAGTGAATTATAAGACCACCCATATTCATATGGACTTTAAATTCAAGGTAGTCCTTTAATGAAGGGGCCGCCCGCAGTAGCTCAGGGTTCGAATCTTGGAAAAGAAGAGGTTCACTTATTAATTGTCGTCTTGGGGCGGATTAGTAGGGGTTTCCATCGGAGATTGAAATAAGATTTCGCTCGAGGAGCTCTAACAGGACCCGGTTTAAACAACGTAGTCTGACCTCATTGTCGAGCCATGACACGAAGACTTTATAAAAATTCACCTTTCAAAAGGTGTTGCATTTGATTTATAAGAGCAATCATTGAGCTTTTAAAGGGTTTAAATATTTATTAAATTACTAATTTATAAAGCTTTTGATTTTATAAATTTTGTTGTATTATGTAAAAAGGTTTTCAAGTTTATAAAATGCTTAATAATTACACATACATTAAATTATGAAAAAGTTTAAGATTTCAAACCTCTTCATTTCGCATGAACATGAACTATCAACTCACTATGATTTATAATTTTCCGAAAAGAGCTTTGATATAGGGACCTAATTAAAGGGACCTATTACATAAATGACTTTTACAATAAATGTACTGTACACGTTATGTATGCATTAGGTCACCTTTTAGGCCCCTTTAGTTAGGCCCATTTATCATTTTCCGAAAACATACTGTAAATCTTTTTATGTGTTTTAAACTTTTTGAAATCATCATAGTAGATGCCTTAACTTATTACTACCTCCCTCCCAAAATATAAGTTCATTTTGACGTTTCAAAGTCTTTTTCTTCTAACTCTGACTTTAATTATTTTTTTTCGTGTTATATAATAGTTGATGCAAAATATATAAATAGATTTGTAATTTAAATGTATTTTCATTGGTATACTTTTAATCAAATATTAAATAACACGAAAACAAATAATTAAAGTCAAAATCGAAATAAAAAAAATTTAAAATTAAAATCTCCCCATATATATATTAGAGGATCATGTCAACTCATTAATGGCACTTGGCAAAAAAGAATGCCATGGTGTCCAAAAAAATGTCAGCGTGTCACCATTTAATTATGTGTAAATGCCAGATGTTCAATACACACACGCCATTCTCACAAACACAACCTGTAACACATGCCATTCTCACACACTCTTCATCCACGATCTTGACAAAATAAGCACCGCAACACACGCGCATCTCACTTTGCTATCACCCCCAATTCATATCCCTGATCTTCAGCACCATATCAATTAACCTAAAAATTATCCCCAAATCATTTTATTTTGATTCATGATTCAAAATCATTATTGATAACCCTATCACTTCATCTAAAATGGTTTAAACACGCATAAAATGATCAGAGAATGATTTATCACAGCGCAATCAACTTCAATTTCTTGTCATTCTTCTAAGGTAATTTTTTATTTTTAGTTTTTGTTATGATTAAATTGAATTAGGTTATCCAGTAAGTTTTTTATGAGAAATTAGGGATTAGGTTTGTTAGTATAGTTTCAGGTTTTGGATAGAAGGCTTTCAAAAGAAAGACTATAAAGTGGTTGATCAACTTGCATACCAAATGTTTGATGAAAGTCCTGAATGATTTTTTTTTGAAAATCTGTTGTATTGGAATATAGCTTTTTACGTGAAGAAATTACATATTAAGTGTTTGAGCTATTCATAAAAAACATATCAAGTGTTCGAAGAATTTCCTAAATGCAGTTAATAAGTCACTTTAGCTACAAGTTACGACTTAAACTCAATTGTTAAACAATTTGCAGTCAACCTATATAATTATGGGATGCCGTAAATGTAATGTTGGCATTCCATGTGATATTAGACTACAAAAGCTCATAGAACATATATAATATTGGTCGTTTGATAATTGTATGAAAATAAGTGAGATTAGTCAAATGATTATACGTAGGTAGCAGTAACAATTGCGATTTTGATGTCTACTATAAAAATATATTAATAGCCAAGCTTTGAACTTTTGGGAGGTCAGATTTAGAATTTTTAAACTAATTATTAGCAATATGCTAATTTGTAGTCCCTATACCATTTCAATGAAATATGTTGATATTTCTTGCAATGACAATAATCTAAATAAGCTATTAATCTTGCATGTTCTTAAAGCGAAATATTGTTCTTAGGGACAAAATATTGTTCTTAAAGCGAAGATGTTTACCTCCATTGTCTGAGCTGGCAAAACCAGAGGACAAGCTTGCGGGAATTCGTATTGATGGGAAATCTAATGCACGTAGTAGGATGTACTTTTATGGATAGTCGAATGAAGAAAAATCGCTTGGTTGTTTACAGGTCATTCTATACTGGTATTGGGATGCATGATTTAGGATGATGGTACATTAGGCCCAGAAAAGTCGATACATGGCTTTCCAGAAGGATCTAAACTTAATTTTGTTACATGGTAACTACCATCATGTTTGATTATTTCCTTTATTGTACAATAGCACTGTGCTATTTTACCTATGTAGTGTTGTTAATTGATTTCATTTCTTTGTTCTTTATAAGGTCACCTGATGGCAAGCATTTAGCCTTCAGCATTTGGCAAAATGAGGTAATCACCAACATATATAACTAATAATGAAACACAGTTATAAGTATTTGGTAGTAAAACAAGTATGCATCAACTATCTTTGATTTTCGCTTAGTGTGTACTCTAACCCGTGTGAATAATTGGGTTGAACAGGTGGAAGATGTTGATAGTAAGCTAAGATTATGGGTTGCAGATGTTGAAACAGGAAAAGCTAAGCCTTTATTTCAGTCATCGGACGTGTTTCTCAATGCAATTTATGACCAGTATGTACCATTTTATGTAGAGTTGCAAAATAAGCGATTCGGGTGGGTTGGGTAATGGTTTAAGACAGGTTTGGATCAAAAGGGTTATGTTTTAGTGTTGGTTGGTTTGACCCTAAAACATATTATAACATTCGCGTCCAAAATTAAAAATAATGTGCTAATGTTTATTTGCCTTAGTAAGAACGACACTAATAATCCAACTCTTTTTATTATAGCAACAATTTAGCAGTTGTGTCGCACTTTAAATCACTTTAAATGACATTCAAACCGTATGACGGTTTTGTCTATTTGACCATTTTATTTAGAGGGTGTTTTGGATTGCATATTTTTAGGGCTTATTGGCTTATTGCTTTTAACGGAAAAAAGCACTTTTGAAGTGCTTGGATATTCTTGGCTTCTTGTATTATCGCTTATAGTCTGATGAAATAAGCACTATCTAAATACTACATGGGCTGGTATTTATTTTATAGTGCAATCCTGAACACCCCCTTTGTAAATTCTTCTTGCTTAACCCATCAAAGATATAAGATAACCCAAATTAACCCACTTGAATGGGTTGAAATTTGTAAAAAAAAAAAAAAAGAAAAAAAGAAATAGAAGAATGGGTTGAGATTACTACCTGTACTTTTGGTTTGAAATTATACAATTTAACTTCCATCCCAACTTCTTTGGTAATAATAACCACTTTCTTCTAACTTCCAGGTATGTGTGGGTGAACAATTCAACTTTCTTGGTTTGTACAATCCCAGAATCTCGAGAAGCCCCCCCCAAAAAACCGTTAGTGCCTGCGGGTCCCAAAATCCAATCCAATGAGCAAAAAACCGTCGTTCAATCATGAACCTACCAAGATTTACTCAAAGATGAGTATGATGAAGATTTATTTGACTATTATGCCACATCACAACTTGTGGGAGATTTCCTAAAAATATTGACTTGTGGAGAGCTGATGGAAATTTTTTAAGGACACTTTGTGATTTACCCGTTGCTGAAGACATTCCAATTGCAGCTAATAGTGTTAGAAAAGGCATGCGTTCCCTAAATTGGAGGGCAGATAAACCTTCTGAACTCTATTGGTATGTCTTCTTTCTGCTTAGAATAATATCACGTGGTTGCAGCTACTTCCAAACTTGATTATCTAGAATAGATTAATAGATAATAAGGTAACCGGAATTACCCAAACGCTAAACGTCTGACCATCTGGTACTAGAGTCTAGAAAATACAATAATTAAACAATCACTTATGAAATGCAATGCCAAACACCCCCTAACTCAGTAAGTAATTGTTTGGTTAAAGGGTGGAGACACAAGACGGGGGCGATGCTAAAGTAGAAGTGTCTCGTGACATAGTCTACACACAATCTGCTGATGCCCCTCAAGGTGAAGAGCCAAAGATCTTCTTTAAGCTCGATCTTCGTTATGGGTAAGTATATAATCAAACCCCCTCCCAAAACACACACACTAATGATACTACATATGAGTTAGGTTTAAAAATGGCACATTTTTAATGTTTGCAGAGGAATAAGCTGGTGTGATGATTCACTTGCATTAGTATATGAATCTTGGTACAAAACACGTCGTAAAAACACAGTTGGTCTCCCGCAGGTCCAACGAGACTCACGCGTTGTTGTTTGATAGATCATCGAAGATGTATACTCTGACCCTAGTTCTCCTATGTTTAGAAGAACTCATGCTTGGACTTATGTTATTGCAAAGTTTAAAAAGGAAAATAAAGAAGGCACATATTTATTACTAAATGGAAGCGGTTCTACACCAGAAGGAAACATACCTTTCCTGGATCTCTTTGACATGTAAGTGATTCATTTTATATAAGGTAATAGCTTATATAGATTATTGTTGTTCATTAGAAGCATGGGAATGTTGATAATGATCAATCTTGGCATTCAATGAATCATTGTCAAGAGTTATTAGCATCTTAGGACTATCTCCCAACCATGGTTGTTAGGTGATCCGGGACTGCAAATCTTAGTTTTTAAGGCAAGTGATTCAGGTTTTTTTAATCTACAGTTGGACCATATAAGAATCAGCAGTAGCACTAACATTTCAAAACTTTGTTATGTAGATATGTTGAAAAAACTGCACAGCGGGCAATCCTGATAGCCTCGCAACAGCTGCTTCTAATACTTACTAATATGATAAACCAAGGGCATATGAGTGTAGAGGTTTCAAGCCAGGCGCGTGCCATATGTGCTTCAATTATCATCCCAACTGATAACTGCCAAACAGGTTTTAGAAATTTTAATTTTGTTTTTTAAATAGTAGATAATAGGTGGAATTTTTTACCCATTTAACTCCCAATAGGTTGATTCCGGTCATGATTCATCTCTAACATGTGAAAGCGTATGATCATAGAACTTAGAAGAAAGGTAGGGTCAAATGGGCTGAAAGTCTCCAAAACGGTATGTCTGTGCTAAACTTAAGTCTTAATTTTGTTTGAACAACATGAATGCTCCTGTCATTATCAAACTGGCTGGAGAGTACTTTTGGTAAATCAAAATAACCAATTTACCTTTTATGGTGGTATAAGCTAATGAACTTATTCGGATTATTAAAAGAATGTGCAATGAGATGTTTGGAGACCTCAAGAAGCTTTCCTGAACATTCCGTTAATACTAATATGTGACCAACCAGCCCAGACACTTGCTAGACCACTGGTTCAAGTATAAGGGTCGGGTTGTAAAGGGAAGTGTAAACTTGATAAACTAATCCATTAATGTACTTTCTTTTATCAGTTCACGGTTATGATGAGGACATTGGTTTGATGAGAAGGTAAATCAGAATTAACTTCTTCAACTTCATGTTTCCACTGTAACATGTTGCCTTTTGATGTTTGATTCTGTTTATAAATTGCAATTTCGAAAAAACATGTTTCCATTATAATAGAATGAGCAATTAGTTATCTTTAGAATTGAACATATATGAATTTTAGTATTCTAAAAGAAATTCCTTTATAAATACGTTGAATAACTGATTATCTTCTTATCATGTTTTGTTGCTCACTTTTTTCATGAAATTTCAGCACCTTCATCATATTTTGCATTCCAAACTATACATGATTTATCATGCGATTTTGGTTTCGGATATCTCTTGCAAGAATTGAACATTTGAAGTATCTTATGTCTACTTATCACCAATCTCCCATACGCAACATCATGGGTCAAATTGGGCCAGGACGGGTTGGCATGTGTGAACCTTTTTTTGTACATTTTCCTGTTTTGCTATGTTACAATTAGAAAAGCACCACTGTGTTGTTAAAAAGTAATTTTTTTTAATATATTTTAAAGAAATTTTCTAAAATAAATAATTAAGAAGCTTCATGTTCTATATGTTCACTCAGTTTCGAAGTTACACTTTTTCCCTTTTATAATTGATATATTGAAAATATTGTTTCATAACTAATTATTCTTGAATTATGTTCCAGATATAGAGCTATAACTTGGAGATACCAGTGGTGCGAATGATCATGATATTGAAGAGCATATATGTAAGGAGGTGGTAGACTATTGTGTTATTGGTTGAAAACATGAATGAGTGAATAAAGATTTTAAATGGTAAAAAGGTCTTATTTGACAATGGCAAGACAATTGTAATAATCAAAAGACTTCACAAAAATCAATTAAAAGATTTCTCACGATCATTGAGCAAAAAATCCAAGATTATAGGCAATATTTTGAATTGATGTACATTGTTGACTGAGAGACTCATTTTTAACAATTCAACAAAACGAATTAAATTTTAATAACAAATTGATGAGAAACAAAATTAAATTTACATAATAATATTAATCAATTTACATGAGACTAGCTCGACTATCGACCGGGTCATGAGACTAGTGAACTTATATTTTGAGACATGGGTAATAATGTTTTAAACATTATGGCGAAATACATCATATATAATGGATGCAAGGGTATCAACGATGGTAAAATAAAAATAAGAAGTTTTATAACATGCCACATTACTAAACTACACATAAAGCATATCTTGTTATCCATCTTTGTTCACTAAGCATAAAACTTTAAAACCTTATAATTATTTCATATCACTCAAATACTTTAGATTATAAATGTGTTTAAAATCTTGAACCTTTTCATTTCATATAAACATGAAATTAAAACTATCATATATGATGAAAGATAAAACTTTTAAATAGATTTTAGATTTTTTTACATGTAAGTTGGCCGCTATTTTACATGTGAGTGTTACCCCAACTCATGACTCCAGTCACCTTTTGGGTCTTTACCGAACGTGAGAAATCAAATGATCAACTAACCCAAACTCTCAATACATACCTTACGTAAACATGGCGCCATCCGTGCTATACGATACGAATAGCCGCGACTTTTCCTTTTTCCGGTTAGCTGAAAAAAGTTATCCCGGCCGGAAAATCAATAAACACACATCGTGTAATTTTTCCGGCAATCGAAAATAATGTTTTCAATAAAACCGTCATAGGAAAACCAAGCGAAGATATTCGTTTACGCTTCACGGCGTCGAAAACCTTTAAAAATCCCAAAATCCGACTTTTTAAATCGCGGAAAAGTCATCCTTACTCGAAACAAAGGATCTCACCACAAAATCCTCGTTCCCGCAACAAGCGGTTACCCATTTTTGTAATATAACACGAAAAACGCCACCTCACACAAAATATCAAAACAATCACCACTTTCACCAACAAAACTCATCCGAAAAACTTCCGATTCACGGGCAACATAAAACCACACAAAACAAACACAAAGCTTGTTTCAGGAAAAAACGAGTCCAATGCACAAACTCTAACAAAATGGTGCTACAAAAACCATCATGAAACAACCTAAAAAACGGCTCAATAAAACCCTAAACACAACCTGGAGCAACTTCAGGCAACAAAACTTCAACAAAATCTCAGTCCAAGTGACCTGAGATCACCCACTAACAACCAACACAACAGTCCAGGAACATGATCCCATGACACAACCTCAAAACAAAACCACAACAAAATATTCAATGTCACAAAGAAGTGACATTTGACCTTCGAATGAAACATAGCGGGGAAAGGTTAAAGCTCGTTGCGACAAAAAAACAAAAACACTATCCTAGAAAGTCACTTCACTAAACCATGCTGCAAAAGTAACGTCACATGACTAAACCATGCTGCAAAAGTAACGTCACATGACCAAAACAACTAGCCAGGCTCGAAGGAAATTACGCTAGGCTAACACTCCGACAACCAGACCAAGGATTTGAAGTCAACGAAGAAAAGGACAAAAGATATGAAATGGAATAAACCTGAGGAAAACCTATAAAAGGTTAGGAAAACTATATCTTGCGTAACATGGGGAAACCTATTAAAGGTCAGGAAAACTATATCCTGTGTACAGGCGTGACAAAGGGGGTCACTGTCCTGGAACATGATCAAACCAAGGAAACACAACCTCCATGTATACACTACAAGTTCACTATTTCAATTATTTAAATACATTCAAATCGCAACATGAAAACAATGTAAAAGCATTCAAGTTGAAGCTACTTAATGTAAAGTCTTCATATTACTCTTATATTACTATTTGTATGTTCAACTCAGCCAGAAAGACTATTTACTAAGACCAATTGCAAAAATTCTTGTCACATTCTGAACTTAAGAAGTACAAATGACACCTGATAAACATTACTTTAACCAAAGCATAAAATCAGGTCACGAACAACTTTCTTTGAAAAAGGAAAGAACATACAAATTAATAGCTCGAAATCGATATAAATGACGACTTTAGTCTAACATAAATAGTTTTTACTTAAAATTCCGCTACGAAGTACGGGTTATAATATAGCATATAGAAATAACCTAAATGTGTTTTACTATTTCTGGTATATATAAACCCATTAAAAATTGAAAACATAAGAGACTTTATGAGTCAATTTTATCCAATTAAAATTGTATGCAAGCTAAATTAATCATTAGGTTATCAACAATGGTAAACTTTAGTTTATATGCATGTCACAATACATCATTAATTTAAAAAGCTTTTTATTTTATAAACCCATATTTACATTATATAAATGTTTTAAAACTTTATAACTATCTCATATAACATAAATACATTTAATTATAAAAAGGTTCAAGATTTAGGATATTTTCATTTCACACAAACATGAAACAAAAACTCACTATAGATGAAATGAAAATAAAATTTTTCATAAGTTTTAAAGTTTTTCTTATACCTCCCATTGTAAATGTTCTTATATAGAAAAGTAGCACAAGAAAAAAAGATTATGTCGAATACTTATATATTTAGTTTTATAGCCTTGTTTAGTAATTTAACATTGAATTATTATGAATCTTCTACAAATAAATTAAACCAAGCTTGGACTTTGAATTTAGTTGTGTAATCAACTTTATCATATAATTAAAGAAGACAAATTCACAATCCTTTTCATATATTTTTTTATGGAATCAAACAGATTTCGAAGCATCACAACAAAGATGAGACATTTACTAGGGTAGTTCGTGTAGGACACTATATGCTTATTTAAATTCAAACTCTTGAACAAAATATATGACATAATGGAGTGTGTCAAGGGTAACTTAAACAAACATATATTAGTAGCACTTAATAATTAAATCGTAAATCGTTGCTTGTTATTTTTACCTTTTTCACCAAACACATGATACATAACGGGCATGCATACAAACAAAATCGACAATGAAGTGGACCATTTTAAAGAAGTGCATTCTTCGTCTTAATAAACCCAAATACGAGTTAAACCATGGTGTGACATGGGACCATGGTCCATATGACATTATCATCCACCTAGCTTTAACTTTCTAAAATCATACGAATGATTAAAAATCGAGGCATAAGAGATGTCATCATCTTATTGCAACAAAATTGATAAATCATAACTTATCATATTTTTTTAGCATGACTCCAAATTTTGTTTTGATGACTACCACTCAAACTTACAATCACATAAGTAAGACAGCATAAACAAGTGGCATTCGTTAAAAGCAAGCAATGCTTGAGTAGGATCTCAACTCACTTATCGAAATGGTCCATAGGAATCAAAATATCTACCTACTACTTTTCTAGACTATGAGAAACAATTTGTTTTCTCTTATCAAAGTTATAAATATATTTAAGATTTTATTAAAGTGCAATATGAGTCTAATTTCTTAAAGTTATATGTGATTTTAGTAAATATTTGATATTTTTTTTGCTTTTTTTCCATAAAGAGTTTTTTTTTCTTCCTAACATGTCATACCGAACTAGCATTACCGATTATCACAATACCACGTCACAAGTTAGAAAAGTCTTCAAACAAGTGTTTGTAGTCAAAATCGTTAATTTTAATATAAAATAGCTAACATATTTGAATTATTTTGTATTACAATAAGTGACAAGTGATAGGTGTGAACACAAATATCGCATTTCAATTCGATAAATATATACAATAAAATAATAATATTACTATTGTTCTTATTATTCTTATTATTATTATTATGCATGATATGGTTGATTTTATGTTTGATCGTACGGTGATTGAGATAACAATAATAATAAAAGTAATAATAATAATAATATTATTATTATTATTATTATTATTATTATTATTATTATAATAATAATAATAATAATAATTATATTATTACTATTATTATAATAATAATAATTATTATAATATTATTACTTTATTATTATTATTATTATTATTAATAATAATAGTAATAATTATATTCTTATTATTATTATTAAAAATCATAGGATTCTGAGAAATTAGTAAGGAAGGAAATCTAACTGGGCACTCTTTCTCCGAGTTATAAATGTTAATCCTCTTAAAAATATGAAGAAGACGTCTCTCCGATATCTTGAGTCATGAGAATCTTCGGATGCGTTCTTCCAAGTTCCCAAAAAGAATGAAAGGGAGAAACCCGTATCCAATATCTGCGCATTTAGCCTCGTGCTTGACGCGTTTACGTTGTGCGGCACCACCGCACGACCGGGCACAAAATCAACCATACCAGGTTCGTCGAGGCGAAGACCCGTCGGATCAACACATCGTCAAGCTCACCATCCAGGTAAAATAAAATATCGGTTGGACGTATTGGTATGTCCTTTCCCACTAAGCCCAATATCAACCTCCTTACGAGCCTAAACCCCGACCGAGAACATATGTCAACAAGAACATCACGCACCACGTTATGCCGATGTTTCATACCAATAATACCATGCGCGATACAACATGGTGTCCATAAATATCCCGTAAAGACCACGGAATAAGCCGAGCACGACATCGAGCAGAAAATAGGGAACACCTAGCCGATAACATAACACGCATCGGTAAGTTCTAGCGTTCATAGTCATCCCAACCCGGATATTGGAACCACCCTAAGCCAATCGAGTGTAGTCCTCCTTTTGTGAACTCCATGCGCCATCAGCCGAGTAGATAGCGAAATGTAGATTCAACCGTTTGGGTAACACGTGTGAAATGTATATCGCTAATTTCTTCATGAGTTTGGGGCAACGATCTCACTTGGGTTACTCGAAGGTCAATCTTCATTTCGCATTAAAAGTACACATCATCAAAGGAAGGCCCAAGTCGCAATACTAGAATGTCGGAGGAGCTTAGTCGTAAGCTAGCAGATTAAAGTCTAGAAGCAAGGAATGCATAGTTCAAGACATCACTGCGGAATAAACACTAAGCCCCAAAAGCAAAGGGTAAGGTGGCAAGCCTCCACGCCAATCACCAAACCAGGTCCGAGCGGTGACAATACGCTCCAATGAAGAGCGAGTGCCGCGTCGAATGAAACACGAGCACTCAAAGACAGGGAGAACATGCGCGTAGAAAATATAGCTTGGAAATACCGGCACATGCACGAAGGAGCAACAACTCACATCGAGGATCATTAAGCTTAGCAACAACACTCATAAGCTCGATGGTTTTAGCAACCCTTTTCATAACAAGCTCACTACTAAACTCAAAGTCCACACTAGCGTGCCTACTAGTAATTTAACACCGTGCAAAGGTCGAGAAATATTAGGTGGAAAAACACCCACAAACACGCTACGGGGTCTTCCTTTGGCGAAAACCTCGCTTTATCAACATTGAGATGTAAACCGCAACTGGTCCATCCATCATAATAAGCTCTAAAACCTTCCCCACCACCAAAGTATCTCCAATAATAGTGCCATCATCCGGATACCAAGCTTGAAAAGAAAGGTTAAAGGAGTCTCTAATCTTACATACCAAAAGATGTAACACTAAAGCAAAAGAAGAGGTCCAGTGGATCACCTTGTTGCACACCTGCGCGACCATAAAGTATGTTTCCATAATATAATCTAGGCGGGATGGAGTAACAAAATTCCACCCAATGTGAAATAGCAGGACAACAAAGCGAACCTCCTGCAACATAACCTCATGATCCACAAAATTGAAGGCGTTTTGAAATCCACCAACAACATCGAAAGACCGCATCATCTCCACGGTCTTCAATAAACCGATTCACTGCATGAAGAATAACCTCTCCTCCGGATACCACAACACCGAATCAGATCATTTAAATAATCATCCAAAGAATGGCCAATCATAGAAGACTAACCTTGGAGACTAAACGTCTCAAATGGTCCCCACAAAGAATAGATCGGATACCTCCTCCGGCTTGACCAACGTGATGTGAGAGGAGCACTAGCAATATACTCACCCAACGCCCTGGGGCATTTACCATCAAGAAATAGATTAACCACTTGGGTGATAGAAGCGATCAACTCATCAGAAATAGCTACAGCAGCACCACTTAAACAATCCAAAAGGTGTGCGGTGATTAAGGCCGCATAATGTAAACGTGTCAAGTATGAGGCTAAGTGTGTGGATATTGAATATGAGTTTCTCTCTTTCTCATTCTCTTCTTTTGGGAAACTTGAGAAAGACGTGGTGACCTTATTGAAGCGGTCCGAAAGTTCTCTGTGACTCAAGACACTGGGGCACATATTGGTGCTCATAGATTTAGTAGGATTAGCTTTGCTACTGATAAATGAGTGGGGGCCTAGATAATATCTCGGCTTCCCACTTTCTTGTAAATCCTATCAATTTATAATAATAATAATAATAATAATAATAATAATAATAATAATAATAAGTACCAAAAAGGGAAAAAAATCTTTTTTGAGGTCCCTATCATGGTCAATTTTTAAGCGAATTCCCAAAATGGTCATACTCAACTACCCAACTCCGCAACTTTACCCAAAATTTGACACGCGCCCAACTCCGCAACTTCACTCAATACTTGAAAAGTGTCAAACTTTTTATAATAAAAAATATTTGTGATTTTATTTTTTGTACTTGGAAACGACACGTGTCGAGCAATGAGTGGAGTTGCGAAGTTAAGTATTTGAGTATGACCAAATTGAGAATTGGCTTAAAAATGCCCATGATGGGAACCTCAAAAAATATTTTGTCCCCTTTTGGTACTTGAATAATAATTCACATGTGCTACCCAAACGGCTGAATCCACCTTTTGCCTATATACTCGACATATGGCGTTATGAAACTCTCAAATGGAGGACTATACTTCAGACTGGTTTAGGGTGGTTTCGATATCTGAGTTGGGACAGACTATGAATGCGGACTTATTGATGTGTGTTATCAGACTGGTTTAAGGTGGTTTCGATATCTGAGTTAAGACAGACTATGAATGCGGACTTATCAATGTGTGTTGTGCTTACCGATGTGTGAAAATCTCAAATGAAGGACTATACTTTAGTAGTAGCAGTAGCAGCAGCAGCACCAACAACAACAACAAAAGTAGCAATAGTAGTATTAATATTAATAATCATATCTTCTAAAGCTAAAAAGACGTGGTTAGTTTGTATCTTCATAAAACCAAGCATGATTTAAGTTTGATTGACATTATTTAGTCCAAGCAAGCATGCTTCAATTCACCAATCACCAATGCAATATTCTTTTGTTTATGTCTCCTTTAAAGTCTTCCATTTTGCCCTTTCAAACATGCTTTAATTATAAGATATGATTTGCATATTTTAATTTATTATTTGGACACTTTATAATACAAGCAAATAAAGTAGAATAATGATAATGTACAAATATTTAATGCATTATTTATAGTGTCTCAATCAATTGTGAATGTGTTTAAATCAATTCCCTTTAACTATTTAACTATTTAACTAATCAAACTAATAAATATGATCAAATTATTATATGGATTCCTTTTATGTCTTTAGATAAGAAAAATCAAAGGGTTCGTTTGGATAAGCTTTTCTGTTATGTGCCTTTTATTTCATAGAAAAGTAAAATGTAAAAGCCATAAAATAACAATGTAATTTTTTTAATTTGTCGAGTTGAAACATTTACTTTTTTTATTATATTACTTCACCAATGTACGTTCAAATTTTGTTCTATTCACTAATATAGACGGTTTATATTAAAATAATAACTAAAATAACAATATTACTTTTGTCTTCTTTAATATTTTTTAAAAGTTGAAGAAGACGATGAAATGACTATAATAACTAAAATGACTATATCACCATTTGTAGAAAAAGATATAAAAGTTGTAGAAGAAGATGAATGCTCCAAGTAAAGTCGATAACGTTGTTAAACAAGCTTTTAACCACGATGAAAAGATTTACAATTACATTGTAATTCGTTGTAATCCTTTGACAGTGTTTGGTTCGCTGTAATTCGTTGTAATTGTAATCAATTACATTCCAACTCATGTTTGGTTAGCGAGGTGAAAGGAATTGTAATTGATTACATTCTGATGTCCGTTTGGTTTGCATTGTAATTGTAATTCATCATTACAATTACATCAGTGAGAAATCTAGATTACATAGAAGTTGGATGAAAAGTGTTGAATTCGTCGTAATTGAAGTTTGTTTATTTTAATAATAATAATAAAATAAATAAATAATAATAATAATAATAATAATAACAATAATAATAAAATAATAATAATTAATAATATTAAAATAATAAAAATAATAAAATAAAATAATAATAATAATAAAAATAATAATAATAATAATAATAATAATAATAATAATAATAATAATAATAATAAAATATAATATTAATAATAATTATTATAATAATAAAATAATAATAATAATAAATAAAATAATAATAATAAAATAAATAATAATAATAATAATAATAATAATAATAATAATAATATTAATAATAATTATTATAACAATAAAATAATAATAATAATAATAAATAAAATAATAATAATAATAATAATAATAATAATATAATAAATAGTAATAATAATAATATTAAATGATAATTAATAATTAATAATAATAATATTAAAATAAATAATAAAATAATAATAACAATATTATTATTATTATTATTATTATTATTATTATTATTAATAATAATAATAATAATAATAATGTATTATTAATATTATTTATTACTTATTTTTAATATTATTATTATTAATTATCATTATTATTATTATTATTACTATTTATTATATTATTATTAATTATTATTATTATTTTATTTATTATTATAATTATTATTTTATTATATTATTATTATTTTATTATTATTATTAATATTCTTTTTATTACTATTTTATTATTATTATTATTATTATTATTATTATTATTTTTTTTAATATTATTATTTTATTATTATTATTATTACTATTTATCATTATTGTTATTATTATTATTATATTATTATTATTATTATTATTATTATTATTATTATTATTATTTTTTATTACGTTTTAGGTTTTACAAAAATTGAATTACATTACATTCATGAATCAACCAAACACGTTGACAGATTTCATCAATTACAATTACAACACATTCCAATTATTTAAATTACAATTACATCAATTTGATTCCTTCCAAAGATTACAATTTCTTCAAAACGTTACGTGAACCAAACGCGCAGATTTTGTTTACTTTTTTATGTTTTACCAATCGTATACTAATCTTTATATCTTAACCACAATATCACAACCATAATTATTTGTTGCTATAAATTCCAATCACAATGCACGGGTAGCCGGCTAGTCTTATGAGATGTGTAAATAGTAAATACTAATCCAGGCTTGAATGTTAAGTTTATGACCATTCTCGTGTTTTATGGAGGTATGGAGCCATAACACTGAGTGATATCTCATGGGCTTTTTCCAATCTCTCAACCACTTGTTCCATCGACGGTCGTTCTTGCTTGTGTCCTGTGCACGACAAAGCTAGCTTAAACACAATTTCAAACGCTTCTGTAGAGTATTCACCTTCTAGCTTTGGATCGGCAAATCCTATTATGTTTCCACCTTTGGTGAGCAACTTTGCCTGTGTGATTTGATAACATTTATGATTTTGTCGCTTTGATAAGAAAAAGTAAATATGGTAACCAACAAATAATGTTTACCATTCTGTCTAATGGCATAGGTTTGCTTGCGTTCATGTTTATAACTTTCCTTCCAGAAAGGATTTGCAAAATTACTATTCCAAAACTGTACACGTCACCTGCTGAGTTGACTTGACGGTCACTTTGATACTCCGGATCAACATAGCCGAATGTACCTCTGACCTCTGAGCTTGCATACGTAGCGCCAATGTCAATAACCTTGGATAATCCAAAATCAGAAAGCTTGGCCTCACCGTTTGGCCCTAGGAGTATGTTTGTCGGCTGCAGGTTTATATTTAGTTACTTGTATACTCTATGTTTCACAAACATAAACCTGATTAACTAGATACATTTGGATAGACTCATAGACCTTAATATCACGATGAACAATGCAACCTTCTGAATATGTATGTAGAAACCAAAGTCCTCGAGCACAATCTACTGCAATCACAAGCCTTTGAATCCATGACAGCACCCCATTCTTTCCTAAGTATGAAATAGCATTAAGGATTGAGATGGAAAGGGAATGGAAAATATAGAAGGAAGCTGTAAAATACTACCAAAAAGCCACTCTGAGAGATTCCCATTTGTACATAGTTCGTAAATGAGGAAGCATTCATCTCCATTGTCGCAATACCCAAGAATTGCCACAAGATTAGGATGTCTAACAAGGGCAAGGTTTCTAACTTCCCTCAAAAAAGTTTCTATAAACCCATCATCGATGATATGCTTGATGGCAACATGTTTTTTATTTGATAGTATTCCCTTATACACCTTTCCTGTATGCGTACATCACATTAGTATGTTGCTTATATTGAGGTTATGGGATTCATCATGTTTGTGTATATGAACTGGGCATGCTGTAAATAATCTAGAGGTGGCAAAATGGATGGGTTGTGCGTGACTAACAGGTTGAATTGAGTTGGGTCAATATGGACAATTTTTTTGTTTCTGATTAAAACGGGTCGGGACAGGTTGGGTACACCCGTCAACCTTGTTCTTCTTTTTTAACTAGTTTATAAATTATTGAGATTAAATGTATTAAATAAAAATTAAAACTATGTTGTTAAAATAAATATCTATCTTTAAAAAAACCATTTTTAGAGGCTTTAAGCATTTAAAACACAGTGGGTGACTTTTGACCCCTTACCATATACGCTTAGATATCTATATTTTACCCATTTTGATCCATTTTTATATTTTATTACGTATTTGACCTGTTCGAGACAAAGCACGACCCAAAATGACCCATCTTTAGACAAATAAGTCGAAATTACCACCTCTAAATTAAATGCGCTCACCTGCTGTTCCTTCACCAATGTAGTTTAATTCGTCCAAGTTGTTGGTAGCAACATAGATTTCCTTAATCGGAACTTTAAGATATAAAGTCTCCGTTGGTAGATCACGCTTGATGCCTGTTAAGGAGATATACACATATTTGTTCTTCATCTAGAGCTTTACCATATCATTAACGTAACAGAATTATGTACACAAAAAAGATGTACCATCTTCTTGTGGTGTTCCATGGAGTCCATGCAATCGTCTTACCATGATATATGCACATACAACTACCAAAGCTGAAATCCCCGATAGCAGTCCAATTATATATGACTTTCTTTCTACAAAACTTTAACAATTTAGTATGGTTCATAATTTCATATAGTACAACTTAAACATTTTAAGGATTCTTATTAGAAATGGAATGCAATAACCAGTCCAATTGAGATCATACCTGAACCGGGAGGGCTCTTTGTTTTATCATGTGTATCCGTGTTAAAATCTGTAGAGAATGAGGAAGAGGCTAAGTGAATATCACTAATTGTATATTATAACGATTAAACGGATACTAACTCTTTTTTTATCTATCTTATATAATTATTTGTATTGTCTTTACTATTGCATTATGTTTAATTCTTCATTATTCCATACCATCACCCTTGTCAAAAACCTGCTTGCCGAGGCATGTATGAACCTTGTGCATCCAATAATAGTCATCAACTCTACTACCCGCCAATGAAGTCAACACTGCAAACCTGCACAAATCAGCATCACCACCTCCCGGTTCTATTCCTTTGATCACTAACCAACTCTTTACACAATTCCCACACGACAGATTCCAATATTCATCACCACTACTATAACCTAGTAAACCACAACCTTTTGATAAACCTACAACTTCATCACCAAGTTCCTTAACCACATCAGGTACCGATAAAGCTGAGCAGCCATTTACTCCACGTGTCAGCTTATCAATTCCACATGTAAATACATCTGTCATGTTATCTTTCATTTTGTTTAAACAACTTGCTTGCTCAGTTGAATTTAAGTATATATTTCCTGTCTGGTTAGCACGTAAAGCTAATGCATCAAGGTATAAATTAAACGGCTCTTTACAGCATTTATCTTTTAGAAAATTGTTCCATGTCCCTTCTTCGCATGTCGAGTTTTGTGGGATTGTGAGGTTCTTAAACACAAGTGGACAGTGATCAGGAATGGGCTGAGAAACTATTTTCATGATTGAATCATTAGACCAAAAGAACACTAAAATGAATGTGGTAGTAAATAAAATTTTAAAGTCCATCAAAAATGGGATTTTTTTAGTGATCAAAGTGAAAGTTTATGAGGAAGCGAACAAATTTCAGGGGGGAAAAAATGTGGTGTTTGTGGGTTTTGTTTATAGGGAAAATTGTTTAAGTGAAGAATATCTGTTTGATTGGGCTTAACGCCAGTGTATAATACAGTTGGTGATATTGTTGTCCTGACATTCTTGTACCTATCGTAGGGAAAATAAAGTTAACGGCGGAATCACTTATGAGGGGATATCCTAAGTTCTAATCTCGTCTATGTATGCCCGTATATGGTGTTGTGAGGGTCGTAGTTATATGACATTTAGGTAAAAGATGCAACACAAGAGATTTTGTGTTTAAGGATACTGTTGCATTTCTCTAGCATCTGTTTATTAACTATAAATCATTTTAATGTGCTGGATATAAGATGCAAGTACATAGCAGATTCTATAGTTTTCATAACCGAGTTTATATATGGAGTTTTCTAGCGTTATCAACGCCTATGAGCACCTTGATATGCCCTGTCAGATTACCCGTGTGGATGTTTCTTAGAGTTTGGCTCTTATAATTATGTTATAAGTCGTACGTCAAAATTAACATTATTGATCGACTCGCTAGTGTTTTAGTTGGAGGTAGATCATTCTGTTAGACTTGGTTGAGCAGGACTTTTTGAACACAATAACATATACATGTCATTCTGTACAAACTTGAACTCGTTTTATTTACTTAGAAGATGGGCAAGTTGCATACTTGCATATAATAGTGATTTTATTTAAGAAATAAATAGCTGTGAACATGATATTAAGTGTTTGAGCTGTTCCTAAGGTCTCTGGTGTTTTCTTCTGTATGGCATTATATATATTTTTATCTTGTTGCCTAACTGTTTGTTGTTGGACTTGACAATGTTAGTAATTACATTAATGAGTGTCAAATAAGGTTCAAAAACTTGTACATATTCATGCTTTATTAAGAGTCTTGTTAAATCTAGTGAACAACTAGACAGTAGTATGTAAGTATGTAAGATTCAAACACTAATATCATTGTGAACACCTCTTGCGAAATTTTGTATCCATGTACTTGTGTTTAGTCGTACGAGCCGAAAGATCTAGGCTCCTGATCCAACAGCTATACGTTACATGGCATACTAGATAATTTTGTTGTAGTTTCGAGCATTTTTAATCCGCGCTTAACTGCTAGCTGCATTTCCAACCCTTAGGAAGATTGTATATCCTTCAATAAAATCTACTTAAAATACATAGTGCATTGTTGACCCAAAAATGTATCCAAAAAACTGTTACAATTCATCTTAAACCTTATTGCATCTGGGTATATCCTTAAATGTCGGTATTTCAAAGGACGAAATATACAAACAAAATGGACAAACGAAATGGAAGCTTTACTTAAAATTATGGTAATAATGAAAAAATCGAACTTGACATTTTTATGATTGTGTGTAACTATTTTTTCTTATTGTGTGTCTTGAACTTTCAAAATTCGATTATTGTGTGTATTTTGTGACCATTTTACCCTTAATTTTTCAAATTTCAAGGGTAAAATGGTCATTTTACATGGCGAATAGTCACAAAATACACATAATGATCGAAATTTGAAAGTTCAATACATACTGATAAAAAAAAATAATTACACACAATCACATAAAGTGTCAAGTTCGATCATTTTTTCATTATTTTCCTAAAATTATCAAACCAAATTCAAATGTAGCAATACAAAATTTCAATTTAAAAGTACAAAGAAAACTAATGTCATTGATCCCTATTTATAAGAAACCAATAACATAATTGTCAAATTCTAAACCGACTCAAACTAAAAAACATACCAAAAACTAAATACCAAATTTACTGAACGCCCTTTTGAGATTAAGTCATTTTTCCCGTTACTTGAACTCCTCCACTTGTTTCAAACCAAATTCAAAAGTCCAAATGCTAGCGATACTAACCTAATTCAAACAAACGATCAATTCCAAAAACAATCTAAAACAAAGTGCTGATGACTTCAAAACACAATCAAACGTTAACCAACAAATTCAAAATGGTTAACCAAACAAACAAATCGACTCAAACGATCTTCAACAAAGACAATTAAATCCAAGAAACAAACTTCAAAAGCCCAACAAACGAAGATCTTAATTTTCAAATTGACAAATTCCAAATCAAAACCCAAACGCTCGAAGAAAATCCAGATGACCTGATTATAACCAAGTCTTCAAACACCAAATCAATCTTCAAATTTCAAATATCAAATTCAAATTCTCATAACGTACTTATTTAATAAGTATTACGCTCCAACTTCAAACTTATTATTTAAGTATCCAATAAATTCAAGCTAATTAATAACTTGACGAACAAAATGATATAATTCAAACTCCTCAACGTGATACAAATAAATGACCCACTTATATAATAAGAATTACTATCCAAATTCAAACAAATAAACTAACAAAATGCCTAAACCTTATTCGAAGTTATAAAAAAATTGGGTCAAACAATAAATCCCATACTAGTTACCAAAAAGCCAAAGTCTAAGCGGACGTTTAGGATTTGCTTTTTTTTTTTCCGTTTGTACTTTTGCTTATAAATACGTATTTATAAGAAAAGTACTTTTGGAACAAGTGTTTGGATTTGCTTATTTTATAAAGAAACGCATTATATTTGTAAAAATAATAATTTTGGTATGAATTTTCAATCATCTTCTTTTATATATAATTTTAGGTCAAATATGAGAGCAAAAGTCATTTTAATTCTATATCAAATTACCAAATTCATTTTAATTTCATTGTTGCTGTTTATACCGAATGTTGTAAGAAGCTGGCTAAGAAAAGGACCCTTCATAAAAGCACCATCTAACCCCAACAAATCTCTTTGACACGCTTTATATCCTTCCTTCAAAGCACCTAAGCATACATACATTCTCTTGAAAACTCGTTGGACTTGTTGCATCTGTGTAGTTTGTACACTTATCCTAACTGTTGTATTTGGGTTTGTTTTCGCAACTTTTCAACATAGTCTCTTAAAAGGGTGTATTCTCGCTTATGATCACCCCTAATCTCATTTTCTACCTTGTTTTTGCCATAATGCCTTTTGCATAGACACCTAAACTTCAAATGTTCTTGGAAATGATCTTGAACAGACCTTGATTGGAATATCTGGATTGACTTGAACTTGGTCAGCTATTTGCTTCGAAAGAAACTTGTAGCCACAAGCTTTAATCTCTATTGATTGCAAACATTTGTGTTCATCCCTGAAAGTTCGAACAATTCATACATCTTTAGCTGTATTTTTGGCTACATACAACAACCATGAGCAATATGTTGCTTGCTCCTTGCGTGTTCGCAAATATACATCCCTTCCAAGGCCTCTAGTTATCGGACCAATTTTCCTCTTTGGGGCTTGTCCCAGCCCTGATCCTTCGGTTATTCCACAAACGGTATTTTTCCAAGACACCTAACCCTAATTCTCTTTTGTCATTCTTAATGGGTTGCAATTTCCTCTAGTCTTTATTAAAAGCGGTGTAGATCCTATCTTTCACTTTTGCGCTTACAAAACTTTGACTACGTAAAAATATATTTCGTCCTCCGTTTGTCTTTGCCTCACTTAACTTTTGTTTCTTGTATGCCCTCAATTTGTTCCTCCTAATAACATACTCATCCTCATTCTCAGAACAACTTGCAAAATCATTATCATCTAACAGATCCAACTCACTTTTCTTAAAAAAATCATGCGGTAGCTGGCTGGTGGTACCTATAGATGGTAACTCTGTAGTCTCAGTCACTTTGAACATATTAACATCAAAATCAGGCTCCTCAAAAGTATTAACCTCGTCGACAACTGTGTTTCCATCACGATTGTTCTCAATATCATCATCATCACTCATATAACTGTTTGTCTCACTCACATTGTCATCACTTAAAGCTTCATCGATTTCACTTACATGCATGATTTACCTTTTGGATATGCTCCACGGATTACATATTTCCTCCTCACGATGACCTAACTCTTGATCATTTTGACATACCTCTTCAGGACAATCTATTGGATATGCTCAACATGTTTATCTATATCTCGGTTGACATCACCTACAACATCTTCATCGACAGACCTCTACGATGGAAACAATGGTTACATTTCGGCATCCGACTAGATTGTACCAAAGTATTGACTTCCAAAGGTTAATGTGTAACCCGACATATATCCTCTACCACGCATTTATTAACAATGTTTTCAAGAACAACTTGTTTGAGCAATATGGAACAATAGCAAGAAATGTCTTTTTTCTTTGTTGCATCCACATCATCAATAATCGTCCTAATTGACTTTGGTGACATTTGATCAACATCCAATGTTGTCTTACCATTTTCAACATAAACCTCTATCATCTTATGGTCATCAACAAGATCTTTCAATATTTCTAAATTATCACTCTCACTTAAGCTATATAAACCATCATCTAAATTACTACCAGGCTTAACAAAGTAATAGTAATTTTTTGAACCAAACTCATAACCCAATTCATACATAAGAATATCCAACTCTTCAACTGACACACTATCAACATCAACCAAATCAACTAAAGTTTCCATACCTCCAACGTATATTCTACCAGGCCAGTATTTAAAGACACCATTGTGATGAACTCTCATGTTAAACATATTAGATCTACCATCTGAAAACAATTCAATATATGTTTAGGGCATTATAAAAACTTAATTGGCAAACAATAAATACCACAATTACAAATTCCAATGACTATAATCAAAAAAAAAAAAAAAAAGAAAAAGAAAAAAAAGACTACCGTATTTCTTCTTAACAGAGTCGTATAGGACGGTATCATCAACTGGATAACCTGGATGTCTTCTTACTTTCCATAGAGTAAAGTTCATGTTTCGGTTTTATGATTGATAAACATGGGTTTTGTGACATACAATTAGGGTTTGTGAATTCGATAATTCTCAGAACGAAAGTTCCGGGACGAAGAATAATATGACTATGTGTTTATTAGGCGGAAGAGGTTACATTACATGCAATAATTAAGAAATTTTAATTGAAATATGGAATTGACAAATGCTTGGACTAAAGACAAATCTAACGCCATCCAAGTCCTCGACTAATCTAATATGGTCAAAAGACCAAGAACGAGTAAGAAACTTGAAATAGGGACCCGACGATAAAAGGCGTAGGTTTATCCCAACGAAGCGCGCATCGATGTTTTAGGGACCAACCGTGTATTTTAGTCAATTGTTTATAAAGTAGAAAACATACCGTGTTTGAATAAAAAAAATGACTTTCAACTTTAAAAAAAAAACAAATAAATAAATAAAAAAAGACAGAAAAAAAATAAGCAATCTCAAACAACATCTAAAAGTCTAATGGCTCACCACTACTAACTAGTGCAATCTTTTATATAATAAAACAAAACCCCTATTTGGAATTTTTCATTTCAAAAAAATCAATTCATTCCTTTTTAAGTAATAATTGATTTGTTGTTATATTATTTTTTAAAGATTTTGAATTAAAAAAAGTGTAATTATTTCCTTATTAGGCAAAAAAGAATTTAAAAATCGTTTTTAAGCATGATATGTATAAAAAACCAAAAATACACATGTACTTCAGATTTAAAAACTCATACTTTTGGATCAAGTTGTAAGATTAGAAAAGAAAACACGCTCCTCATCTTCTTCCTGCTCTAACCCTAGGAAGATTAAAAACAAAAGTCATAAAATCTTCGACACTCGAAGCCATAGCAACAGCAACCAAAGCAGTCATAACCAAGCCATTAGGAGATGAGGATGGTGTAGCTGAAGGTGTAGGTGCAGCAGTCGAGCCGCCTGCATGCTTGTGAAGGAACAAAAACTCTTTCAATGGTCTAAAGGTATGATTTTGAATGTCTAAAACGGTTTGTGATTTTTCTGTTTATTTTCTATCAATTTGGGGAAAAAAATTAGGGTTTGATTAAAGCTTTAATTTGATTAATAAAGATGATTAGAGAGTAAGTGGATTGGTGGTTCTGAAGTAGGTTTAGGCGTTTAGCTATTAAATACAATGCATGTCTTTTTATCCGTATTTATCAAGGGATTTGGTGCTAATGATGATTTTGATAATCTGTGTTCCTTATACCAATACACTGCAATTATGCTTTCCATATTGATTAATTTGCTAAAAATTCTTATTTTGTTGGTATGCTACAGCTTAGCGCTACTCTCCAGGGACAATTTTGGGAGTGTGGTGAGATTACAAAGTTATATATCCCTAAAGTCAGGTGGTCCGAAAGGGTAAGCTTTATTTGTAATTTATGAGTCTTAGTTTATTGTGAACCCCGTATGAAGAAGATGATCATGATAAGGAGGGAGATGTGTGCAGGATCTGTAGGAATATTGGTGATGTGGATAATCCGTTACGGTATCCGTGTGAGTGTAGTGGAAGTATTAAATTTGTTCATCAAGATTGTCTTCTTCATGTGGTTGAGTCATAAAACTCACTATGAGGTAGTGCTACTTTTTAAAAAAATATATATATAAATGATGATTAGTTTGTAGGTTTAATAGTGTTGTAGCGGGTAGTTGATTCTTTATTAAATGTGTTGCGGTTATCGTTCAGATTATGCGGTGTTTGGGAGATATTGTGCTTTTGATTAAACTGATGATTTAGGAATTGTTTTGATTGATGGTGATCTTTTATATTTGTTGCAAAGAAAATAAGGTTGTGTAAATGAAGCACTAATAGTTTGCAACGTTTCTTTGCCTATTTAAATTATTCAGGGGGATTATTAGCATATTTAGTAAAAGTAAGCACATTTTAGCTTTTTAATAAACTTATCTAGCTTCAGCTTATGATTTTATTTAACTCTTTAGTTATTTTACAAGCATAAGTTAATCCAAAGACCTTAGTCTTTAGCCAATTATAGTGCGACAAGATTATATTTCTGAAATTCGATGTTTAACGATTATAGATGACAAGCAACAAAAAGAGAACATCTTCTTTTGTGTAAGTTTCTTATTAACGTTTTGTAGTATCAGTAATAACTATGCATCATAATGATATGTCCTGCATTTCCAAAGAATAACATTTTGTTGCAAATAATAACTTTGGTTCTTTAAGTTATTCACTTTGACTATGTGTGAATATTCAAGGTGAAATGGTTACCATTTTCCATTTAAATCTTTCATATTTATAGATACTAGATACCTTTAAGAATATGTTAAAACTAATATTTAGTTTAAAGGTAACTTGAAGAGAATATGTTTGTTTGAAACCTGTGTGTAGAAGTATATGTACATATGTCCCTTAAAACTACCAGAGCTTCAAGATTCTCATGTTAAATGTCTTATGCCTATCTGTTTTGGTGAATATGTTAATTTAACTTGAATCCTATTGTTCTCTTTCTTAGGATCCAAATATGTCTCAGAAATTTATAGGAATCAATCAAAATCACGAGCCAAGTATTTCTCTATTTTTTGCGGTTTATTATAAGTTTTGTAATACAATATTTTTGGTAAGATGGATGTGGCATTATAATGATACAATATCCCCGCGACTCATAAGTTTATTCCAACAAAATCAAGTTGAGAAAATGAATCTAGACCTACGCCATTGAATGGAGATAAAATGTTCAATTTTGGATTGTGATATCACAAATTTGGTTCCATCACATGTGCGGCTACTTATAGATAATAAAGATGGAATATGAATGTTGCTGATAAAAAGGTCATTAGGATTTTCAAAATAGAATATTCATACACGCTTTTATGTTTGTAGTTGCAATATTTATGCTTTATATTTGTATTCTATATCTTTAGATGTTAGGTGTCTAAATTATCATAGAAAAGTTTTGTAAGAGTTATCATCCGATTATTATCAACATGTTAAGGGTGTTAGGACATACATTATAATGGCACCTATTCTTGGGAAGGTAACAATTTTCATATTTTATGAAAAATTGTTTTGGTGATTTTAGTTTTTACACGTTAATGTGGTACCTTGAAGTGTGTCAAACGATGTATGTATATAGTTGAGGCTTTTTATGTGCAAGATCGATGATTGTGTTTCATGTAAATATGACATGTCTCATTTGAATGAAACTTTCGGGAAAAAAAGGGTGTTGGTTCCTGTACTTGTGTTCATTATTTAATTCTTTGGTTAAGATAAAACAAGGAAGACGACTTTTTGTGATGGTATCTCTCAGCAACTCGGCTATAGTATATTCTTTTTAATGCTAAATGCATGTTTAAAAGTTATATAAAACTACATCGGTCCACTCTACATCTCTCTTTCTATTTTCCTTAATATAAAGAGAAGAAATTTGTTAGCATGTCAACCCAACCCGTTCCAGCCCATTCTAAAATAAACCCGTTTTGACCCATTACACAAGCTGCCCAACATGAATGACCATGCAACTATATAACTAAAACACTTATCTAATAACGAATCACGTTATTGCATATGTACGGATATTGCACAAGTACGGAATTTGTTTCTTGAATTGGTTTTCGTATTTTATATTGGTATGAAGAAATTTCATTACATTGAAATTATTCGTATATGTATAACAGATGGAAGAATCAAGAATTCTTAGAATGCTCTGTCATTTATCTATGAATTTTGATAGAACCACAAAAAAGAATCCGCACAAACCATCCACTCGCTGACGTGTCAGCGAAATTGTTGAACTTAATCCTGTCTCTTTCTTTTGTAGTTGTTAACATGCTTATCAACTGGGAAATGCCATTCAAAAGAAATCTCTTTCAATGGAATTGTATTCAACTGAGCTTCAGTTGTTTAAGAATTAGGTCAAGTGAAAGAACGAAGGTAAATAAACCTTTTTTTTGATACATTTATGGTTGTTACTGTGTTCTACATATATGTCTAATAATTGTCTTTTGTATTAACAGATTAGTAGATATTATTGCAAAGCTGAATTTGCAAAAATCAGCAGTAGTGAGGCGTATGTCGGCTGTGTTACAACTGATTTTAGAAAAAAGGGATAGTCGATCACTTCATCTTACACTAGGCACTTGTGGAGTACTTTACAATTGCTGATTAGGTATTTAAATTTTTATTTTCGTTATTTTCTTTTGTTTCGTTAGTCATGTTTTTAAAACCAAGTGCAAGCTTTTTGGACCCGATTAAACCCGACCCTCTAAGCCTTATCGGGTTCGGGTTAACCCTATAAGTTTTGTTTTTACATTCATGTTTTTGAAGAAACACGGTGCAAGTTGTTACAAATTTCGTTAAAAGCACATTGTTTCAAAAAATAGAAAATTAACACTTGCTTTCTTGGTGATAGCTTCGATGGTCGTCATGTAGCTGCTGTTATGGTTATTGTTTATCATTGTATTCTCTCAATAGATAGTGTGAGAGTATAAAAAAGCGATTTCATCTGAACTTTTAGTCAATAATTGGGTTACTATATTTATATTGATTTATTTATTGCTATTTTGTGTTTTGTATGAGGAAGATGATGACTGAATCTAAAAACATGAAAAAGGATATGCATGTTGGCAGTTTGAAATTTATGTGCTTTGTAGTTTCTAATGAATTAGTCTCCACAAGTTAGAAAGCAAAGAACATCTTCGTTTATTTTTACGAAATGTACAAGTCGAGCAAGACTTAGATATATATTTAAGTAATCATTCTTACGATATTCTTGTGGAGAGAGAACCTCAAAATGGCATGAGGGAAGGTCGCTAACTCGAGGTTGAACATTCACAAATTAACATTCATATACACTATTTTAGATATTTGTTTACCACATTGTTCTATAATCATATCATATATAATACAATTGTAATCTATTCTACGCACGTAATTGTTCGAATAAATATGCTATATCAAGAATACGAGATGTTGGTTCAAAAAGTCTACTTGATTTGGTTCTTGATGGAACCATGGATTCTATCTTTGACTATGTAACCTTTTTGTGATTGTATACTTGATTCATCTTTTTCACAAAAGAAAAGTAAAATAAGAATGGATTCATTTGTGAACCCTGTGCGTGCACTAACAAAAACTCTTGATCCTATGTTATATTGTCGATGAAATGTGAAATCACTCTCGATCCACTAGATACTTATACTTCCTTCTTGGATAGTTTAAATGCAGAGATGTCATGCTTAAAGTGTACAAGTTATAACTCATTTCACATCCTCACTTATATAACTTGCACTTACTGATGGAACTTCATTTTTGGAACCTGTTTTTTGTCCATTTTCTTATTAGCCTTGAGTCTTGTGCATCATTAGTTTTTCAAGAAGTGTTTTTTTCCTTTGAAATTGTTAGTTGTTGGTATCCAGTTAACTGTTGCTAAAAAAATGACAAGTGCGCTACTTTTAGTTGATGCAATTTCTCTCTTGATTATATTTCTACAATATTGCACGTATGTGGAGATCCAATATTGCAAAATATGGATCCATTTTGGAGAGTTTTAATCCAACTTTTATGAAGATAGTTGAGGTCTTAGGTTTGACCCTCAGTACGTAAACATTTTGGGGTGACAAAAGAAAGGGTTCGGAAACTTTTAGGTATCCAATTAGGCTGCATATATCTCAGTCAAGGATTCGCTTTCTTTGGATAACTTGAACACTCATTTGATTACGCGTTTTGTTAGTTTAGGTTATAAAAGATAAACAATAATACCTTAAACTTCACTACTTTTTAATGCTAAAGGACAACTGAAATCTTTGAGTTTGGACTATCTTAATAAAAAATAATAAACAAAACATTTTTGGTTTCAAAGAAAAAAAATGCACTTTCTAATAATAACAAAAAATAAGAAAATATAAGTATGAATTTATACTTTATAGCAACAAAATGCATTAAACATATTTTTAGTCAATTCCAATTAAATTTCAAAAGATGACACTATAAGAAGATAGACATTTAGTGACAGAGGTTCTAATGAGAAAAATAAGTGTCATTAAATCTAACTATTTAGTGACACTTTTTAAAAAGTGTGAGCAAAAGACTAAAATTTGAGATTTAATTACACTTTTTATAGACAAAATGTGTCACAAAAGGCGAAAACTATGTGCTCATACTTTTTAGGTGTCACCATAAATAGACTTTTAACTACACTTTTTTAAGTGTGGGAAAGCACAAAACTTTTTAGTAACACTTTTTTTATACTTTTGGTGACACTTTTTTACTTTTAGTGACATTTTTTTCCCATTTTTGTGACACTCTTTTTATGTGTCACTATTTTTTTTTTCAACATATTATATTAGTGTTCTTTATTGTCTAATTATAAAATATTATATAGCCGAACTTACAAAAGTGACATGGTAACACAACGATTAATAAGATTAAAAAAATAAATTGATCTAAATTATTGATACATAAAGCCTAAACTTTGTACATAATATTGACCCATATCTATAAATGTACCATATATGAACTTTTATCACGAGTCTAAATCAAAATTAAGAACCATAATTAAGACGGAAAACAAAAATTAAGCTATTTATTAAAAATAAAAATACATTATTGAAAAATTTAAAAAAAGCTACTAGCGTGCTGACATTATAACTAGATCCAATACGCATCTTCAATTCACATGCACGAGACAAGCATTGAAAAAAAAAAAAAAAAAAGATCATTCTAGTAAAAAAAAAAAAACGATCGATGCTTCTCAAATCTCTTCGAAGACAAAAACCCAGAACCATAACCAATCCAAACGATTCTTTAAACAAAAATACTTTAATCAAAACTAATCCTCTAAATTTTTTTCTTCATTTCTTTATGGCTAATCGAACCTAGTTATTATACCACTTGTTGGTAATTCAAAAGACGAAATAAACAAACAAAATCGACAAAAGAAACGAAAGCTTTATTTAAAACCATCAAACCAAATTCAAAGGACGAAGGAAACAAAAATCTGTTATCTATACTACATTATAAAGCATTTGAGACTTTCTATTAAAGGAAGTCTTAAAATTTTAAGACCAAAAACATTACTATAAAAGGAAAAGTAGAAAATGAATGTAAAATCTAAAAATTTAAGTCTCATTAAAATCATATGTAACCGCCCTCCAATAATGATACATTTTAATGGAATTGTTTATAAGAAAAGTTCACTATAGTTAAACCATCATTTTCTACTTTTCCTTTATAAGAATGTTTTTGGTCTTAAAAAAAAAACCTTTACGTTTTTTTAAATCTTTTCAAATAATAGTTTAATAGTTAGTCATCCGTTAATAATAGTTTCACCCGTTTTTGTCCGTTTTTATCCGTTTTCGTTCGTTTTTATCCGTTTCCTTTTTTACATTTTTCGTCCGCTTTCATTCGTTTTTAAAGTTTTTCTACGTTTTATCCGTTTTCTTATGTTTTGTCCGCTTTCTTACGCTTTTATCGGTTTCATCCATTTTTGTCCGTTTTCTTAGATTTTTTCCATTTTTCTACGTTTTGCTGTTTTAAATACATTTTATCGGTTTCATCTGCTTTTTTCTTTTTAGATTTTCTTACATTTTCTTAGATTTTGTCCGTTATTCTTACGTTTTGTCCGTTTTAAATGCATTTTATCGGTTTTCATCTGCTTTTTCTTTTTTTAGATTTTCTTACATTTTGTCAGTTTTTCTTTCATTTTTTGTACTATTTCAATATATTGAAAATTTTTCCAAAAGAAAAAAAATAGGAAAAATTTTTTTCATTTTCAAAATAATATTTCCAAACGTGTAATTTTTTCATTTTTTATAAAAAAACGTAAAGGTTTTTCTTTTTTTTTTTTTTTTTTTTTTAACTTAAAGGTTTTTAATAAAAACGTAAATTTTTAAAAAATTAAAAAAAATTTATTTAAAAAACGTAAAGGTTTTTTTTTTTTTTTTTTAAACGTAAATTTAATTTTTTTCTTCCCAAATTAAAATTAATTTTTTTTTTTTTTTCCACGTAGTAGTTTCCAATTGAACATGTTAGCGTCACACAAACCCAGTATTTGGGTAGTGCGTGTTGGAGAAAGTGCAGGTCTATATCGGCGACGAAAAAAAAACTGACTACTGTAGGGTTGAAAAAAATCTGAATCTGATATCGAGACATTTAAAAATATCGTTGGTATTTAATAAACTAAACCTCTATTTAATTACTAACATAACTTATGGTTATATGATGTTAATTTCCAAACCTTTAGGAATTTTCAACAAATCATTATGTAGGCTTATCAATATGAAAGTTGTTTTACACATGCCTTGGTACTTTTTAGTTTTTACTTTGTTATACCTACCACCCCTGTTATTCTACAGTACATTTTATCACCTCTTTTGGGAATTGATTGTTACACCACCTAACCAACTTTATAAAATCCAGAAGGGGGATAAAACATGAACATGATGTTGTGATCTTATCCTAAGCCTGAGGTTGTGCATTTATGTCTCCTCAAAACCTTATCTCAACATTTCTACACTAACCCCTATCATAGTCTTCCTTCCTTCCTTGGTCTATGTTTTGGTTCTGAAAAATGGCAGCCATTTTATCTTGTTCACCACTATACACCTCTTCTAAATCATCATCTTTATTCAACAAGCCGAATAAGTCCATAAATTACAACATCCGTGTATCACATTCAAATGATGTTTCTGTTGGTAGATTTAGACCAATTTGTTCCTCACATAACCCTGATAAATTTCATTTCACCGACAAACAGGTCAGTAACTAAAATTGTACTAATGTTTTTTGTAGTTACTTTTGCTTGATCTTATCTTATCTATATAGTATGATACTTAATGCCCTAGTACTAGATGCATTTGTATTTATTTATTTATTTTTGATATCTTATACTTTTGAAGGGATCAGGTTTGAAAAAAAAAACTAAAATGAGAAGTATGAGAAGGATTTCTAACACAAATGTGTGGTTGTGGTTTCTTTTCGCCCTTCTCATTTTAATTTTGCTTTCTCATTTGATCCTAACTCATTGTTGAATTGCGTAAAACTGTAACTTACCAGTATCAACTAATGGGGTGTCTGTTTAAGCGTATTTGTGGGCTTATGAGCTTATTTGATTCCGGCTAATATTTCATAAGCCTCAATTTTCGCTTATACACTTAAACAATCACCCCTAATGTTCAAAGGTAATTAAAATGAAATGCAACTTTACCTCAAACTTATACTCTTTTTTTTTTTTTTTTTTTATTTTTTTTTAATTTTTTTAACTTTTAACTTTTTGCAAAATTTTGATGATGTATAAATGAACTAACTTTCATTCAAGTTGAGAAGTCACAAAGATTAAATTTGAGTGATTACATAATGAAAAGATCATACCGAACAAATTATACACTTTTAGCCTAAATATGAATGAACTATTGAGAGTGTGAGCCATGAAGCTTAAAGAACGAAAGTTGACATCGGAATATGGCATCAGTACTTAGAAGGTGGCTCACCATAACTCATAGCTTGAATAAAATCTTGACATGAGTCGCAATGGTTAGGATGACCGAACCGCTGATAGATTTCCAATATTATCACAATCATCGGCATAAAGAAAATACCCTTTTTTCTCATTTCAATCTTTTTTTCTAAGAAAAAAGTTATTCCTTTTGAACATTTGTTGGCAAAAGTTAATGACATTCCCAAACAGTGGTTACTAGCCTAATAGTACATAATCCTTACATTCAAGTTTACCATGTATTATTATAAAAGATGTGATATTTACATGATTTTGAAAGTCGAAAAGAGTTCTATTTTAATGTTTATATTAAGTTTTGATGAATGTTAATGGAATTTTTGTTTTTGTATGATGGCAGAAAGTTAGGTTATCCAGGATTAAAGAATGTGTGATATCTGTTGCATTATCGGTTGGATTGATAACCGGGGTGCCTACATTGGGTTTTCCCAGTAATGCCAATGCCCTTGCTCCAGTTTTACCGGATTTAGCAGTGCTGATATCCGGGCCTCCGATTAAGGATCCAGGAGCGTTACTGAGGTATGCTTTGCCAATTGATAATAAAGCTATAAGGGAGGTACAAAAGCCTCTTGAAGATATTACCGATAGTCTCAAAAATTCTGGAGTTAAGGCTCTTGATTCCGTCGAAAGAGTGAGCATCTCGTGCTATTTTTTCTTTTGTTGTAGTTGATATATATGGAGTGTTTGGATGTGTGTCTTAGAATGACTACTGCAATGTTCAAGAACCAGAATATGATGATAAAATTACATTCAAGTGATTAAGTTGTGGGATGATGAGAATGGGGTGTTTGGATATGGTAATTAAAAGTGATTGATGTTCGATAATATATGACAACAACAAAGTGATTAATTGTGCCATACTGCCATTGTAGAGTAATAAGGTTATTTTCAGTCATGCGGAAAGTTAAGTTTTTTCTTTGTCATGCTCAAAATTTTTAGAAGTTAGAGAATTATAATAAGGTTTGCAGAACATCCAAACACTCCTAAGGAAAATTATTGAGAATGATATATTATTTGAATTTGGGAGAATGCTGATAAAAAATTTGGTATGTATGGAAATTGTAGAATTTGAAACAAGCTTCAAGAGCTTTGAAGCAAGGGAAGAGCATGATAATAGCAGGAGTAGCTGAATCAAAGAAAGACCATGCAATCGAATTGCTTGCAAAGCTAGAAGTTGGAATGGACGAGCTTCAGAAAATCGCAGAGGATAGAAAACGAGAAGCCGTAGCACCTAAACAAAAAGAGCTTCTTCAGTATGTTGGAGGGTAAGTATCAATATATTGTATGTTTTTTTGTTATATTGATGCATACTATAACCTTTCATGAAGCATGATCACTGCTAAGTATAATAAGAATCCTCGTATTTCTTTTGGTGAGCACCTGCAGTAGTTTTGGTAACGAGTCAAACCAGGTAATTTTTAATACGGGTCAAAACAAGTCAGGTTGGGTAGATTAGTTAACACTTTTTGTTTCTTCCTTTAGAATCCTATAAATAGTAAATGAATTCAATATAATTTTGAAAATACACTATCAGAATGGCAGTTATGCTGTCACAATTTGGAGGTTGCAAGCATTTGAAGACACTCTGGGACTCTGGGTAGCCATCATTCTATATTAAAAGTCTTGTAAATAGTTAATCTGTAGAATGTGGTGAAGAAACTATGTTGCTTAACTGCTTAAGTCATAATTTTTATTAATATGAGCAATTTAGGAGATTGTATGCATTGCACGCACTATGATCGACATTTGACACGTTCAGTCCATTTGACCCACTTTCTTTGTAGCTAAGTTTAACACTTTTTACGACCCATTGGAGACTTTAGAAACCAGATTTGAGTATTTGACCCATTTCTAAGTTAATGAGTCTAAAGGTTTTTTTTTTTTTTTTTTTTGAACCGCAATTGTTTACAAATTCAATCTCACATGTCTCCAACGAGACTTGAACCCACAACCCGCTAGGTTACTGGGCCACTCACTTACCGCTAGGCCAAGAGGCCTTTGGTTCTAAATAAGTATTTTATGAACTTAGGAGTAGGGACAACCCGTCTCTTAAAAATAGCATTTTTCTCATTTATACCCTTGTCATTGACAGCAGCTGAGATCTTCGTGGGGCATTTTCTCAGTGTTGAAGAGGACATGGTTGATGGCTTCCCATACGAAGTTCCAGAAGAGTATCAAAACATGCCTCTTTTGAAAGGACGGGCAACCGTGGATATGAAAGTCAAAGTGAAAGACAACCCTAACCTTGAAGAATGCGTATTCAGAATTGTGCTGGATGGTTATAATGCCCCTGTAACTGCTGGAAATTTTATAGATTTGGTGGAAAGACATTTCTATGATGGCATGGAAATCCAAAGAGGTAGGACTAACTAAACTTTTCATAGTTTATTTTAAGATATTTGTCAAGATTCTAACAATTTGATATCTTACTTTCATTAGCTGATGGGTTCGTTGTACAAACCGGAGATCCTGAAGGTCCGGCAGAGGGTTTTATTGACCCTAGTACAGAGAAAATGCGGACTATACCTTTAGAAATTATGGTAGAAGGTGAAAAGGCACCTATATATGGAGAAACCTTGGAGGTAAGTTGAAGTTATCCAATTGGTCATTCCCAGCATCTCCCTTGGTGACCTTTTTCATGCAAAGATGTCATTTTTCTGCCTCTTTCTAGCATATGATTAAATTATATAGGTGGCAAAATAGATGAGTTAGGTGGGTTAAATTGATGTTTAGATATTGTGTCGCTTGAAAGACGTCCAACCAGTTTGGGTTGACCCGTCAACACTGTTTTGGTCCACTTTCTATTACAAAATAACCATTTTTAAAATATGATTACAAGAGCTTTTATTAAAGTGTAATTATACAAAGACAAGTTATAAAGAAAATTTAAATGTTGTAAACACTAGTATATTTTAGGTAACTTTTAAATTGTTTGACATGGTTTAGCAACAGATTTATTGTCACAGTTCAAAATATTATAAAATAACAAGCTATTAGATGATAGTTGGATTACTTGGGATAATATTCAATCTAATAGACTACGCTAATCATGGGATAATATTCGATCTAATAAGCTTCGCTAATAAAAACGACTTGACTAGATCCATTTCTATAAATATGGACTGAAATCAGATACTGATAGTGTCAGCATATCATGCAGGACATTGGTTTGTACAAGGCTCAAACCAAGCTCCCTTTCAATGCTTTTGGAACTATGGCCATGGCAAGAGAGGTAAGAGCACCAAGTCCCACATATTATAAGAAAAAGAAGCCGATGATATTGTTTGGTATATATTCTTATCGGGTTTTTTCATACAGGAATTTGAAAACAACTCAGCCTCAAGCCAGGTATTTTGGCTATTGAAAGAGAGTGAACTAACGCCGAGCAATGCTAACATTTTGGACGGCCGCTATGCAGTGTTTGGATATGTAACTGAAAATGAAGACTTTTTGGCTGATCTGAAAGTCGGTGACGTTATAGAGTCGGTTCAAGTAGTTGCTGGGCTGGATAATCTTGTTAATCCGAGCTACAAGATTGCTGGCTAAATCATCAAATTTTCATTACTTTCTGAGGATTGGTATGAGAACTACGAGTGTAATGGATCATATTATGAGGAATTTGTTGTAACGTATAATAGTCGCATTCATTTATGTAAGTTCTGCATTGCATCCTTGTACAAGTATCATTATCGGTGATAATACTGGTTAATATATTTAACATTTATTTTCTATCAAAAGTGTTCATGTTCATAATACTGGTTTCAGTATGTAGGTTAATTATGACTGGGTGAAACATGGTAATTTCATAGTTAATGTCATTGACATGGGACTGAACACATGAATGATGTAAACAAATATGAATGTAAATGAGTCAAAAGTTTTTGTTTAAGCAACTCAATTCAAGAGAATTAAAGAGTTTGGAGCGTAGGACAACTAATTCTGCAAAAAAAAAAAAAAAAACTAATTTATATATTGTATACTTGCAAATCAAAGTTTGGTTCATATTTTGGATTAAGCACAATTCGGAATCAAAGAGATTGTGAAAAGATGAAAAACTCATTACCTGGACTAAACGTAATCAGCTCACTTGATTCACATTTTGTACCACGAAAACCAGTTGGCATTTGCTCCCAAGTTGATACATTAGACTTATTTCAACAAGTCATTCGATCTCTCAAATCAAGTTTAAGCATGAATGATCGTCAAGCTATCGATTCAAGGTAGTAGGCCATCGAGTTCAAGCTCCCTCAACTTGTTTGTAACAGTAGATACCAAGGACTAGAGAGCCTAAAACAAATGTACTAACAAAGTTAGTAGCCAATGAAAGTAATGGGTACACACTTCATAAACAAAAGACTACAAGGGTGTAAAGTGTAGAAACCACAAAACATATCATCAAAGGATAAAAAACACCCAACCACTGATATCCAACAGATGAGGCAATAATAACATCAAAAAACAAAACATTCAAACCTCAAACATGGTGGTAATAACCTCCATTAACACCACAACAGCCACTACACACCACCATCACAATACACACACTTACACACTCACTTGCAAACCTTCAACTACAACTTCTCTACTTTACTTCCAACATGTAAAAACTAAGACAAAATCCAACATTTGCAGGTCCTCAAATAATGGAGTTATGGTAGTTAAGGCTTACATGGAAGACTCGACTACTTTTTCTGGCTTTGTTAACAGGATTATTGGCGCGTTGCCAGTTGTTGGACTTATTGCTAGGATTGTGACTGATACTGGTGGTGTTGGAGGTGATTTTATTGATTTTGCTGAGTTTAGGAGGAGAGTTGGGAAGAACTCTTCTGTTAATGATTCTAGAGCTTTTATCGACTTCCAGGATCGACGAGGACGGGTAACTATTCTTACATTTGTTTTTGTTTGAGATTGCTTATTGAAACTGCTTATTGAGTTTTCTTTGCGTTTAGTTAGAGCACATAAGAACTTGAAATTGCTTATCAGGATAAGCTGTTTTGAATAGGAACTTGAACTACTTATAGAAACAAGTGCTTGTTTATCAGAATACTCAAAACTAGCTGACGGGCGCTTAAAAGAGCATACCTAAACACCTCATTAATCTAACTTCAATCATCTTAATGATGAACATTTCCATCAATATTCTCAACCAGTTGATAGTGAGTTTGTTGTACTCAATTGATTGATTTGGATGATGTTGTAGTGTATGTTTGATATGTGAGTTTATGGCGACTGAAAGCACTTAACAGATATATATGGTCAAATAGGCAGGTGATCCTTTATATGTGTTGATGTGCTGTTGGCTAGCTGCACTGGGAGCTGGTTTACTAAAATCTGAAGAAATTCTCGAAGGTGTTAACAGACTTAGGATTTCAAGCGATATCGAATTTGAAGAGGAAACTTTCATTGCTATGATGAATGAAGCCAGAGAGGTTGGTCTTTTAATGTTTGATTTTCAATCACATACTAAATTGATGAATTCTAACATTATCGTTACGAAACTACAGAAAAGGGCGAAACTAAACGTACCCACACCAACCATTCCGATGGAAGCAAGAGTTGAAAAAGCTCTTGATGCAATATATGTTTGTTGTTTTGGAAGAGATCCTATTGAAGAGGAAGACGAAAGAACATTAAACATTATGCTCAAAGTCGTTTTCCCTTCTGTTAAAGAATCTGATATAGCTAACATTATTAGAGAAAAAGCTAAAAGAATTGCGGAAGGCAGTGAAGAAGAAAGGTACCCAGAGCCTAAACTGTTATCTAAAGAAGCCGTGCAGCTTCAAATGAAAGATCTCCAGTTTCTCCAACAAAATAATGATAGTTGAACATGAATTTGCATAGGGTTAGAAATGTTTCACTTGTTTTTTTTTTGTTGTTGAATACTTGGATAGTAGATTCACTCAAATGATATCATGAATGTACAACAATCAAAAAATGTCACAAAATTTTGGAAGCATAAATATTCCATTACAATAACTACGTTTAGTTGTGGTATTATTTGGAATTAGAAACACAACATCTTCAAGTTGCAGATGTGTCAACAGCAGATTCTCATTTGTTTGTCGTGGAGGCCATGTTATAGTGGTGTAGCGAATCCTGTCAAAGAGGAACTGAAAATTAGGATGCATTTACATAAATATCAAGTAGCAGCAGAAGTAAAAACCATTAACAAAAAACAACATGGTAATCTGTCAAATAATGTGACTAGACAAAGATCAAGTCCTTAAACTAACCCAACAAAATTTGTCGGGTACCTAGTTTATCTTGGTTATGTGATGGTATCCTCAAACAAGGCCTATTGAAAGGGTTTCATAAAATTTAAGTCCCACAATTTTCAAAAATCGCTATGGTAGAATCTATTTTACTCTAGATGGTGAACAAATCAAGCGCATGATGTAAATAACATTGAAATAACCTAATATCGTCTTTGGGATAAACAAAAAAGGGAGCAAGCAACGGACTTTCATTTTCAATCAAGATCAAGTCTGCACAAGTGCACAACTAACAAGTTTTGGTATGATGATGTGTTCACATCCATGATTCAGTCTTTCTTAACACTTATATGTTGAACGAAAAGCTACAGGTTCAGTTGTTACCAATCTGTCAAGTGGTTGGAAAATTAGTGCACCTAATCATCAATAATTTCTAGTTTGTAGAACATCTGACATCATGAAAAAAGTTAAAAGCTAGAGCACTTTACATGGGTTGGGGATTCGAATGGTGCAGTCAGAAAACTAAATGGATGAAATAATCTTAAATGGTGCCTATGTGTAAATATATGTCGATACCCCATTTGCAAGGGTAAAGTAATGGTTAAAATTTGACCACTGGCTCTATCCCTTTTTGCTCTTTCGATAAGAGTTTAATCATTAGCAACCAGAGAATCTTTACTAAACCAAATATTTTTACTGCATTATGAATCGCTGTAATGTTGATGACATACAAATGTTTTTCCCGTTTGCAAATCAATATACTTGTTACCATGAAATGAATCTTTATACTCAGTTAACACTGACGATCAAGTTTTCTGATCTCAAGCTTATGAGTTTCACTCTTGATTTTGCTCAAAAAGTTTCACAACTTGATACAATAACAATTAAGTTCAAACAAAAAAATTCCACCTTATGCTCAAAGACAGACTTTCAAATTATGCTGCACAACACTCCAGACCTTTTCTCAAAATATTTTTTAATCTTTATTTTTACCGTAGTAATAAAAAGACCTATCAAAAGCATCATATTCCACTGTAGACGGTTTATCAGCATTTCTGTGAAACTAAAAGCACCCCTAAAGCATACTCTCTCATCAGGTGGCCAGTGCATATTCTACACCAATAAATACTCTCTTCATACTCAGATGACTCAATATCAACATGGGTCTAATGGCCAGAAACCCCCTTTTTTGATCAAGGAAGCCACTGCATTAGGGATGAGCATTTCGAACCGAATCCTGGAACCGAACCGGAACTGTACCGGTACCGTACGAAACGGTACCGATTCTTAAAATACGATGCGGTGCGGGACTACGAAATAAGGTGAAAAAATCGGGACCACTAATTGATGCGGGACCAGTATCAAATCGGAAATTCAGAAAAAGCGGGAAAACCCGATTTCCGGTACCGGTACTGATATCGAATCCTGTTAAATGCGGTACCGGTACCACTAATTTATGCTCGGGAAAAATCGGTACCACTAATTGATGCAGGATCGATGCGGGACCGATGCCGTGCTCATCCTACACTGCATAATAATAAACTGAAACGGAAACAATGGGCACATAGCAAGCAACACTGTGTTACCATTTTAGAAAGCCTTGTGAAATGCAAAACAAAGAGACGAGAAAACCAAGTTTAGGAAAGCACCTTCAGATAGAGAACCCCACTGGCCGACCTTAGAAGACAACATAGACTTGAGCAAGGAAGAGGCAGTCGCAGTATGAAGAGGCATCAGAGACTGCGCACAACTCAGCTCCACTGGTTCCCTACATAACTCAGCACAAATCTAACTTATGATCGAATTGAACTTCTACTTAATTATTAAAAAAAAAATGGTTTCAAAGTTAGAATCACACTTTATAGACATTTGATGTCTAACGCGACCTTTCATTACAAACTAGAGTGTGGTTTCCATATTCCCATAGATATGGATCTACCACATTCGAGACACTAAACCAATGTTTTGTACTACTAGGCGAGTACCTGTGCATAGCGACAAGATTAATAGCGGCAGATAATTATAGTTGCAATATTTTGGTTAAGTGTTACGCGCAAAATTTATGCATACAAAGTAAAATACTCAAAATTTAATTAAAAAATTGTTGTAACATACCATAAGTGAACTAAAAGAGCAATTTTTAGAATATATCAAAAAACGTACAAAAACATTTAGTGAAACTGAAAATGAAGCAACTTTTGTTTTTCCACATATGGTTCCGGCAACATAACGCAAGCAACATATGACAACTTTTTTTAAACATCAGTCAACTATCTTTGGCAGGATATTCAACAAAAATTTGAAATTCAAAACGATTAAGATCAACACATTGAGATTAAAGGGGTATTTTGGACATAACACAATACTCGTTTTTTAAAGTTTAGAGAAAATTTCCATTTTCTCTTTAAATGTAGTTAAGATTAAGATAAGATTTATAAAGTTATTGACAACAACAAGAGCAGAAAACAAGCTCGCAAATCGATTTTATAGCCAGGCCCAAATCAGACTTCACCACGATAACCGCATAAAGAGTCCAGAGGTGTGTATCTTCATGTGTGTTTAAGATTAAGATAAGATTTATAAAGTTATTGACAACAACAAAAGCAGAAAACAAGCTCACAAATCAATTTTATAGCCAGGCCCAAATCAGACTTCACCACGATAACCGCATACAGAGTCCAGAGGTGTGTATCTTCATGTGTGTTTATCATTATTATAAAGAAATAAATAAATTAACTTAGAAAAACAGTCGCCTAGCTTTTTTAAATGGTTGATCCGGTAGCCATCTACCTAAATTACCAAAGTAGCACATAAAAATGAAGTATAAATACCTAAACGGAACAAAATATAGTATAGTTACAAACGCAGGCCATTGTGCTATGTAGGTTGTTTACTAGAATTTGGACTTAAATATATATACAAGTCCCACTACGAATTTTATTGAAACGTTTGATTATATCGGGCCTTATAAGCCCAAACAGCTTCCAAACATAAACATACAAAGCCCGGTGATAACTACTATACATAAACATATCCTCAAACGTAAGATGAGAAAACATTAACGGTCCGAAAAAAGTTCTAAGGTAATGTGAGAAAACTAATGAGGGTAATTGTTAAAAACTAATGAGGGATTGGTGTGTTTATATGGCCTATTATTTTAAAGCAAGACAAAGTAGATTGATCAAGACACGACATACATTTACAAGCTAGGTAAAAGCATTTTGTGTATTCTAAATTCCGAATTACCAAGATGTGAATATGTTATTAACGATATAACAATCTTTTTAAACCTTGTTTTACGCATTCGAAAAGGATTCTGAAAAAGGGATGAAAAATCAAATGTGTAGTATTGTTCAAGTTCGTATGCTGAGGAAAACAAACACACTAGTAGTGTTTCTTTAAGTTTGATACATCTCGGGTTCCATATAAGAATGCCAATAGTTCATCGCCAATGACTATCTAGGACTGAAAAAAGCATAATTTTGGGCTTATAGCTGCCCAAGGATGGAACAAAACTTTTTACACTCGTTAGCATCTTATACGACCAAATTCTGAAATATTTGAATAAAGAAATATCCAAAAATTCAATAAACTTGGTCATTTTAGGCGGATGGCTACCGGATCAACTAGTTAAACAAAGCTAAGGCGACAAATTGTTCGAACGAAGTTTCTTATTTCATTACAAAATAAAAACATCGACACGCCCTAAACCTTGTCCTTTGACCTTGGTTCTCATGGAAATTACTATATATAATGTTGTACTATCAAGAATATATCCTAATCTCTAAGTTTAAATAATGACGTCAGCATAAAATGGTTAATATACCTGAAGGATAAAAGAGGGTTACGGCGAGTAGTGAGACGGATAGGAGTGGGCGCCGGTGAGAATGGAGATTGAAATTTGCTTAACAATGATTTGGCTCTTTGAACAGCTTGTCTTCCTGACGCCATTCTTGTTTCCTTTCTTGTCTGTCTTAACCCTAGAGATTGTTGTTCTTGATGATGATGATGCACTTACGGGCTTAATGGGCCTGCTAGACTACTTAGAGGTCTAAACTCCAATGGGCTCACTAGTTTGTACTCCTTTTTCTTGTCTTTTCATCGATCGCCGGTTAAGTCGCATCATTTGAGTTAAAGAGATGTCATCCGAATGACTCAACAAATAACATCTCGTTCGTTTATCATGACTTTTGAAATATATATGGAGGATGTTGAATTGTTGATCGGTATTTTTTTTTTTTTTTTTAAATATCGCAAACGAATTTAACAGTATAAATGGTGTTAAAAAAATGCCATTCCTTTTGGTATCTTCTCTTCATATATAAACTTCATCTTTCAACAACCAAAAAAAGATGTTATATACATGAAACAAAACATTAATGTTTCATATGTGTGGTACAGTCTTTGCTGTTAAAAAAGTTTATAGGATACGGTTTTACTTGTACTTAATATGTATTCGGCATTATGTTCAAAAAAATATCTATTCGGCATTTTGTTTCTACATACCAGTTTAACCAGTTGGTTATCCAATTGTCTCCAGGTTTTCTATAAACAAAACATGATAATGAAATGCAGATACATGGTTGTTTCTAACTTATTAAAATAAAATACCAATTTATACAACTTTATGTTTGAAGCTCCACCATCAGAAAGGATCTTGACAGTTTTTTGTTCATTAACATATATTATGTTCCATTTGCATATCAGTACTAAACAGACAATTTGCATTTACCAAGTATTTTTTTATTTTTTTTTAGAAAGGCAACATTTTATTAAGAAGACAAAAAGAATTTACCAAGTATTTTGGTTCCATAAAATGGACAAACTACTAGCAATCGTTAAACATTGTTACCATGATGCTGTGCACTTTTATAAACCTCTAATAAGGGAACTGATGAGGTACATGGTCCAAAACTATTGGTAGGATCGAAAAATCTCTTAGCCTCCGAGTGAAACACTCAGAAGGAAGAGCAGCTTTTCTAATTAAGCTCGGAAATTCATCACAGAGGTACAATATCGGTTCGACCCAAACGACTGACAACATATGGAGCATCATTTCGGAAAATAGATTCGGATCTAGTCTCGACTACAAAGATATGGCGTACAATCCACCACCAAAATGGGGTGTGAATTACCAACTGGGAATTGCCAACCGAATCAATATTCTTCCCGTGACACCCCCAACACTTGTACACTCAATAGGAGAAAGTCTCTAGTCAATCTCATGACCGTCTTCATTTAATGACTCACTAGACCCTGCCACAGAACTCCTCTTGGTCAATCTCCCCCTTTTTGGTTGCATCGGAAGGCTCTTGTGACTTAGTAGAGGCTTTTCGCTTGGTCGATGCCTTTGCCTTTGCAACCACTTAGGGATCAGATCTAGTGGCAATGATCTCCTTTAGAGTAGGCGCAGGGATAGCCATGTCTCCTAAGACAGGTGGAGTAATATGGTTATGACCCAATCTTACATCGAACTTTGAAATTTAATGGTATTCTTGGAAACTCTTTCATCCTCGATCGAGACATTCAAACAGATAGACAAAATTCTCGAGAGTACCAACTATTTGGCAATTTTGGCCTCCGAACCAGACAAACTTTTTTCTTTGAAGTCTAGTACCAACTCTTTGATAATACATTGATACTAGGCGGGGGACATGATGAGGTATGTCCTCCTCCGGATGCCGGAGGAGACAATCACAATTAACTCCAAATGTTTCTAAGACAAAACCAATCCATGATGAGGCAATGCCCCTTTCAGAGGATAATGAGGAGCGATGCCCGCTAGGAGGTATAGTGATGAAGCGATGTACGCTCATGAAGCATAGTGATGGGCGGTGTTTGCTTAGAGCCATAGTGATGAAGCGATGCGCCTTCGAAGTATATTAATGAAGCGATGCACGCTCGGAAGCACAATGATGAAGCGCTTCTTGCTCGGAGGTATAGTGATGAAGCGGTTACTGCTCGAGAAGTATATTGATGAAGCGGTGTATGCTTAGGAAGCATAATGACTGAGCGGTTACAGATCGGAGCTAGTACACTAGTAGCTGACATACAAGTACAATGATGTACGAATAAGCACAGAGGCTCTGGTCCACAACTAGTACTTGTGGCATAACGACAACTTGGACCCCGAGGACCATGCCTGGTACTCATCAGCAACTTACATGCTGCACATAAATGACAAACCCGTCCCCACAGTACTCGCGTCGTGGATCACACTCCAGGTAGTATAAAAGGAGATGTTCACACACATGAACACGACACTTTACTCCTCACTCACCTCTCTACTATCTCTCTCTAGTTTCTCTCACTAGAACTTATGCCAAGCATATACTTACTCACACGGAGCTTGGTCTCGGATTAAAAACCGGGCGAGCTAACGGTGTTCTTTCTTATTTCAACCTAGAGGCGAAGGAGTAAGCGCAAGACCTTCGCAGGAGCATTCTACAGGACCTCCTAAGGATCGGTCAAGAGCACTTACGAAAATTTGCTCAAACAGGAACACTATAAACAAAATCAACGTTATTGTTATAAATGGTTTCTAATCAAAGAGTAAGCTAAGACAAATATTTTTTCGAAAGAAATTCAGCACATGATTAGGCAAGTATATCATGAAATCAAAAGATACAAGCCCAGGAACTGATCTTAGCGCTCATATTTTATACTTCAAACACAAGACTTAATTTTCAAGTCTTGATAAGAAAACACAACCAAACCAAACCAAACAAAAATAAACACTCGGTTTTATCTCATCAACTCATTTACCAATTAAGCAAAAATCCATCAAGGTTCCACCATTCTCCCGATCATTTTCATTGAAATTTCCATTAGTACTCCAGTTCTTCACCCAAGAACCTTTTGTCCATCGAGTGTTATATAAGCGAGCAATAGATGAACATCTTAAATATCAAGAAATCCCACAATCTCAAGAAACCAATGAACTCTATCCGGATTTTTGCATGATTCAATTCTTATGGCATCATAATAGCATGAAAGATCGCATTCCTCTCGATCACTCTTCCACAACATTAACAAGCTCATATTCAACAAGTGATAGATTGTTGTACTCTTTAACAATGAAATCGACAGTTCTCGTGACCTCAACACGGCCCCACTTGTCCACAAGAAGCCTCATTGATCCCTTAAACATGTCAATTTTTGCATTGCGCAAGATTACAAGTGCTATCGGCTTTCATCGGGTCCACTGCAACATACATGTAACATAGAAAATTAGGATACTCGACATCAAGGAACATGTTACCGAAAAGTTAGGTCCTTTGCATTTGTAATAAACATACTCACATGATCTAGTTTAGCCTAACCTTGTTTGGTCCTCTAGGAACACAAGTTATGGTTAGAGGTGGATGATTGGTGGGTTGAATAATGGGTTGAAACAAGTGTAGTATGGGTCGGGTTGACCCTTAAAATTGTTGTCATAAATTATTAGTCGTCAAACTTGATTAGTTGGTTACCACAAGAATCGCAATAAATATTTGAGATCCAAATCACACCAAGAGAGCCAAAACTTAGTTCTCCCTACTGAAATTTGTTCTCAATATAAAGTGAACAACAAAACATTTTACATATATTTGTGGACTAAATGCTAAATAAATACCAGTCTTGTTGCTATTATCATATCTATATAAAGAAGAATGAAAATGTTAATGCTCGAAAGTCTTAGCCTTTACAACCAAATAAGACAAGGGACTTGGAAAAACAGTAAATCATTCTGTCAAAGCAACATAGAACATTAAAAAGCGAAGCGCAAACACATATAGTGGCGTTCAAACTGATGGGGATTCAATAGTCAAGAGACCTCATAATTATATCATGTATAAGCTGGCTAATTATCAAAACACGAGATACCTTAAAGCTGATCTAGTGCTCAACACTTTTCATTATGGCAGACCAATCAATCAGATCATATCATGTTTCATTTTTAAGTAGTTAATAGAAATTCCACATCAAAGTTAATTCTATATACGTTTATAGCTTCGTTATCAAATACAGTGTTAATAAAAATCACCTTGATTATTCCTCGCAGTGAAAAGTATACTCCCAGTCTCGTCTCCAACCAAACATTCAGCAATTCGCATTTGACGGTCATCAGGCTTGCCCTTCTGCAAGACCAGCTTCGCACTAACGACTTTGACGATGAGATTATGGCCACTGGTTCCAGGACGCAGATTATCAACCTTGGTGAACACGGGCTTCCTCTTAGGTGATTTCATGTCAGCCATTTCTCACAATCTACACTAATTATCAGTTGTCATCAGTATTTTACACCAAATGTAACTTACTATTATTTTTCTCATTGTATATTAGATCACATAACATGATTATAAACAAAATTCAAATAACTGCTAAGATATAAATATAACAAAAGCAAATTAGGGTGAGGTTATTCTAAAAAGTTCTTATTCTAAAATGGGTAAAAAGGCTAATGTAGTAACTTTATAAATGTGATGCGATAACTTATAACCGTATCTTATAAATGTGATGCAATAACTTTATAATTATGATGCAGTGTTTTACCCTTTTTACGATAAGAAGTTAAGAACCTTTTTTTTAACCCGCACTGCGATTTTGTTCTTATATAATACTTCCTATTAGCACGATGTAACATACATATGAGAAAATAACGATCAAAACAACAATCTACTAATATATAAATTTTATAACATCAATCAGTATAAATGTATGATCAACTCGAATAATCATGCACGTACAAAGATAATATTTGAAACAAAACACATAACGATCATGATCAATAAATGAGGAGTACCTTTTATGATTGACTGTTGTTTCGCAGATGATGATCTGTTGTTTGTTTAATTCTTGTTTTGGTTGTGTTAACTGTTACGCGTGTGATTCGCCAATAAAATGGATTCTTTTTTAAGTCTACCCGTTGATTTTCCGAAAATTCTTAAACGTATCATTACCGTCCACGTTGATTATAAGAATATGGGCCTATTGCTTTACGGGCCTTTTTTCTTTCTAACTAAGGGGTGTTCAATGGGTTAGGTAATATCCGAATAAAACGAAAACCGAAACTGAAACGAACCGAAAATAATCGAACCGAACTCGTAATCGAACCGAAATTGCAAAAACCGAACCGAACCGAAATAAAAGTTCGGTTTCAGTTCGATTATGGTTTAAGAATCCAAACCAAAACGGAAATTAAATAAATATATATATTTTTATATATTTATATTAAAAATATATTAAAACTCTTTATAATATATATATAATATTTTGAAGCTTGAAAATTATTTTTTCAAAAATATATATAAATAAATGAATAAATTATTAAATTTAGGTAATTCGGGTTATTCGGTTCGGTTTTAAGTTATTAGGGTTCGGTTCTGGTTATACCCGAAAAAAAATTAACCGAACAAACCAAATAAACCGATAACCGAACCGATGAACACCCTATTTCTAACAAAAAGAGCAAGGTCCGGACCACCGATCTCGGTCTTTAGACTCATGTGTTAAAATTTACATCACAACCGGTTCATTAGGTCTAAATCGATCTAGTTACTACTTAAACCACATTTGGAGTGCGTTTAATTGACGAAAAGTTTTTAAATTTTTTATTTTTAGTTTTGTAAAAAGAGGGATTAAATTTTTGTGCAAAACGTATAATACACGTTCATGTGACATTGTTTTTGAATTTTGAAGAAAAGAAGCGGGGTTACGAAGGGAAAAAAAAAGTTATTTGTAGTTTCCTTTGTTAAGTTGAGAAATGCATGTTGTATGTTTTATAGAGAATTTTTTAGAAAAGTTTTGATTTGAGCGTAATCTATATTTTTCTTATTTTGTACTAAACATTTGTAAAAAACAATGATGTTTTCTTTCAACTAAACGCACCCTTAGGATGTAATTTTCTTTCTTTAGTTATTTTGATAACACAATAACTTTTCTTTGATTAGGAAACCTTTTGAAAATTGGAGAACTCTAAATTTAAGTTCTCTAACTCATAGTTTTAACAGCAGAAAACTAGCTTTCTGTAGAGAAATTTTAAAAAATACTCATTTTGAATACGTTTTTTGTTTTCTGTGTGTTTCTTAAAAAAAGTTTCCAAGAAACTTCTCATTTTCTAACAACTAAACACGGCGTTAAGGTTCTCTAGTCTTTAATTTGAGAGTAAACTGCAAAATACATCCTTGTGGTTTGCGATTTACGAGACCTTCATCGTCGAAACTATTGGCACTTACATCGCCGTTAGTCAACGTTTATCAACATACATCTAAGGATGAGCGACGAAAAAATTCGTTAACTACTAACGGAGCCTAAGGAGGGCTGTTTTGGTCTTTTTTAATCTGAGGGATGTATTTCTGATTTACTTTTTTACATATAAGAGGATGTATTTTGCAATTTACTTTTATACTTTATTTTTTCAATTATTATTAAAAGGTTTATCCGTTTTTTACTTATAATCTCGAAAATATATTTTTAATAATAATTGAAAAAATAAAGTATAAAAGTAAATTAAAATACATCCCTTTATATAAAGAAGAAACTGAAAATACATCCCTCATATGATAAAAAGACCAAAACAACTCTCCTAGGCTCTCGTTAGCGCTTAACGAAATGTTTTGCGCCGTTCATCCTGAGGGATGTATGTTGAAACGTTGACTAACGAGATATAAAATCAATAGTTTACGACGAGATGAAAGTATGAAATTGCAAACCACAGATGATTAGCGATTACTCTTAATTGATTTTGTTTTTGCAGTTCCTCGTTTTGTTACTCTTGATTATGTCAGGCGCATTGTAATCCACCAATCCAATTTAAAGTAATTTCACTTCTATTAACACAATCTTGTTTAAGCGTCAAAAGCCTTTCTTTATCGAAATTTTCGTACTATCGCTAAGAAAGATGTTCTATAAGGTAGTTATTTCAATTTCCCTTTACGTTTTCCATTTTTATTTACCTCTAAAAAACAAATACAAAACATGATTGCTCTTATGAAACCTGGTAATAACAAAAACAACTTAATTAGAAATTCCATATATAAATTATATAATCTTTTATATAATAAAAGAATTACATCATTTCGGAGTGTTTTTGCAAAACCATTCTTATTGAAAAAAAAATTAAACCAATAGGAGAGCTCGAATTTGCCACTTAGGCAAAATCGAGCAATATGATTAGTCAATAGAAAGTCAAAATTAAATTGGTTTTGGTTAAACTTAATAATTTTTGTGGAGAAATTTGGTTAAGAAAAAAAATGCATAAAAATATAGGTATAAAATTACAAGTTTTCATGTTTTTTAATAACTTTAGAAAGAAAAAAAATAAATAACACTTACACTTTATCACACTATCTTTATAATATTAGTAACGGAATATAAATATCAAATGGCAAGACGAGTTCTTCGTGATATTAAAATAAATATACGCGATTCTACTTATAACAACGACTAGTGAATTATTATTTAAAATTTATATATGGATATCCATAAAAACATTTTAAAACTTTACGGACGTATTTTAACTTCATCAACGCTCATTATGTACTACTAAACTACGCACATTTTGTACAACATGATATCATAGTTAAAGTTAAACATCAACATCAACCTCAACATGTTTGTCACTTAAAAGCGTTTTACAAAGCTAATTATTAAAAAAAAAAAAAAAAAAAAAAAAAAAAAACCACATGGGTTAGATAGTCATATATTGGTTAATTTAAAGGTGTTTTCCTTAAATTATAAAAAAAAAAAAAAATGCACGCATCACAATCCTTATTTCATAACAATCACCTCCTAAAAAAAAAAAAAAACGTGGTGATAACCTAACTTTATTCGATGACGTGATGTTTCATCAAAAAAATGTAATAGTTGGCGTTGTCAAGAAATAAAAGTATGTACATGAGAATTATTAAGCAAGAATATATAGTTTTTAATCGGGTTATTACGTTACTATATCTGCGATAATGTTATTGAGGTGGTGTCACGGATGTGAGATACAACCATTCTTCTATACTTATAATTTATGTGTTAGCCTCTTTTGCTTCGAATAAACCGAAAGAGACTTCAATGTAACTTTGAACGCCTTATCTAGCTGATAGTTTTTAGTAACGTTTTGTATGGTTTAACTTTTTTGTTATACACACCAACTTTTAGTAACTTTTTTTTTTTAATTGAAAAGTTCTACGCTTAATATTTGTGTTTTTACTATAAACACACTAAGCTATGATAGAATTAGTTGTGAGTTCGAGGTTTTTTTACTAAGCTTCTCAAAAAAGCTTATTGCTTTATCATAAACATATTGTGTTATGGTAATTGAATAAGCCAATAAGCACATTTAATAAGCATACCAAACACCCCTTTTGTTCTAATCTGAAGTTTTCTTATTTGATGTTATGACTAACTTTGTTGTTATCCTCAATGCTATCATTCATCTGCTCAAGTTAATCACATCCCCTTTACCGCTTTTACTTGCGAATCTTATTTTTGTGAACTCGAATCAAATCCTTGAACTTAATTACAATTTATGACTTGTTGGAATTTATTGAACTGCACATGTTATGACCTTGTCCCAAAGTCTCCGTGATCGAGCATCACTATAAAGTCTCCCATGATCGGAGCATCACTATAAAGTCTCCATGTTGAACATCACTATAGACACCTTTGTTCGTAGTATATCTTTGGGAAGAGGCACCCGGTGTATCTTTGGGAAGAGGCACCCAGTATCTTTGGGAAGAGGCACCCAATGTATCTTTGGGAAGAGGCACCCAAGAGGTCTTTGGGAAGAGGCACCCAAGATAACTTTGGGTAGGCACTTGACTTAATTTGGTTTCATCGGTAGCATTCTGAATTATTATATTCGTGGTACTATATTGGGAACTATTATGACCACTTACACTTGATTACTTGACGCTATAATTTTTGTGCAATGGGTTGTGTACACACAGTGTTGCAAGTTTTGTATGGGCGGAATTGAACGAGTGGATACACAATGCCTTTGCTTTGAGAACTATTTTCGTTGACCGAAAGCTTTGTATATTTCTTACGAGTTTTCTTATTTCACTAAACGTGTTTACTCACCAACTATTTTCATAGTTGACCCGTTTTCTTTCATGCATTTCGTGATCGTTAGTAAACTTTTCTATCAAGTCTTGCATAAAGAAGTTTTCACCGTCGCTACAAGTCGTATGTAATAAAACTCAATATTTTGGAATCTAAACTTTGTAATATATTTGCCGATGACAAACTAAACTAGTATTGTAATGGAGTATTATTTCTTTAAATCTTAATGTTGGTATGTTCTATTATCTTGTGCTTATGTTCCCTTCCTACACCTCGTGTTTCATTCGCTAGCGGTGTGATGATTGGTACCGAGCCAAGGTTATAGAGAGAATGATTTTTCAAAAATAAAATCATGACTATAACAGGAAAATTTTTTTATTTTATTTTATTAAACATTGAACATCATCCGAAGTCAACTAGTCCTATCGTTGCATCGTTACTCATAAATTATACATAGCCCCGATCAACTATGTCTAATTTATGAAGAACTCTGTCAATGATAAGAGTGGTAGTTTTAAATCATGTTTAGTCGAGTCTTTTGAGTCGGTCAGTCAAGTTGCATTGGTCGGTGGGTATGCATGGCATGTTTTACGCTCACGTCTTACATGCGTGCTTTGTTCATATCTTCTCTTTCCATCTTTCGACTTGTTAAGACATAGCATGTCTCGCCTCTGTCATGTTTCGATCACTATAACACATTACCACCGCTACACACTCATCCGACTTGTTCGAATGGTTTACTCAACCGATGTTTTGGTCTCTACAGGATCATGGCCGCAAAAACTGCGTTCGGGAGGTAACAACAACGGCAACTCAAACAATAATGACAATCCGTATAACAACGCTTCTTTGGAATAGCGGATCTACTCACCCAAATTATAACACATCTACGTGCTAGACGAACCAACAATGGAGTATACCTGGCATTTGGTCGAGGATGCGGCTACAAAACTTGCAAGCCAATGGAATTTCATTACTGAGGTGCCATTGGCTGCTAACACTGTTCGAGAATGTTGAGTCGAGAAGCTTAGTATCACGAAATGTCTTTGAAAAACAAGGTTGAGTTCTCTGTTGGTCTCTCTGATGTGTCGATGAGTCTTGAGAAAAGATGAAGTGCGAATATGGATCAAACCAGTCCGAACGAGCAACCAGGATGGTTCGTCATGGTTTCCTTGTGGAACTTGATTGACCGAGTATACGGAAGATTGATACCTAATGGGAGGGATGTCAGCTTGCGAAACCAACCACTCGTGCAAGCTGGCGTGAATATGGCGTATCGGCTTGACGTATGATGTGATCACGGAGAACTAAGCAAAAGCAACGACAATGGACAAAGCGGCAGGAGGATCACCAGGAAACCGAGACGAGAACAAGCAAAACAAAGAGGCGCTGAATACCTCGAGAACTATGACCACCAGGAGCGCAAAGGATATGCGGTCCACATCCTTTGTGTACTCGATGTAATTATCATCAGCTCAGAGACCGCCGAAGGTGCGCAAAATGCGACGAGACGGGCCACTTCGCAAAAATTGCTCAAAGTAACGGGAATCAAGGGCAGAGAAAAGCATGTTACGAGTGTGGAAGTCTAGATCACCCGCAATACAAGTCCAAACTGGCGCTGGCAATATAAGCCCACGAGATCGTAACATTGAAATTCCTCCCGCACGTGGTCGAGCATTCTATCCGGTACCGAGGAAGCGCATGCAACTAACGGGTACTTTTCTCGAACAACTACCTTATTTTACATGCGACATGATTTTGAGTGCATAACTTCCTTCCAATCTTTACCGTTCACGACATTGATTAATTTGAGACCTATTGATATCGACCTTAGTTGTTATATATTTTGTTGATTGGATAATGCAACATGTTAGTGGTTTTGCGCTTTATGATCTTATTGTATATACTAAAGTGTAATGCAATTTTTTGTGTATGTTTTTAGAAGAGGATTAAATATCAACACATGATTGTCGTGGAAGGATTTTCTACCGCCAAGGTATGAATGTATAATTAAGTTGAGTTGTTGATTTAGATAATACATGAATGTATTTTAATGTACCAAGGATGTGTTTTAGTGCCTATATAGGGAATCTTATGGTAGGAATGTTCGAATATGTGAGTCGACACGCATGTTATACGGTTAGAAATACGCGAGCCTATCAGGGGCACACACGTAAACAAAATCGTGAGATGTGATTGGTTAATAAAAGTCAAAATTAAATTGATTTTGGTCAACCTTTAAAGTTGACACAACCGTGACCCAGTCACCGGTGCCACATCGCCTTTCTCGACAAAATAACTTTGAAATGACCAATGGGGGTGTAGGTCGAGGATCGGTCGAGGCACCCAAAACGAAAATCGGTTGTTTTTCAACCGACATTTACACACACTTTTCTTTCAATCTTTTTTCTTTTTTTTTTCTTTTTTTTTTTAACTTGGTCATCGAGTGTGGCAACTTGGTCGTGTCCGGTCATCGGAGAGAGTTCATTCATATTGAAAAACAATTCGGGCCAATAGAAAGCTCGATTTCGCACGTAAGCAAAATCGTGTGATGTGATTGTGTTAGGTCACTAGTTTTACAACACAAGCTTACTTAGAAAGAGAAGAGGCGGATGAACAATATACAAACACACATACGCCAGAAGACAATGAAGAAAGGTTATGCGTGAGTATGTGAAAGAGAGTAATTGAACAACCAACCTTCAAACGAAGGTTTACAAGAGTATTTATAGGAGGAAGTTAGGCAACACTCTAGTTCTCATCCTTTTCTTTATGGGCTTGGGCCTAAGCTCATGGGCCTTCTACATAAGCTTAAGGCTAATAACAAACATAAAGGCCATAATTAAGTTAACTATTACATGTAAATTACTAACACTTGATTTAGGTCTAGGAGTGAATTCCAACAATCTCCCTAAGTGTTAGTGATGAAAACGTGAAGGCGTTGATGTAATAGTAGCCGACGTCTTCGACATTCTTCTTTCTTGTGAGAAGAATTGCCTTGATTCGAACAATCTCCCGGTGTAGAGATAGTTTTCCTTGAACAGCTTATGCTTTGACGTCATCATTAACATTGTTCTTTGATTATTGTTCTTTGTGGTGAAAGTGATAGTATGTTGTTGTCCGCATCAAGTCTCGCCTCAGTGTCCGCTTCGCGCCATTGCTACGGTGTCTACACGTCATTCTTCAACATGCTCACACGCTTTTGACGTTGGAATTCAAGATCTTGATGAAGTTCTTTAAGTCTTTAACTTTGTAGATTTCTTTGATTTGACGAAGAATCATTCTCGTTGTGATGCTTTTGGATAGAACTTCCATTACCGATGATGTTGGCGTGAGCATGAGAAAATCGCACGATCATCCCGCTCCGAGCTTCCATAAGAAGAAAACATTTAAAACGGTTAGTAATAAGCGGATTCCGCACTTACAAGTTTGAACTTGAGAGTGTCAACGAGATAGTGTGAAAACACAACTCTAATTTTACAAAGGCCGATCTCGAACCTGAGTCCCACAAGTGAGATAACGCGATGTACCGGCACATCTATAGTTCGATGAGTCGCGAGGTACACCAAGCATCACCTCACGATCAGACCGCTTGAGACACACTAAATGTAATCCACGGGAGTTACCGGTGACCGCCGTGTCGGTTTGATGTTGACCACGGCAGAGTTTCCATTCAATCACCGAGGATCACATATGAACCTCTCATGAATGTTCTCGACAGATTGCTAAGATCCGTGAAGGACTCGATATGAACCATCGATAATCTTATTTGTTGATCAACAAGTGATGAAATGTCAAGTGTTCCTAAGAGATCTTTGATGAATCTCGTGGCTCTAGACTCAATAGTGCGTTTTGGTTTTCTGAGCGGAGACTAGGAGAGGGTCTCCTTCTTCAATACCAACGATCTCTAAGAGAAAGCCAATAGTTTGCGTAGGGTTTCTGTGAGAATGAAACAAGCTTCGCTGAGAGAAACTTGAGTGGCTAAGAAGGTTTAGTGCATGCGCCATCGGGTCAATGACGACTTTTAATCTTCAATACCGGCGTACTAAGTGACAACCAAGAGTATATGAATTGAACCCGTGTCCGCCCTAAGTTGAATAATTTGGAGGGCTATTTTTCACCCTTTCTTTACATTTCTTTTAATTTTCAACTCCTTCTTTCTCCCGATTCTCAATTTCTCCTTTTAATCATCGTACCTAAGGACTTCTAAGTACTAACTATTTGTGATGTCCTTGGTAGATCCCTCCCGCTCAAGCGGATCATAGGACAGTTATTCCTAACCTTAGTCACCTTATCACTCCATGACTAACCTATGTTGCCATAAAACCAATTTCCCAAGAAAATCTCTCAAAGGGTTTGTAAATGAAAACATGTTTGAACCATCGTGAGAGTTTTATCTTTAGCAAAATACCCCCTCCACATGTGCTTTAGAGTTTTGACGGAAATCAGACCGTGTGGGAAGAGAGCGACTTTTGAATTGATCAACTCAAGATAGACAATCCCCGCGAGACACGGTTACGTTGCATAGTTAAAGAGTTACATTGTCAGCTTTTAGGTGACAACTAGCTCTAATAACTACCTTGAAGGTGTAGACCAACCTCGAAAGGTTGTCATACCCGTCAGAGTTCATGTCTACCAAGAGTTTTTCGAATGGTACTTTCTACTTGGACAAGTCCTTTCCGAGACACGTTTACATTACTAGCGAACTAGCTTGAAATTATTACCCGTCCAGGACAAGTCTTTTCGAGTTACTAACAGTTTAGTACCGTCAATTCGTTGGTTAAGTCTATTACACAAATATTCATTTGCATTTACACAACATATTTCTTATCACATAATTTTCTCCCCCTCAAAAATGGCATATAAAATGTTATTTTTGAAAAGTTGAGAATAAATATGACCATTTCGAGTGTTGCGGGAAGATGACCACTATGAACAATTTGTGAACAAAGTTTTAATCTCAAGTACTCCCCAACAAGTGATATAAACGGTTGAGGTTTTGAAAATCATACGAAGTACTTGTCCTTTGAGCAAAACCTTGAAAAATGAAAGGTTTGATAGGTTTTACTCAAAAGTAAGCTTTCGCTCCTTTTATAAGGATTGTGGCAAGGCGTACTACGTAGTCCTTTCTTGACAATACGGTGATATGTGCTAAAACACATATCATTTCTTTATCAAATCGCACCCAAAATAACCAAAAGAGCCGTTTATGCTTAATATTTGCGTGTTTCTTGAGTTTTTGTATGTGCAGTAAGGATATGACAAAATGTATAAAAGAAAGCCAAAATCAAGAAAACCGAGCACACAGAGAAAGAAGAATGCAAAAGCCGAGGCTGGGAAAGGAATTTACGAGTTTGGACAATCAATTCTCAAAATGGCGCTTTAGTCCTCGGATTTTCAAGAAGTACAAGTTTGGTCCCTATGTTAACCTTGGATCCATTCTTAGTCCAAATCTATTAATACTACTTTGGCCCATATCAAGCCCAAAACCAAACCCGGTCAACCCAACCATTTACCCGGTCAACAAAGAAAAACGAATTATATTAAAAAACCCAAAAATTAACCCGCCAAAACAAACCCCCAAATTTACCAGCACATAAACCCTAAATACCCCTGATCTTAATTGGCTACAATCACTTAAATTGAGGGTATATTAGTAATATCATCTGACACACCTGACACACGGATGCCACGCTGGCAATCCGTGTGTCAATCCACCCAAATCCTCACCTCTGATTGGCTAGTGCAACGTGGTATACATGATCCAAGGGGTGAAATTGATTGGTGATGTGTGGGATTTGATCAATGGTCAAGAATCGCCAAAAGAAACACACATTTGAGCCTTCTGGATCCTTCTTCAGCCTCTAGCGTGGCTATATATACCCCTTCTTTCACAGATTGTAATCTCATGTAGAGTAGGAGTAGAGTAGTAGTGTAGTTTTTAAGTAGTTTTTAAATGTTTTCAATGTATTAGTTTAAATTCAGTTATAAAATTCATTTCTGTACTCAAATTTTATTATCAATATAATCATTTGGCTTTAATTCTCATTTTAAGTTTTAAATTCTGTTTTCATGATTTCATTAGCTGTTATAAGCTGAAATAAGCTCAATTTACTTTAAAACCTCTCACTACTCAGTCCTCACTCTCAAATATTTCATTGGTCAATAAAAGTCAAACCTGCAGATATTTGGTTGAATTGCTCTGGATTGCTGAATCAGATGGATGTGGGTTGATTTGTGATAGAATTTGGGTTGAGATTAGGTTTAGATTAGTAAGTTCTTTGATCTCAGTAGCATGTCATTGTGACAGGACCCCTGTAAGTCCATGGTTCTTTCTTTCATTTGATTCAGTAGAGTAATGATCTAGTTGACTAAATGTGTTCAAATTTAGTTTAATATTGCTATTATATGTGGAATTTTGTTGTGTTTAATTTCAAAGATACTTGTTTATGTGATTGCTTCAATCGGCCTTATATCTCGCATATATAGATAATGTTGGAACTTGAGTTTTGATGGTGATTATTTCGCATTTAGTCTTATAATATCATATTAGATCATGCTTCATTCATCCAATAAGTATTATTAGTAGTTAACTGCTTTTAATTTGCATTTTAGGATATTAAGGTGTGTTTGGTAAAGGATTCAATTCTGAGTTTGAGGATAGTTCAGTAGTCAAGGTTAGTAGAATTAGTTTTAATTAGGATATTTACACTTATTCCAGTCTTTAGTTTACATTTGATAACACTCAAAGTCAAATTTGCTCTTAATCTGATCTCTAATGCTTATCAGGTAGGATAGGATTAAGTTTACTTGCATTTTAGGCTTAGATTATTATAGTTTACATTATTTGAGCCACTTTGAATCCTTTAGTATCATTTACAATCATATTCGATCAATCAAAGTTCATCATAGTCAAATAGCAAGATTTTCATAAAAAGTCAAATATCCAATTTTTGCTCAAACGGCTTCCACTTTTATATTTTTTATTCACTCACTTTAAGTCCAATTCAGTTGAAATTCTGGATTTAGACACTTTGGTTGGTAGTGGTTTTCATGGTGATTTTAGTTTATTTTTGTGATTTTTATAAGCTGGCTTAACAAGGGCTTAAAGTAGCCACTTAGGGCCGTTTGGCATTAGATAGTTTAGATTTGATTTAGAGCTTAAATGCCTCTTGCTTGAGCTTATTTGACCCAAATCACTTGCAAGAGCTTAGTTTTGGTTAGTTTAGGTAGTTAGAACTTGTGGTATCATTCTAGTAGCTTTTAGCTTATTTCCATTAAGCTCTTCATAAGCACTTCTAGCCCAAATCATAGTACCTAATCTCAAAAATAGTTTCTGCTATTTTTCCTGGGTTATCTATATTATTTTATAGTTTTCTGGAAATTTTCATAATTTTCCCTGTTCATCTTCTATTTTTCTGCATTTAATCTCATTTTTAAGCTTTTTTTTAAATAGCATTTTATTCAAATAAATTAGAAAAAGCTCAGAAAAGTAAAATTTCAAATTTCTTAGTTTTAGAATATTCAAAAAGTCATAAAAAGTATTTTTCCAGAATTTTCTTAGCTTAATTAGTATTTTCTAGATTTTTAATTAGCTTTAAAGAGTATTAAATTCATAATAAATTGAGAAAAAGTCAAAAAAATGTGATTCCAGTTTCTAAAACTCTTTTTAGTTATTTAAGATTTTTGAAAAATAGTTTTGTAATTTTCTAGCTTATTTTCCTAATTTTTAATATTTCAAGTCTATTTTAAATGTCTTAAATTAGTTTTTAATTCAAAATAAATCAAGAAAAATCCAAAAAAATAGTTTTAATTCACAAATAATTTTCAAATATCATTCTTAGCTTTAGAAAATAGAAGTTCATTTTATGAGTTTAAATTAGCATAGTTGCTTTTATTTCGCTTTCCTTAATTACGCTTTTATTATGCTTTTAGTTTAAATTTGCATAACTAGTCGTAATTACTTATTTGCCTTATAGTTTCGTAGTTTTTTGCTTTCCTTTATATTTCCTTGCCTTGTAGATTAGAAAACCCAAAATTCCTTATTTCCCATTCGAATCCCGAATCGCGACGTGAGTTGTCAAACTCCATTCATCCCTCGTTGGGAAAACGACCCGGGAAATACATACCTTTGTATTTCTTCGGAAAATATTGTGTACGAAAACGACAAATCAACGGGTTGTACACTGTTATGTGTGCACAAGCCATCTTAGGGAAAAGATGAAATAAGTATGAAACAAATTAACCTTTCCCTAATTGACGATGTTTCTAAATTAGCTCCCCCCCAAACTGATAATTGTCTTTAGCAGATTTGAAACTTTGATGAAGTTTACATTTCCTCTAACTTTTGAAGGTTTCAGTATGCGCGAAATTTGTAGATGAGCAAGAAACCACACAAAGAAAATCGACTAATCGGAAGATCCGCTCGAGGGTAGCATGCCGAAATCAACAAGATCTTCTCGTATGTAGACGATCACACCAAACAAACCACGAAGACGAAATGATACGAATTTCCCATGAATGTTGTGGTCTTTCGAATACACATCACCGTGAATATGCAATAACTCGATACCAAGACCGCAAAGGCATCATAACATCATATTTGGGTAACTTCACACAAGATTACCCGTGAAAGTTGAGACGATAACATCGAATTAAGACGTTTGAACTACATATCGCCTCATTTCTTCGCCCTAATTGAAGAAATTCAAGAAGGCATAAGGTTTTCGCAAGGAAGCACGTGGAAAATAAAAGAAGCAAAGGACGCCACACTTTCCCCTCGATGTTTTCAATGAATCGAATCATACACCACGATGCCGATGATGAATTGAAGACAATAAACCATGTATGAGGAGACAAGAAACCATGTATGTCCAATTGATCGAACAAGTGTGAAGTACCAAAAATATTTCGAGAGAGTCAATCACGATAAAACATCTTTGTTCATTATGTTGATCATCAAGTGTCATTGTTGTTGGAAGTAGTTTGATCTTTTGTTATAGAAGATTCGGTTGTTGTTGTAGATTCAGTGTATCCGAAATTAGAGTATTATCGATTGTGTCATGGAAATATTCGATACATCCGAAGCACGACTTTTGGCGAATCTTTAACCGCAGGAGCAAGCTATGTTTCCAATTCATGACGATTAAGTACAATGGTGGAACAAATGATGGATCATGATATTTTGACGGTTAGAAACGGGTCCTATGTCGCTTTTGCAGAGGAGCCATTGTCATTGTACCTGCATAGACAAATAGAAGGGGGCAAGAAAGAAAAGACATGGATCCCCAGTGTAGCCGGGTTCCGTGTGTTAGAGGCATAAAGATGTAGTGTCAATTATATTCTTGACACCGAACATGCTATTTTGATGATTTCCTTTCCTACCTCACGGATGGATGTAGAGGGTTTCACACTTGTTATGGTGCAACTACTTAGTATCTTGCCTGTAGGAATCCACCTAAGACCAACAGTGTTGAAAACTTTACCCGTTGGTATCTATCTAAGGTTAGATCTAAGGGATGTTGAAACTTCTTTTGGGAAGAATTTGCGTCCTATATTGATCCACCTATTATGTTTCTGAAATTTTACGGTTAGAGCAACGGGTTTATTTCTAATTGTTTGAGTTAACTTAGGTTTTGGTTTGCTACTACAAGCAGTGTTCAGTAATACACGCGAAGGTGATACACTAGGTCGTGAACCTAAGATTCCATCCTTTTGAAGAAGTGCCCTTTTCCTAGCCTTTTCTAGATCACGCTTCTTGTCGTGTCATTTGAATCATATGAATCTTTACTTTTAATGCTCAATTTAGACACGTGTTCGAACTAATCCTAGATTTGCCAGAGCACCACAAGTTGAGGTTTAATGAAACAGTATAATGTAACAAAGTTTAATGAAACATGTTTAATGTAAATGTACATTATTCTTAGGCCAGAATGTGGAGTGACCGGTTTTATTAAATGATTATTCTCAACAACTTGGGAGGAAACCGTGGTTTTGAAGATTTTGAACGCTCGATTTAAATGCGCTTGGTTGTCTAACTACGATTGTTTTCGAAAGGTTGTAGAGACGATTTCCCAAGATTGTTGGTTTAGCAAAATTAGTATCCACACTCTTGTCGCTTAATCTTCTCGCTTGTTTTGTAAAGCAACATGTGCAAGCCCTTTGCTTGAATTTGAGCCTTTAAATGTTCATTTTCTTTACTAATGTATCCACACGATTACTTTGTTCATTTGAATATCGACCATTGTGTTCAAGAAAAGATTTGTTTTGTAGTTTAAGTTCAAGAGAGATGCAATGTGCCTCTAGTTTTGAAAAATCTTTATGAAACCGAAATGGTCTTTTGAGAAGAATGATTTGATTCAAGAGTTTGATTTGACGCTTCGATTGAATTGTTAACAAGTAAGGGCTCGTATATGAGAAAGTTGTTCGACATTGTGCAACACACCGGTCAACCTCCTTCATTATCGAATTCGGTTGCTCGCTTTGTTGTATCGCATTTGCAGCGAATATGATCAACAAGATATTGTACCTCGACCATCCGCTCGTGTCGGTGTCATAGGTGGGTAAGATATCTTCCTCAACCATTTGTTATTCGTCACGGTTGGGCTTGTGTCGTAGTTAAGAATGATATCTTCTCCGGATCTGCGCCATGTCGCTTTTCAATGCTACAATCTCATTGTCCGCATTACCGACAGTTGCAGTAATCACAACATTCTCAACGTCCATTTGAGCATTCCTTTCATGTACATCAACTCTTTTACCTTGTACGATTGCAGGATTTCGCGAATTTGATGATGTCTGAAACTTGGAATTGTTAATGTTTGAACACATCTTAGCCAGAGTCATGTAGCTTTCATTCAATGCCACAAATGCAGCATCACTTTCAGAATCCATTTCACTCCCCTGCAAAAGAATCAAAGAGAAGAAAAGGTGCGAAGTCGATATAGCACACAGAAGGCCGATATAGTAAATTTCAATTTCCTTCCAAAAATAATTTTGAAAAATTTTGACTCTCAAAATTTGAAATTCACTATAAAATCCAATTCAAAGAATGTAGGAAAAATTTGAGTTATGACAATTTTGACGCCAAATTTGACCCGAAAAATTTGAATTTAGGCCCAAAATTTGAATTTTGACCAAAATTTTCGCATTAAACCAAAATTTGAATCTCGCGTAAAATTGAAAGATTAGTCTCCTCAAAAATTAAATTTTACTCAAATTTTCCTAGGCGAGAAATTTGTGTTGATGAATCTTTGTAGTCAATTTGAATCTTTTTTTTGATAACTTGTGTTGATGGATCTTTGTAGTCGAATGAACCTTTGTTGATGAAGTATCCTTAGGCGAGAAATCACAATAAACCAAGTAGCACTTATGCGTAAAACACCAAAGTTACGCGTAACAATCAAGAGTTACGCGTAGGTTTAGCTTACGCGTAAGTATGGAAAAGACGCTAAAGTTATGCGAGACACAAAGTTAGCGAGAAACGCATGCGTAGGATTACCTTATGCGTAAGACGTGGCTTAGGCGTAAGATGAATCTTAAGCGTGGGATTTCTACGCGTAAGCTTTATGCTTATGCGTAAGTTTAGGGTTTTATCTCTGTGATCTTTACACTTCACGGTGGCAAAAGATATCCAAAGTCGACGATTTTCAAGCTTATCCAAGCAATAAAACACGAGTAAACCACTAAACTCAAGATCAAACCAAGGATAAAGTTACGTAAAAATAGGGTTTTAGTTACGCGTAGCTTTACTCGTAAAAGTGATTTTGCTCAAAGATGTTTCTAAACCGATTTTTGTGATGAGATAGCTTCAATATCACCAAAATAACATAAAAGCATGAAACTCGATGAACCAAAACGTCTAAAACAAGCTATTTAGTAGGATGAAACCCTCGAACAAAAATAAGCTTAAAAACGTAACCACGCGTATAGTTTGAAACTTTTGCCAAAACAATTATTTTAACACCTTAAAACATTGAAAGTACAAGAATCTTGTATTGAAAAGTGTAAAAAACGTGTTTTTAAGCGAACCAAAGTATCATTCGTTAGCCTTACACGTAGGACCAAAACCCACTTCAAAAGCAATAACGATTCACCCAACTATTAGGTGATTGATACCACTGTTAGGTCACTAGTTTTACAACACAAGTTTACTTAGAAAGAGAAGAGGCGGATGAACAATATACAAACACACATACGCGTAAGACAATGAAGAAAGGTTATGCGTGGTATGTGAAAGAGAGTAATTGAACAACCAACCTTCAAATGAAGGTTTACAAGAGTATTTATAGGAGGAAGCTAGGCAACACCCTAGTTCCCATCCTTTCCTTTATGGGCTTGGGCCTAAGCTCATGGGCCTTCTACATAAGCTTAAGGCTAATAACAAACATAAATGCCATAATTAAGTTAACTATTACATGTAAATTACTAACACTTGATTTAGGTCTAGGAGTGATTCCAACAGATTGGTTAATAAAAGTCAAAATTAAATTGATTTTGGTCAAACTTTAATAAATTTGGTGAAAATTTTGGTTGATAGAAAAAACACATAAAAATATAGGTGTCAAATTTGTGAAAACAAAAACTTAAAAAAATATGAGGTAATTAATAAAACTTTAGTGGTTGATTTTTTAAAAATTTTATAGAGTTAAGTGTAATATTATAAGCCTCCATGTTTTTTAATAACTTTGGATTATAAACAAATATACTTTATACCCTTTATACTTTATATCTTAAAAAATACAATGTATATGATGTTTTAAATAACAACATATAAATTTGCATAAGATTATAAGTATCAATTTTTTTACTTTTTACATTCAATTAGGACCCACTTATTTCATTTTTAAAAGTTTAACTTATGTGGACACGAATTTATATTTTAAATACGGCTAAATTACTGAAAACGATAATATAATTATCAAATTGTAAGCACGGGTTACTTTAATATAAAAATAAATATACGCAATTATACTCATAACAATATTTGTAAAAATAAAAACTTAAAAAAATATGAGGTAATTAATAAAACTTTAGTGGTTGAATTTTTAAACATTATATAAGGTCAGGTGTAATATTATAAATTTTCATGTTTTATAATAACTTTAGAAATTAAACAAATTCACCTTTATACTTTATACCCCCTATACTTTATATATTAAAATTACAATATATATGTTGTTTTAAAATTACAACATATAAATATGCATAGGATTATAAATATGAAAATATTTCTTTTACTATATAAGTTCAGTAAGGACTAATTTATTTTATTTTTAAAGTATGATTATGTGGACGCGAATTTGAATATTAAATACTGCTAAATTTTTGAAAACGAAAATATAATTATCAAATTGTAAGTACGGGTTACTGTAATATGAAAAAAAAATATACGTGATTGTACTTATAACAACGAATCATGTAATTCTTATTTATTTATATAAGGATATGTAGAAAAACATTTTTTAAAACTTTAAGGAATATATTTTAACTTCATCGACGCTAATTATGTGTTACTAAACTCGCATCTTGTGTACAACATAATATCAATAGTGAAATTTAAATAGCAACATCAACATATATGTGTACTAAATATAGTTAAATCTTGAGTTATCTAAGAAAAATTTTTACAAAATTTTATTTTAACAAATTCTAATAGATATTAATATATAATGAAAAATTCGTGCATAAGTATATAATTATATGTAATTACCTTTAAATACAAAATATTCAATATTAATATAAAATAATTTTTTTTTTGTCAAAACCGTGCGTACGGGTATTATAACTAGTTAATTGATATGCAAAACCGAAAGAATAATGTATCTTCAACTTATAAAACCGCTAATGTTTCAAACTTATATAAACTTTTTTAATTATTATAAAGGCTACTATTTATTCAAAAAATTATCGAAAATTGATAGCGAAAAATGGAGATGGAGATTTGGTATACATCGTCGATGTAACAAAGTTAAACTTTGGTTATGTGATTCTCTAAACTTAAATACGGTGCATTCAAACTTACAAGCACAAAAATCTTGTTCACGTGGTCACAAAAGTTAATAACAAAACCTCATCCAATCACAAATTGTGGTTACAATCAAATAACAAAGTTAGCACTTGGTTTAGATTTCGATAAGTGTAATAACCTCAATTACTAACCTAGGATGCACGATTTTAGCTTCTTACTAAAATCATCAAGTTACAAAATCAAATAGAAAAGTATGAGTCACATTAATTAATCAATTAAAAGATCACTAGCGGTGGTACCACGTAATGCGGCAATGATACCATGTGACTATATTTTGACGATAAAATGTTATTCGCTTTTATGTTTTTCTAACAATAATTGTACAAATAAATGATAATTTAAATTAGAATAACTTTGAGCAATAACAATGCAAAATATTTAATATCCGAATAAACAAAAGGTCCAAACGAAAGAAACGAACATAAGTAGCAAGATCTTTGAAACATAAGTTAAATAGACGAGTACCAAGCGTGTTGCGGCGATGGGTTCCTATATAATTAAATTTTCATGAGCAAATATTTACGCTTTCAAGCACAATAATTTGATCACTTTAAATGATCATTTTAGACTTAAATGAATATCAACCTTATAATTAGCATGTTGTTACAATATGGTCGGCAATCACTTTACAAACCGATTGAATGTCACGATTTCGCTTGTTAGCATCAAGATGATTGTTAAAAGTTTAGAGATGTTAAAAGTTTCACATTAAAATTATTGTTACAAAGTACAATACGAAAATTAAAAAAAGCATATGAAACTTAAAAAGATACATCAAATTATTAATAAACTAATTTTCTTGTTGATGTTATTCATGTTGTTGCCAAACATGCTCAATAAAATTCCGTATGCTCCACTCGAAATAAATTTTAACCAACAAAGATAAAATCCACTCTTAACGTTAACCAACTTAATAAGTAAAAAATTAGCCCAAAATCAAATATACCATACAAATAATATACGTTCAATAAGGCCCATGATATAACTACCAACAATAAACAATTAGTGTGAGATCATTTGTTGGCTAGCCCAATTAACACAATAACCCTATTTTTTTTCAACATATAAAAGCTAACCATTTAGACAATACAACCCTGCAGTCACATACACATACAAACCGACCTCCCTTTTCTCTCATAGATCTACACACTTCCCTTATTACTCCATACCACAAGAACTATCAAACCCACTCAGATTTTATGATAATCGAGTTGCATAAAATTATATCTTTGTGTTTCTGCTCAAACACGACATTCACAAACAAATACACTAAACCTTTTTTATTATTTCTGCTCTATACGTGATGATAACAAACACACCAAAACGCACGAACTAAACACACGAGGTGACCAAACACTATTTGTCTTCAAGATCTTTTACAAATGATCTCGGGTAGGTTGTTTGTTTAAGTTTTACCACCACCATGTGTATAAGATCTAAGAAGTCTATCATTCCACGGGTGATTGTCGTTATCCGTATGTCGCGGAGGCGGTTGTGACAGTTGGTGCGATGGTGCGTGTTTTTTATTTGGCAGATAATGAGAGATGATGATTTTTGTGGCGTGTGTTTTTAGCGTGAGAAATAAAATGAGATTTCCTTGTTTGTTTGCGGGTATTTATATCCCGTAGGTTAGAGTATAGATTAAAAACATGAATTGAAAAGAGGTGGTGTATGAGTTTATGCAGAAACTGAGTTTTTTTTTATGGATCTATCATTTTCGTATAGAGTATTATAGCTTTAGTAGTGAGGAGTGATTTTTTTAGTGCGTTAAGGGTAGAGTAAATATAGTGTGTGTGAAGTGTGTGTTGAGCTGTTACTTTTTGAGCTTTTATGAAAATTATCATGTAAGCTATTAGAACAGTTATAAGTCTTGGGGCTGGGCAGTTATAAGTTTTGGCTATTGAATTGCATTTAATTTTCAAGAAGAACATGGGACATTATGTGTATGTATCCATTTAATATTTAATAGAAAAAAGTAAGACAATTATTTATATTATAAGTAATTTGTTGAATCTGAATTTTTAAGCCTTCTATTAATAGCATGTACCAAATGATTTATATAGTAGTATAGATAATTGTTGGTTTTATGGATATAAATTAGTAAGACGTGAGTTAGGATCGAACTCGAGACTACGGGATTGCACACTTTACGTATGAGAATTAAAGTTAATAATTAAATGTAAATGTTATATTTATTTATTAATTAAATGAAATAACTAACGAACGTTAAGTAATTAATGTAATGGATTAACGAGAGTTAAATGTATTTGGAAAAGGACTATGTTGTAAATATTGGGAAGGTTCCGGAATCCTTGTGGGATGGTTAGAACCGATCGCCACAAGAAAAGGAAACCCAATCCTCTACAACTCAAACTTGTTCACCAAGTTAGTTTGGGTATAAATACAAAACCAAGGGTGTTTGTAATTTATCTCTTGTGCTCATAAGCTAAACCCTAAATTGTTTGTGTGTGTTTTCTTTGTCCTCAAAACCGTCGACACCCATTCATTGGGATCGATCCAAACCTTTTTCCAAAACAAAGTTATTTGTTTGATAAAACTAGCATTACTTTAATTCGGTTTAGTACGTGTGTACAAGAACATAGTAATAACACACTATTGTTATTATCTTGGATTGAATTACAAAACGGTAAGGGGTAATTTATAATCCTATAAACCCTAATTAGGTTCATCCTAATTGCTAGTTTGTGGATTTGATTCTTGTTCGCTAGAATCAAGAAAGGTACGATACTTTATTCTTGTTTATGTTAATTAATTATTCATTAATCTTTCCTATACGCCCGCACTTACTTTGATGTTTATTGTTTATATTTATGATTAGTCATGTTATATAATTTCAACAAGGGCATCACGAGTCATTGGTTTTAATGAGTAATTAATTACTAAACACGTAAAAAACGGATATTGTATTGTGTTTGATATGATTTATTCTAGGGTTTTGGTTATGATTATATAAACCCTAATTTTAGGGTTAAGGATTTTGCCCTAATTGGTTTTAAAAATCTATTATGGATCGAAAATTTTTTTGGGTGGAAACCCTAAAATTTTTAGTCGATTTCTAAATTTTTTAGGGTTTATATTAATTGTTATGTTATCAATATCGAAACCTAGATTTAATATATTTGTTACGTGATAAATTCATGAATAAAGTGTTATGTGACATGGAATTGTATGCGATCTTGTGACTTAATTGAATAATTGTTATGTTATATCCATGATGATACATGCATGTTTGTCATGGATAGTTGCTTGTATTATTATTTAATTGTTAAGATTGGATTAATTGTTAAGTTTTATACACATGTATATTTATGATAAATCTTGAATTGGGGATGACTCAATTATATACATTAATGAATCAATTATGTGCAATTTGGTATATCATTAATTATGGGTTTACTAATCGATTCGTCGATGTATGTGGCTCACTTTCAATTGAGAGAGTGAAAGCCCTAATTAATATATACGTTAATTTAACCTAGACATTGATTATTAATAGGGTTTTATCGAATAAGTTGCATGTGGCTACTTGGTTTACACGTATAAATTGTTTATTATTTGCGCATTGTTTTTAGTTGTTTATATTTTTATTGGTATTACTTGTTTGTTTATTATGTGCGACGCTTTTAAGCAAAGGGTAATTTTGAATAGAAAAATAATACGGACTAAACAATGGTGAAATTTGATTTGTTTTGGAAGAGTTAAGTTTTCAATAGTTTAATTGATTGGTGACTTTGGTACAATGACCGAACGGCTCACCCATTCGAATGAACTATAAAGGAGTTATTTAAGAAGCGCATACACACACCGAATGGATGTCTAAGGTTATGCGCTTTGCGCTTACCCGGTCCTCCGCCTCAGAAGTTCGAATGGAGCTACTTAGTAAGCCATAAAAGTACAAGCTCATCTTAAGGGCGAATTAGTTTTAATTCCATGCGCCACTGTGGTAATTATCCAAACACTAAGTGTTTACACTTATGCAAAAGTACGGTATAATGGATGATAATTAACACTAAATTCCTTGATTGGTGAACCCAATACCTCAATCAAAACTTTGATAATTTGATCTTTATGAATTGGTAATAAAAAGTTTTTTATTAAAATTATGCTGCAAGATGAATGCATGACATCTTTGTACATATTTGATTTGACCACATAAAATCAAAACTAGTACCCTTTTAAATTAAAGTATATGCCATCTAATTAAAAGGAACACTTGAAGTTGCAATTTAAGTCATGAGAGTACTTGGCTAGATTGTGATGGAGAGGTAAATCTCTATGTAAAGTGAGATCTTGCATGGACATATTTACAGTTCTTTAAGTTAGACACTTAAGTTGAGTAGGAAGTGAGATCTTGGACTCAATGGCATAAGATGGGATGAAACATGTTTATATTTGCAATAGCGTTGGAAAATATAAATCCCATAATGATCTAGGAATTGGAAATTGTTTGCCAATTATTGTTCGACATTACCCTATTATGTGCTTTCGTTACTAGCGTATCAACTCGATGTAATGGAACTACGATAATTTGGATCCTAGTTTTCAGAAAATTCTATGGTTATATGAATATTACCTGGGTATTTTATTTTCTTGAAAAGTTTAATTATCGAAAATACTAAAATTGAATTTTGAAAATTCTTTAAATGTATTAATGCAACATTAAACCGTAAACGGTTGTTATTCCTATATTCGTAAATTGATCTACACCGTAAAGGTTTTGGTAGAGTCAACTTTACTAAAAGAATAAACCTAGTCCTCTTTTCACGCGAAAGAGTGAGATTCAACCCTATTCCTTTTCATGAATGAAGAAAGGTATGATAGGACAATTAGAATTGTCTAAATTCTAAATACATAACTCATAAGCAAATTTTAATAGTTAAGAAAATTGCATATTTCTGAGTTATTAAATTAGAAGTTAGACTAATTACTGCATAATTGGTAAAAGACAAACTAGCATATTTTATCTAGTTGTTTTGTTTTGACCATTTAAAAGTACTACTTACAATTGTTGGAATAGTAGAACTATTAAGAAAGAAATTGCATACCCAATTTTTCAAGTTAATAGCATTGATGGATAGTTCATCATCTACATAGTAGAATACACTCTTTAAGTACATAAGTAATTGTTATGTATGGACTTTTTCAAAGGTGTAGGGAAGTAAATAGAACACTATTTTCTTTTACTGGTTAATGAAACACTTACAATGTTGTCAAATCCAGTGGGAGTATGTTGTTCTTATTATCGAATAAGGAATTAATGTAATGATCTCTTATTCAAGGGAGTTACAAGCTTTGTCATCTTGGTAGTAACTCAGATTATCTCTAGAATGTCTTACGATAATTACTTTCCACTTGTAGACACTTATGTTTTCAAGGATAGTCATGTACGTTTCCTTATTAGACAATGAAGTGGTTCTACATCTACTAGTTATGCTAATATCAATGACACAATCATATTAGTCACATAAACAAACCTATGTCGTGTTGTTTATCTGCTACATGATGTTGTTCCATGCACAAGTGGGAGAAATCTATATTGTGTGCAAGGTACAACATATAAGTATATGATTTAACGGATTCTCTTGATCGCAAGGTAAGAGACTAACGCTCTAATATAACTTGTACATATCTAATTCAAGAAACACTTGGTGTTACAATTTACGTCATGTGAGAACTTGGCGAGATTGCAACAACAAAGTACATCTCTATGTAAAGTGAGATCTTGCATGGACATATTTATCGCTTTCTAAATTAGACAAGTATTTAGAACATGTTTCAAATGATATATAAGACTACTTCAAATTAGATTTTTATGTATTATTAGAATGACATAAATGAAGTAATCTAATACTACTTCAAATTTGTTTATTTATGTATTTTGAATGACATAAATGAAAAATAATGTAGTCCCGCATTATTGTGAAGTAAAATAAATTAACTTGAAATTACTATTGAAACCAAAAGTTGTGTTCATAATTACTTTAGTTAAACATGTTTATGATTCATTGTAAAGACATAAACATAAAGTCTTTAAGACTTATAATAAAGTAAGACGTTAACTTGTTATGTTTTTAATTAAGACATATACAAGAAGTCATTGAGTTGATCAATGATTTATAACGTATAATGGGATTATAACAGTTTATGTTTCTTGTTGAGACATGGATATGAAGTAACTTGGTTAAAAGGTACTTGTGTTATAAAGCATGCAATTGGCTTGGAAAGTCTATTATACAATTAAGTTGACTTAGTTGGTAAATAGGCAATTCAAAATGAATATGTTTATCTTATATATTGTTAGATTATCTTACAATATTAATTCTAATGAATACCACAAGTTGATGGTATATTCGCTAGAGAATCAAATTCTATTTGATTTGTTTGATTCAAGATAATCATAACTTCTTTCTTAAATAGTAACAAGGTTAGAATATTGAGTATGATTGAGTATACTCAATATGACTCCAACCTAGAAGATTAATAAAACACCATTTCATTATGGAATGTGATGAATCACATTAAGTTTTAAAATTGAAGATTCGAATTTGTTAAACTACTTATGAATAGGTTATTAACAAACTTAAGTCGTGAATTATCAATGTGTATTTGTAATGTCCCAAAAGAGAACAATGTAGTTTTGTTCTAATCGCTAAGTATATATAGATAGTCTATATATTACAAAAGGCAAGTGAGAGTTTTTTTTTATCTTGAAAGATAAAATTACAAGATACATAATCTTCTAAAACACACTAGTAAATATCATGATGAGGTTAGACATGAAAATGATAGACCTCAAGATGATGGAATTTTCATTCATAGATCGCAAGGATATCTCGATATTTGATTTATATGTCGAGAAAAATATGAGTTAGGTGATTATAGTAAACCCGATAATCATTATGATGGATTACCAAATATTGAATCGGGAAAATTACTCATACTATGAATGTTAAAGATGTCATCCATAAAGATAATCAATTTTGGAAATTTGGTTTATCTTAATAGTTAGACTAGAGAATGGAAATGAGTTTCTTCAAAGAGATGAAAAACCCTAGTGGTTTGAATTTCTATGTAGAAATCATATGGACAATATTGTACACATATTTAATGCATATTTTATGACAAGATTATTAATCATACTTAAGCAATTAATTATGATTGAATATTCTTTTCAAGACACATTAAATATATAAAGATGATAATTGTCATACTAAATTTCATTAATATGAAATATGACAATGGAATATCAAAACTCTTTCTTGAGAAATTACTTGAGCGAGGACGGTAAGTAATTGAAAGGTTTTTGAATCAATATAATCTTTGGTAGTGTAATGGCGCAATAATTCATGAATGGATAAATGCATGCATCTATGAAATTATTCTTATGTTAAATTATTAAATCCATTTTCGATTTATAATTAAAATAAGATAGATTTTAAGTATTCCTGAAAGCTAGTGGGAGTATTATGTTAAGGTTTTAAATCTTATATGTTGTATAACATATGAGAAGTAACATTCCTTGAAAGCTAAATGTTAAGTCTTAGATTGGAATGAAACTTCACTTGTAAGATTTAAGAATTAAAATATACAACCTTGGAATATATGTTTATTATTAATAAACATGTGCAGTAAAAATAAATGATTCTAATAAAACATGATATATCATTTGGGAAATGGATAAATATTTTTTGACAAGATAGAACGTGAATGAAGTCTAAGTTTGACCTGTAGATTCATCATGTGCATCATGTAGTGTATTAAAATTGTTGTATCATTCTTGAATAAGAAGTGATTTGACAACATTGATATCTAATTGAAAGTTATTAGATAACTTGTGTAATGAATATTCTAATAGAATTACATCCTTAAAACCTGGAATTGCTCCTAGATTCTATGGATGAACAATATGTCAATTGTTGTGCAAATTGTCATCAGCTTTAAACTTAAAAGTTAGGAAAGCATCAAACGTTACATAATAAGATATTAAAGTTTACGGAATTTTAATGAGCACATTGTTGTTTGTATACAATGATGCTGGTTTAATTGAGATGACACTCAATACTAGTCGTGGTAGGATTTCATCCTTGTTAATGGCCATGTGACCTAGTTGTGCTTATCTAAGAGCACAAATATGCTTATACATTAAAAGAATAAGAATACTTTAAACTTTGAAATGTTTGAAAGTTTAAATTGTCATAAATTGGTGAAAGAGGATGTCACACACTTTATGAATTATTGTGTGAATTGGTGAATGCACACATACAAGGACTTCATTAATGAAATAAGTATTCTCAAAATTATGATAGATCAAGTTGGTTGATTTATGCCTTGTCATACAAGTATGATTGTCATTACTTGAGGCATAATTCATCAAACTGGAATTTTCATGCATTGATCTATTTGGTATTTGGATAAGGGATGTTAAACAATTGTTATAATATAAATCAAATACTTGGTATGTTTGATTTTATAATATATTGTATCCTATATTTGCATGTTTAATCCGTGAATAAATTTATTTATTCTAAATCGTCCATTGTCGATTAATGATATGGGAGTATCATTAAACTAAGACAACCGAGATGTGGTAGAATATACTTGAAAGTATATTGATGAGAATGCATACCATTTTCGATGATATTCAATGAATTGAATATAGGACTTATCCCAACTACATAATTACTTTATGGATATTGTTGTTAAGTAAATTATGAATAGTTATCCTCGCACTTGAGATACCGTGATAAGTGTCATGAATGTAGTGTACTTCGTGGGCAACTTAACGCTATACGAATCGGTAGTCATAAGGGTTGTTTCTCAAGTGTTGCAAAGTTCATGGGTTATTCTTGTAGTCAAGATAGAATTTGTTCCTTCAAATTTATTTTGGAGTTTAATCTTCTGGCCCCTCGTAGGGTTGACAAGATGTTTGCATGGCCATGCCCAAGATCTCCCCGAATATGTTCGTAAGATTTGGTAATCTTGCTCAATTACTTATAACGAGAAATGTAATGGTTGAATAAAGAATGACTTAATTCCATATCTTTATTTAACATGGTATTAGAAACAAAAGGATAATAATAATGAGAAATCATTAAAAGGTTTTCCGTGAGCCTTACTCGAGTTGTACTAGAGGCATCGGTGTTGCTAGACGCCAACCGAATGTGATCACTCTATTAAGATATATCCAAGTGGGGTCGTTGGTTTTATGGATATAAATTAGTAAGACGTGAGTTAGGATCGAACTCGAGACTACGGGATTGCACACTTTACGTATGAGAATTAAAGTTAATAATTAAATGTAAATGTTATATTTATTTATTAATTAAATGAAATAACTAACGAACGTTAAGTAATTAATGTAATGGATTAACGAGAGTTAAATGTATTTGGAAAAGGACTATGTTGTAAATATTGGGAAGGTTCCGGAATCCTTGTGGGATGGTTAGAACCGATCGGCCACAAGAAAAGGAAACCCAATCCCTCTACAACTCAAACTTGTTCACCAAGTTAGTTTGGGTATAAATACAAAACCAAGGGTGTTTGTAATTTATCTCTTGTGCTCATAAGCTAAACCCTAAATTGTTTGTGTGTGTTTTCTTTGTCCTCAAAACCGGTCGACACCCATTCATTGGGATCGATCCAAACCTTTTTCCAAAACAAAGTTATTTGTTTGATAAAAACTAGCATTACTTTAATTCGGTTTAGTACGTGTGTACAAGAACATAGTAATAACACACTATTGTTATTATCTTGGATTGAATTACAAAACGGTAAGGGGTAATTCTTATAATCCTATAAACCCTAATTAGGGTTCATCCTAATTGCTAGTTTGTGGATTTGATTCTTGTTCGGCTAGAATCAAGAAAGGTACGATACTTTATTCTTTAGTTAATTAATTATTCATTATATGTTCCTATACGCTTCGCACTTACTTTGATGTTTATTGTTTATAGAGTAAATTACACCGCTCGTCCTTGTGGTTTGCGTTGACCGCAGGGTTTCGCCCTTTGACCAAAAAGTTGCACCGCAAGGCCCTTAAGTGTGAAACGTTATGCGCCATTAGTCCCTTGACCAAAACCGTTAAGTTTGACAAAACTTCCCTCATGCGACTTGCACATGAGGGTAAATTCGCATTTCAACAACATAAGAACTTTCCAACATTGTAGACGAATATAAACACCCTAATTTGTGGTCTTCTGGCAACATGGTAGTCATCATTCTCCATATTTACACAAAATTAAATAAATCAAAGATTCTCGCTTAATTATACCAAATTTCCTTCCATCTTTTCCCGTACAAAAACAATCAATAACTCATTATAATAACTCATTCAATAAATTAAAAAAGAGAAAAAAGAAATAAAAAAAACAAAAAAACAAAACACAACATCTAGATCTTGCCATACTACAGAAGCTTCACCTCTTTCACACAAAAACAAAAACACAAAACACAAAACACAAGTTGAATGTTTTAGTGACACAAATACCATGATACTAAATTACCAACACCATGAAACCTTATACAACAACAATCTTTGTCATCTTATTATTCTTTACATCCACCACAACCACCATAACCACCACTCACCGAGAATACTCCACCACCGTTATTCCGGTAACACTATCACCACCACCACAACCACCATCACCGCCATCATCACCAACCACCACCGACAACCCATTCTTCCACTCAAACACCGATGACCCAAAACGCTGGCCACCGCTACCACTAACCGTCGGCCACCTCCTCCTACATCAACCTCGCACACACATGACCAAGACCACGGATACCAACATGTTTTACCCACGCCGCCCCCACGCGCCACCACCATGTCACACCGTCCTCCCAAATGATAGATCGATATTTGTGATTCTATTTTTGTACCACACGCGTCAGAACTAAACAACACCTCTAGATCTTGATTTTAAGTTCGATTCTAGGGTTTTGTTTGATGGTTTGTTCGAGTTGGTTGGTTCAAAGACTCTCGATCACGCCGACCGGGATTTTATGCGTCAATATGATGATGCTTTGATGATGATTGATGATGATGTCAAATGTTTGGTGTTTTTCATTTTCTGCTTGTTTCAATTAGTTCTTTGTTCACCATTAAATAATGGGGCGGGGGTATAAATGAGAGAGATAGACAAGAAAGTGAGAGAAATTGAGAGAGAAAGAGATGAATTGATAGTGAGGGTATTTTAGTATTTTTACCCGAGTTTAATAATCAAACTTAACGCTTTTTGGTCAAGGGACTAACGTGTATAACGCTTCACACTTAAGGACGACGGTGCAATTTTTTGGTCAAAGGACTAAACCCTCGGTCAACTCAAACCACAAGAACGAACGGTGTAATTTACTCTTGTTTATATTTATGATTTGTCATGTTATATAATTCCAACAATAATGCCCTATTTTACTATCCTGACCCATTAGAATTGACTAAAAGACCAAAGTACCTTCATTTTATCAAGTACCTTCATTTTATCAATGAATTAATCAAAAAACCATAATGCCCTCATTTTACAAAGAGTAATGAATCTTCAATTTGCAATGGTTTTCGTATACTTAATTGGATTATACCATATATCTATTATGCAGTGCTTCTCTTAATAAAAGGTGACACAAGTATTGTCAAATTATACCCATCAGATACAATAATCACCGAATATCAATGTCAACTCTTCGAGTGGCAACATTCGCTTGCAAGATAAACACCAAGATACCCCTAGCTAGTACGAATCAATACGATATGTTAAAACCAAACAAATGAGAGAGACACTTATGACCATCGAGATAAAAGGCCAAAACATAAGTAAGAGAGCGGGACGTTTTCAAAGTACTTTTTAGCGATCATGGAAGATGATATCACATATTGTTTGTTTTGATTTTAGTGTATAACGATTGAACTATTGAAGCATAATACACTATTGACATTATTATCATATTGTACTCTGATATGTTTGTTTACATTCAAGATCAAATTATTGAGTTTTGTTTGTGTATCATGCAAAAGTTTAGCTTGTGGCTTTATTATTGTAACCATCAATTTTTTCTACCAAACAAAACATTTTTATAACAAACATAAAGTGTCGAATATTTTATAACAGAAGATACAAAACATTGAAAAGAAGGTTGATTTCATATTGATTGATTTTGTTTACTACAAAACGAGTCCTACGTATCAAGTAGGTTGCATCTTCAATGATTAGCCCACTTATTGTTTTGTACCTTCCTCTTAAACAAAATTTTGACCAACCTTTATCCTCTTCAAGAAAATCAGTACAAGTTTTAAAACTTCCTTAAACTTTTCTTTATCTCGACCAGAAACTTCAGATTCGAAGTTTTCAAAACGCTAGACACTACCATTCAACATATATACATTGTGCTCAAACTATTAGAGTAGTTATAGATTATGCATGTAACAAACAAGGTCGAGTAATAAAATCGATGATGTTCATTAAACAATAAGAAGCTTTAGCTCCTACATGCTTCGACTAGTTTTGGCAAAACACCTTGAAAGTTATTTCGTATGTGCATGCCATGTAATGAATTAATAAGCCCATACAAAATTTATCGTCTGCAGCATCCAAATACCAAACCATGAACACCTTTGCTCCCAACACCTTAAATATAGTTGGTAAAGAAGACAAAAATTTAGTTCTTTCCAATTATTTATGTTTGTTATTGGACAAGCTAATGATTAGAAGTTGGATTATCCACTCTTGTTTTGTTTTTTCTAAAGCTTTTATTTTTATATATTTTTTCTTTCTCTTTTGAGTCAATCAAAGAAGAAATGGTTGCACCATCAGAATATACCTTAGTTGTGACTGTTTTTTAACATATTTTTTTTGGTAACAAAAATCAGCTTTAAATTTTTTTTAATGTATTTGATTGTCACCAACTTTTTTATATCGTCAATCAAGGAAACTGATAAATTCAGATTGTACATAGGCTTTTAAATGAGTTCAAACTACACATTTGACATTACAATCTATAAATTACAAACCGGTCAAACTAAGGTTAGACTAGAGCAACATTTGACTTGATGTTATGATGCAACTTTGATGCTTTAGATTAGAGTCTGCCTTTTAACTTCACAAAGTCATTAACTCATTCTAATAACCCAAGTGATAGTTTTCTACTTTTCTTTCAGGCCCATGGAAATTAAACAATACTTTTTGACCTCACTAGGGCTGTACACAGTACGGATACTATTTACAGGATCCAAAACCGTACTAAACCAGATTAAATATCCGCTTTGGATTTAGGTTTGGCAAAACGTAAATTAAATCAAATTAAAAGTTGAATTCACATAAATATATATTTATATATCTAAAAAACCACTAAAACCTTTTAATCTATTATAAATATAACATTATTTAAGCTTGTAAATCTTAGTCTTGATTAGTGATTTATTTTTTTCACTAAATATTTGAATCCATTATTTAAGTTTATAATTAAATACATGTTGTGCTAACAACTATATAATTAAAAGGAAAAAAAAGTTATAAATCATGTAATTCGAGTTTTTACGGTCAAAACAAAAACCAAACCGAATCCTCGGTTTTGCCTAAAGGAATTAACCCAAACGACCCACAAATAAATCGAGAAAGCCGAAAGCCGAAAACCGAAAACCGAACCGATGCACAAACTTGTTACAAAAATCATACTCTGATTTTAGTTACTCATCTGAAATTTCCTTAAACTAATGTTAAAAATAAGTAGATTTCATTATTAGACTATTGATATGACTTTATCTCCACATAAAGAAAATCGGCATGAAGCAGAAGCAAAGACAAAAGACTCATCAGGGATAAAATGTCGCATTTCAATGTACTGTATTGAAGTGGACAACTCGGACACTCGGTTGATACAATGAAATATCAATATTAATTCTTGAGTAAACTACACCATTCGCCCTCGCAGATACGCCGACCATCAAGATCGCCCTCGACAAAAAATCGCACCGTTAGTCCTAAGTCAAACGTTATCGTGATGGTCCTCACCCTAATCCACGTGAGTAACGGCTAAGTTCTATTTAAATCGAGGGTATTTTTGTCATTTTACTATATTTCATTTTGTGTTAAATGTATTTGACCGATTGAAATACCAAGTGGTCCACCCTCCCCTTCATCTTTCTAATCTCTTCAATTTATTTATTTAACTACTTCATCTTCCTGTGAAGTATTGTAAATCCACCCACCCTTAGTGTTCCGACAATTTCATCAAATTCCGACCATCTCAAGCGCAATATTTAACAAATAATCAAAACCCATAAAACACATTTCTTAAACCAAATTACAAATAAAACCCCCAAACCCATTCGTATAGATTTAACTATATCATTATCTTCATCTCCTTCTTTAAATTTATAACAAACCACCTAGATCTAAAACCAAATAATTAAACAGCCCTTCTATTTCTTGATTAAACAAAAAATGTAAAGAGAAAACCCGTTGGCATCAATAAATTTAAAATGCACATGACGCAAGAAAAAAAATCATATAATCATGTTTGATCACACTTCACTTGAAACTGTATGTACATTGTTGAGGTCACCACCACCATCCCGATAACATCACCTTGTCGGCATCACCAACTCCATCTGGTAAGCGTCATCACCACCATATAGCGTCGGTTTCACCGCCATATAAAAAAAAGATATAAATTATAAATAGTTGGGAATTTTTGATTTATGAGTTATGATATGGTTTTAGAAGTGGCCGAAAGTGATGGGGTTTCGTTTACTGGGTCTGTTTTATTGGCTCTCGTGTGGGTTTAAAAATAGACTGAAAGTGGTGGGTTTCATCTGATAAGTGTAGTTGTAGGTTTTGTTCTTAGTTAAGAAATGAGTTTCATTTGGTTTTGAGATGGTGCTCTGATTATATTTATGGCGGCGGCGGCAGATCTAAGTGAAGGTGGATGTGGCTGCGTTTTTTGGTGGTGGTGGAAGTCACGCAACAGAGACGTGTTTTTGGTGGTGGTGGAATACCGCGAACAAATCAAGCAAGCAATGCTTTTGGTGGTTGGTGGGTGTTGTGGCAGCGAGGGTTTTTGAAGGTGATAATGGAGTTCTTGATTTGTTGGGCTTTTAATTGTTGCGGTGATAACTTATTTTTTTATTTAGGTATGTATTAGTTAAAATGTATGAAGATGATAATGGAGTTAAAATGTATGAAGGTGATGATATATTAAAGGAAGAAGATGAACTTCATGTTAAAAAGACAAATATACCCTCCACTTAAAAAGGCTTAACGCCCGTTAGTCCAACCAGTTAGGGTGAGGCACCAACGCTGAGTAACGTTTAGCAGTTAAGGACCAACGGTGCAATTTTTTTGGTCAAAGGATGAAACTTGATGGTCAACGTATACCACAAGGACGAATGGTGTAGTTTACTCTTAATTCTTTCATTTCGATATCTATACTATACTAGGCGAAAATTCGCGCTAACGGCAATTGCTTCTAGCGTCCGATAATTAATGATTTGTGATATTGTGATGAGTGTTTGTGTAGCGTTAAAATAGAACGTGAACCGATGAAATGCAATTGCAAACGGTTGTACTATACGATAATTAAAGTCTGCACAAAATTTTAACATCTATCAAACAACATATAAAATCATTTAATGAAAATGAAAGTAAACATTACATCGCTATGGATAAAACTAACAACACACGTTACTTGTCGGTAAAACTAACAAGGATGGGATTAATGGTGACCAAAATTAGCGTGAATATGATTAGCCCAAAATAAAATAAAATTGGCTAATTTTGCTATTTTGTAAAAGATTTACATTTAGCCCCATATTTTTTTGAAATGAGCGATTTAGCCTATTGAAAGTTAAACGCACTAACGGCACATATTTTCTCATAATTGTAAACATTATAATCGCTTTTGACAAAACTTATAGATAGTATATTTACATAGCGATGCATCGCTTTGTGTTAAAAAAGTTTATAGGTTCTAAACGAAAATAATAAAAGTTTGAAGATTTGGGATTAAACATAACGCTTTGAAACCCGGTTCGACCGTGGTTCAACCGGTTGAACTGCTCCGCCAAAAACGGGTCGATTTAAACCGAGTCAATATGACAGTCAATCAAACGGTCAATTAAACAGGCCAACCCACCGGTTTGAAGCGCATCGGGTCAACACGGTTTTCGATATGTGTTAATAGTTTCAAATTTTTACTTTTGGTTTTTCCTTTATATATAATATAGTAGGTACCACTGCGTTGCGGCGAAGTACCCTCAGGACGATTAACCGAGAAATAGATCTCGATGAGACCGATTCACCGCTTGTATCGCTTTTAACGGTCCTCTCTAGTTCGCTTCCTGATGGTCATATTGGTTAGCCGAATCGATGGCGACACGGCTTTCCATTGAACCCGTTAGTCGTCCGATTTTTAAAACTATATGTACCATCAACTTGTTAGCTTGTATGAAGCTTTGTGTGTTTTATTAATTTGTATAATGTGTATAATAACATGTACTTTTCATTTTAGGGTGTTTTAAAAATAACATTAATTAGTGTGTTTAATTTTTATATTTAGAATTATGTTGTAGCTTGTTTAAATTGTACATTGTGAAAATTTCATTGTACTTTTTTAACAAGAGGTGTTTTAATTGGTTGTTTTTAATTTGGTAGATATGTTTTTAATTGGTTGTACAATGTGACTAAATTATTGTACTTTTAAGTAATGGGTGTTTTAATAAGAGTATTAATTACACAAATATATTTCTCTCTCATTTGACCATTAAATTTTTTCACTTTTCCACTTTAACTGTTTTTCCATTTTATGTAGTATAGATATAAATAAATAAAAATTTAAAGTGGAAAAGTGAAAAAAAATATAAGTAAACTATTATGGAAATTATAATTTTTTATTATTATTTTCGTTTTTAACTCATCTTACTTTCATTCTGTTTATATAGTGTTAATGTTTATTTAATGTTTTGAAAATCGGTCTTTAGCCGATCCGTCGAACACTCGGTTACCGGCCGATCAACGTCAACTCCGGTCTTCCACAAAATTAAATTTATATATATTTGAATGATACAAAAAGTATATATATGTATATATATATATATATATCTCAAAACCGGTTGATCCGAGCACTTCAAACACGGCGGGTCAAACCGGGTTTCGAAAATATATAAACCGGTTTAATTTGACCCGTTTTTTTAATCGGAACCGGCCGTTCGAATTGGATTATTTTTCGTTTATAACCTATAAACTTTTTTTTATATCAATGTAACTATCTACTTTATAAAATCTCGTTGCTATGCACGGACACTCATCTAATTTTCGTCTAATTTGATAAAATATGAGTTCATGAAATTCATTGGTTGATAACCATGTCTTTACAAAATAAAAATAAAAATTGTTAAAATTTAGTGGCTTAAAAATTAAAAGGCGCGCTGTGGTGACACAAAGGCGTGATGTGTGACTTCCACGTTATGCAATAAATCAAGGCGTTAGCTTAAGGCGTGACGTGAGATGATGCGCAATAAGGTGCTTAAACCGTGAGACGTGATGCCTTTTTTTAATTCAACTACGATGAAAAGGTTTTTTTTTTACGAAAATGAAGAAAATTGAATGAAATAATAGTTTAATTACTTAGGTGCCGTTTGGTATGATACTTTGGATTGAGTTTTGGGTTGAAAAGACAATAAATAATTGTTTGGTTCATTCTTTTGATTTAAGGAATGAATGATGGAATGAAAATTGATAGATTGCTATTTAGTTAGGTTTTGCTTTGGTTTACATAATTGTGTGGGCCATCTTGTACTTTTTCTTGATATACCTTTTTTATTCTCCTTATTTTACTATTTAAATAATATTTTTTGATTTTATTACATTATAAAATATATTTAAATAAATATAATTTCTCTCTGTTAATCTTATCTTAAATTAAAGTCTTATATCAAATTCAAATCCGAATCCAATTCTATTTTTAAACCAAACGAACCCTTAGTTCCTTATGTATTACACTTTTTGTAAACTCGATATATATAATATATAAATCTATAAATATTTTTTATTTTTATCTTTTAAACCACGCCTTAATAAACGCAGGCTCGCCATAACTCCTGCGCGAGATTTAACTACGCCGCCATCATGCCTAACACTATCTAGAATCTTGAAAAATACACTTATTAAAGATAATGCAATCTATTAGTTATTTACATACTTAATAACAATTTAAACCGTAAACTTTCTCCACTTTCAATTACACTCATTATACAAAAACATTTTTTAAAATAAATAAACACACAAACAAATTGACGACGTTACTATAAACTATCGTCCCGTCACTAAACTATCGTCACCATGCGCATGTAATGGTCTAGTTTTGTACGAGTATGAAACAACTTGTACATGCACATATTTGAAATTATCTCCGCTCCAAATTAAACATCTGTAATATTGATTAACCAACTAATTGGAATGACACATTGATTAATTAGCAATGAAATCCTTGTCACAATGATATCAGAAGATCATGTGTTTGAACTTTGATCCAAGTCAAGTTCAATTCCTTTCAAGTGTCGATTTCGACATTGATACATTGTTTCTTCAAGACCACTTAAATTTGTATAAACTATGTACAAAGGGGTAAAAAGGAACATCTCATCAGAGAATTATTATTATTTAGGTTACACTAAGACTAATATTAAGAAACTTGATAAATATAGAGAAAAAAAAAAAAAAAAAAAAAAAAAAAATCAACATAGATAATGATAGATGAACATTCCACTACCCCAACATCTAATTTCAAAAGCTTAAGAAAAACTGTCAAATATAAATTAGATATTGATGTGAAAGTGTAAACTTAAAAATGACATTAACATTGACATGCTAAGTAACAAGATGTAGAGAGGTGAGATAAGTCCCTTCATTTGCTTGTTACATTCCACCTCTCTCCACCTCCATTGCACATATATCTTCATTAAATTAAATTTCTACTTATAATACACATCACCTAAAACACACATAAATATATACCTTAGTTTATACATGAATCCCTATAATTAATTATTTATGTTTTGATTCCATTTTCTTGCCATTATCTTCTTCATCAACCACCATTTCTCTCTTCTACAATTGGTATAAACTCTATATATACACATACAACACCTACAAGGTGTCAAACACACATTTTCATTTCTGTTCTTGTTGTTCTTCCAAATTCATACATCAAAGAAAATAGTTTGCTTAGACAAGTTGCTTCTTCTTCTTCCTGTGAGGTTTTAAGGTACGAGTTCAAGTCCCATGCTTGCTTTTTATTATTTCAGTTCATGAATGTTGATATATAGAAACTAGTTATCTGGCTTATGAGATCATCTTCTTTTTGTTGTTTCATCGTTCATAATGATGTACGTCTTTGTTCTTTAGGGATGGCAATTTTGATTAGTTTACATGAACTTGTGTTGTTTAGACTTTTTGAGTTTCATGATATCTAACTTTAAGAATTAAGGGCATCCACTATGGTGGGTTTATGAAAAGGTCTAAGAAATATGAAAAGGTTTATGTTTATTTCAATCATAGTGGACACTCATTTCTACGCCTACATGCAGTGAAGAGGCCCTAATTTCGAACCTTTTATGAATTTAATACACTTAGGCATTTGTTAAAAAGACATTTTATGAACTTGCAGCGCTTATACTATAAATAATATAGGCTTATAAAATCAAAAGGTCTAAAATTTATTGATGTATTAATGTATAAACATTTGTAAAAGGTTTATTATAGTGGATGCTCTAAGTTATGAGTTAAACGAGTCAAAATAAAGGAATTAGTAAAGTAGAAAAATGGCTAAAAAAATATTCAAATGATTAGAGTCTCTTAAGTCTTATGTTGTTATAATAGAAAAACGCTATATTATTATTTTAGTTACTAGGCTATCTCTGCATAATGGCAAAACATGTTTAAACATATTCCTTTCGTAAAATAATAAAAGACTTGAAAGTTTTATAATTTTCAATTCATTTTATAAATTTAAAAGAATTTTAACTTAAAACTCATACATGAACTCCTACTACTAGCTTGATGGATACATGACAATATACACTGGTTGTTGATATAATTTTCGTACAAAACTAAAGATTTAAGTATTTTTAATATTCGTACACAAGTTAGATATGAGTAACTTAATTATCTTGTCTCTTTATTTTGACTCCTTAATTACTGTATTTACCTATATTTTTACCTAATACATTAAATTTAGCGTTTTGGTCATTGCAATAAAAGTAATTGTGATATGTTTTGGGATTGTTAAGTTTTGTATTTTTAGGCATTGTGGGTTTCTACCCCATCAATTTAGGAGAGCCACCCCACCATAGACCAATCATTACAAATAATCATTATAATTTATTTCATTTATAACATAAATTAATCATTAAACAATTATTGCTATCATATTTAATTATTTGTTATATTATTTCATGTACATGTGTTTAATTACTAAAATTTGAATATCACTTGATATTAATTTTCTAACAAAATTTACATGTGTTTAATTAGAAACCATTAATAAATTGATTATTATTAGGATTGTTTAGATGCCGAAAGTGAAAGAGTGGACATTGATTGATCAATTCATGTGGGCAAAGATTTAGCATTGCATGAAAGTGAAAGAGTGGACATTGATTGACCAATTCATGTGAGCTAATTTTTATTTTAAGATTGAGGTCCAGTTATCTGCAAATTGCGACATATTATCGTTAATTATGAAACTAAGTAATTAAAAATGGGTAATTAAAAACATTCTTAATTGTGGCTCGATGAAAAAGCGTTGTAGAAATGAAATAGTGGATTGAGGAAAATAAAATAATAAAACGTTAAATCAGAATTTTTTTTATAAGTTTATAAAACGATTGTTAGGGAAATAAAAAGATATTTATTATAGGTATTATAAAGGTAATAAATGTGTAGTATTAAATATGAGACAAAAAGTTAGAAGTAAAACAGTTATTGCATTGAAAAAATACAAAAATTAAAAGAGATCTTATGTATTTATTAGCATCCTAAAATAATTTGGTTAAACAAACATTGGTATTTGCACATTATAGGTTTCACAAAATTTAAGATAACAAAAATAGGTCAAAAGTTGGTCAAATGGGGTATAAACCATAGGACCCATTCTTTTATTGAAATTCAGTCTTTTTAAAATTTTTGGGAAGAAGAGAATACTAAAACCTTTGCGTAGAAGAAGTGAAGTTGACATTAAATTAATTAACTTAGAATTTCATGAAACCTTCATTAAATGTTACTCAAATTATTCTCTTTTTTGTATATTCTATTATCTTTCATTCATGCATGTTCCCATGATCATTTGACACACAAAAGTGAAACATACTTTTTATCGGTATAATAATATGTTTCAATAAGGCTTTAAGATTTTACACATAAGGGATAAAAGTTGATTAAAGTAAATATTAAGGGCTAAAGTCTAAACTCAAGCAAAAAAAATATTTAGGCTTTAAGATTGTACACATACGTATTTCAGTTAACGCTAATTAAGAACCACAATATTTTGGTCACCACGCCACATCGCCACATCGCCTTTCTCTCTCAAGACTACACCCAACCATAATCATAGCCATGACTGCATGATAATGACGAATTTAACTTTTTTTTTTTTTTTTTTTTTTTTTTTTAAACTAAAATTTTATTCATACTACATATTTGTTATTACCTATTTTATTTTGTTATATGCATCTGAAAAAAGTTGATATGGAGTATTTCATGTTTTTACCTATGGGCCATTAAAAGTAGAAAGAATTTGGGCTTTGATATACAGTAACAAAACTCATGGCTGATCCACGAGTTTTCTAGTAAAATATTAGGTATACATTATCTTGTACGCGTTTTCTAGTAAAAATAGTTTTGTTTTCTTCATCATCTTCTTCCTTTTTTTTTTTTTTTTTTTGTATCTCATGGCTGGTATGAAATCTGGAACCACAAAACAAAACCATATCACAACAACTATACAACACAACCCCAAAACAAAACTTATCTTTCTTGGTATGAAATCTGGAACCAAACGCATCTTTCTTTGTGATATGTTACCTGAGAAAGTTGTTGATTTTGTGCGAAACACACACAAAAAGTAAAATAAAATAAACACATCACAAAACTCAAGAGTTATCAGCTTCAAGATCTATGTACTAGTCGTCTTCTTCCTCTCGAGTAAGGTTTTGTTTTGTTTCTTGTTTTACCTTGTAAGATCTATGAAGATCTTTTTCATAGATCTTTTCTTGAAATAAAAAAGTTGGAACAAAGCAGCCAACGTTCACAAAAATCATGGGAGGCGTGCTAATTTACTTGGTTGGCTGACAAACCGATTAAATGAAAAGGTTGGATGGGTGACCGGTTGGCTTCGGTTGGGATAGCAGATGGAACGCGGTCGACATCTCGGTTGGGGGTCAACCAACCGAACAAACATCCCTCCATTAGCATTGGCCTCAACAAGCCAAACTACTGTTATGAAAAAATGTTTGAGAAAAGAAAATATAAGATGAGAAAGTGACAAAACTAACCGAATTTTGTCATCTATTTCATGAAGTATCCATTTTCTCTGGAACTTACCTATATATATTATTCCGCACATGTGCAAGATATTTTTCATTGTTAGTGAAATTAAACACCTCACTAAATATTTGAAAAAAAAAAAATGATTTGATGAAAATCTTGCATAACATGAATATATGGCAAAAAATCATTTTCTTTCCTAGGAATCTTGCACAACAAAAAAAATCTAGCACATGTGCGAAAAGAATAATCGTGAAAAAACTGATATTTTGTGAAGAAAGTAGTATTCGGTTAATTTGGTCATTTTTACCTATAGTCCTATAGATGATCAAACCGTAAATTGTGTCAAAAATGAAAGTGTTGAAACCACTATTTACCTTCTATGTTTCCTTTTCATATAAACAAACTCTTTTGAATAACAAAAAAACTATTGTATTTTACAAAATTAAAATAGGGCTTTACGGGTTTGATTTCTGTGACGGTGGCTTCAAACCCCATTAATTAAAACGAAATCTTCAAGAAAACAAAAAATGATTAAGTAGATAAACTGTTTTAAGTCTTGCAATACAAACACTCTTTTTATTGTGTACTAGTATCATGCATATTTGACTTTATCACATTTTCATTGATTTTTTTAATAATCTCAATAATCGATAGTTGCTTAATCTGTTTCAAATCATACATCCAGTTCATATAATCATATTACATATTTCATATTTGATTGCCACCATGACAATGATCACTTTGAAACCTGGTTTCTTGCTGTCACATTTTTATGCAGACCATTTGCTTGTAGGAAAACAACATCCTTTGTTCAAACAAAATTTAGCTGTCCAAAATGACAGAAGTCGCGTTCGACCGCTCAAATTCCACTCACACGGGGGAAAATATCCCACTCGAGGCGTACGTCCCGCACAAGGAGCTTTTTGGCTACTCGTCGCCCAGAAGCCCTTTGAGTACACGTAGCCCTGAAAGCGACTCGATGGACTTAGGGGTTAATAGCCCTGAGGCTGTTGACACGTCCATTGAGCAGCTGTATAATAATGTGTGTGATATGCAAAGCTCAGACCAAGACCAGTCGCCTTCGAGATTTAGTTACTTGTCGTATGGGCAAGAGTCACGTATAGACTCGAGCTAAGGTTTTAGTCGGTGGAGACTACACAAAACCCGATGTTAGTGTTGCCAAGGATAGCGTGGTTATAAATGATGACAAAACAGTTACTCCCGCTACCCCAAAACAGAAAACGGTGAGCCCAATTAGTAGACCTCCTTTCGGTAAAAAAATTACCGGGTCAAAAACCATCAAGAAAAATGAAAAAACACCAGCTAAGGATGATGCAGGATACATATCAACTTATTTACTCAAACAAGCTAAAGACTTGTTGGCATCAGGTGAAAACCCGAAGAAGGCGTTTGAATTAGCCCAAAGAGCATTAAAAGCATTTGAAAGTATCGAACCCCAAAAACCCAACTTGGAACATGTCATGTGTTTGCATATCATAGCAGCGTTGCATTGTAGTTTGGGACATTACAATGAAGCAATCCCTCTTTTAGAACGTTCAATCGAGATCCCAAACATGGATGAAGGACAAAAGCATTCATTAGCTAAGTTTGCTGGATGTATGCAGCTTGGTGACGCGTATGCTATGATTGGAAACATTGAAACTTCTATACTTTGTTATACCGCGGGTTTGGAAATCCAAAGGCAGGTTTTGGGTGAAACCGACACTAGATTTGGTGAAACGTGTAGGTATGTTGCTGAGGCTCATGTTCAAGGGTTACAGTTTGATGAGGCGAAAAGATTGTGTCGAATGGCCCTTGATATACATAAGACTAATTCACCAGCATCTTTGGAAGAAGCCGCTGACCGGAGGTTAATGGGGCTCATTTGTGATTCGATGGGAGATTATGAAAGTGCCCTTGAACATTACGTATTGGCGAGTATGGCTATGGCTGCAGACGAGCATGACTCTGATGTTGCTGCTATTGATGTGTGTATTGGTGATGCTTATTTAGCTTTGGCTCGTTATGATGAGGCGGTCTTTTCGTACCAGAAAGCACTTAATCTGTTTAAGTCAACAAAGGGTGACAACCATTATTCTGTTGCTTCAGTTTTTGTAAGATTGGCGGATGTTAATAACAAGATCGGGAAGTTTAGGGAATCAAAATCGTATTGTGAAAACGCGTTACGGATTTACGTGAAGCCAGTTCCGGGAATCCCGAAAGAGGAAATTGCTAGTGGGCTTATTGAACTTTCAGCTATCTATGAGTCAATGAATGAACTCGAACATGCACTAAACTTACTAAAAAAAGCACTTAAGGCTTACGGGAAGTCTCCTGGTCAGTTAAGCACTGTGGCTGGAATCGAGGCTCAGATAGGGGTTTTGTATTACATGATGGGCCGTTATTTGGAGTCATATGAGTGCTTAAAGGGGGCCATTTCGAAGCTGAGGGTGGCTGGGGAAAAGAAATCAGGTCTTTTGGGGTTGCTTTGAACCAAATGGGGCTCGCGTGTGTCCAGATTCACTTGATAAATGAGGCTGCAGATCTTTTTGAAGAAGCAAGAGGCATATTGGAGACTGAGTATGGTCCTCATCATCCCGATACACTCGGGGTGTATAGCAATCTTGCTGGTACATACGACGCCATGGGAAGGTACTTTTAGTCAACTCTTTTTATTGGTAACCATGATTTCTGACCTTTTGACAGACTAATTCAATAGGTTACGTTTAGTCAACTTTATAAACATACTCCGGTAATTCATATAATAGGCGCATTAAATTCGGTTTTTCAACAATATGTCATAAAAAACATGCGCTTGTAGCAAAATGACCACCAATTTCACAAACTTATTTGTGAAATAAGCTTTTTGGAACTTTTTTTTTGGTTGCATATTTGACTATTTTATAGCAAAATTTGACCTTTTTTTTTTTTTTTTTTTTTTTTTTTCGGTTTTTGGTTTTGACTATTTTGGAACTTTTATAATTATTGTTATTTATTTTTATTTTATTTGTGAGATTCAGACCTTTTCTTTCTTGATAAATTATAATGAGTTCGTGTAATTGTTGGTTTAACCAATTCCAAATTCAATGTTTATAAGTTTATGAGGAAAATAAAGTGTACATTTAAGTGAATTGAGAAGGTACTTTAGTCAACTTTATTATAGTTAGAGCAATCTTTTAAGGTTTTTGATGTGTATAGGTGGGACGATGCAATTGAGATACTAGAATATGTTGTCGGTATGAGAGAGGAGAAGCTCGGGACAACAAATCCGGATGTAGTTGATGAGAAACGGAGGCTAGCTGAGCTGCTTGAAGATGCTGGTAGGAATCGGAATAAAAAGTCACTTTCACTTGAAACTCTTCTTGACGCCTAATTACGTTTTCAAAATTTGGTTTGATAGAACATCATATGATAACATTAGTGTTGAGATTTCATTTTCTATTGTGGTTGCACCAGATCATGCTGTTAGAATGCTTTTACTTTAGATTTGTGACAAATAAATAAATCGGAATTTGTGTTTAATGATGGTAACATCTCTCTTAATTCTGAAAGTGATATTCCATAATACTTGACTTATAATCCTGCGTAAGATATAAACTCTAATCCATCGTCGTAAATATATGACTAATAGAAAAATTAAAAAAAAAATTCTCGGACACAACACGAGTTATTAACTAGTTAAACAGAGAAATAAGACAATCAGTTCTGAAATTCAAGTAAAGCATAACATAATCTTTCAACTTTTCAAAGTGACATAAACATACCCGTAGGACAATGGTCTTTATATTTCTTTTGGCTTCTGCGCTCCTCGTGTTCAAATCATTTAATGAACACCCAACTGTGGGCAATCTGCTTTGCTTCTTCATTTATGATCTCCACATCAGGTCTTTGCGTCTTAAACAAGTGCATCCAATTCGGAGTGATGTGAAAATCGGTTTTCATGTATATCACCGATAAGCGTCTGCAGCCATTACCCAAAGCTACTAATCCTTTTCCTGTATTGCTGAGGCTTGTTTTGGTGACGTGCAATATCTCCAAATTTTGACAATGCAATCCAATCGACTCCCAACCAGAAGTTGTAATTTTGTAACAACATGATAAGTCCCACTCAGTTAGCATTGGACACCCTTTTGCAATTTGCAATATGATTTCATCATGAACCTGCAGTTTGACATGCTTAAAGTTAAGGATTTTAAGATTTGCTGCAAATCCCAACCCAATTATCGAGAGTTCATGTCCCAAAGGGCCAATCATAGGAGAAGTAAAATGTAGTCACTCAAGACAACCACCCCGATTTAAAAGTGTTGTAGAAAACCCTTTGAAGGTGTGACCATCAATTCGGAGTGCTCTAAGCTGGCGACAATTTTGGTTAAGATACGAAATTCCATGGTAACTTATGTTAAAGCAAAATGTAAGATCCACTCGTTTTAAAGACGTACAAAAACTTGTTAAAATTTCCAATCCATTATCGGTGATAGAACACTTATAAAGACGATAATCGACAATGACGGACAACCGAAGCAAACAAGGCAATACTTGTATCGGTTACATTAGAACACAAAGACAGATCAAGAGAATGCAACCTAGAGCCATACATTTGCAATTTACTCAAATCCAAGACTCCACCACAACCGGTCAAGAACAACGACTCCAGCTGCCTAAAACGACTAAGCAATTTATCACTTGTATCCCAGGATAGAAAGCGATAACTAACTTTCAAGCATTTACGACTCAAATTTTGAATATTAAGAAAACGGTGACAGGTTCGGCCAAAAGAGTTTTGGTTTTTTATGTTGTTTAACTTTTCGAATATCAAATACAAAGAATCGTTAGGAAGATCAGTGATACATGTGCGATGCTCTAAAAAGACTGGTTCACATAGTTCTTCAAATATGCTTTTACCCATCATAGTTTTTTATAAACTTAAACTAAGCTAGGTTTGAATAAAATTTTCGTTGATGTTTTCCTATTAGTGAACTAGGTTAGACCGGCCTATGGTTTTCTAATGAAAAACTGAGTCGTTCTCTAATTTTATACAAGTACTCACCTTAAACTTACATACATGAAGCGATGTGGGATAACCAAAAGCAGCCCCTTTAAATTATAAACTCTACTTTGATTTTATTTTTCTTTTGTGAGTTTAAATGAGAAAAAAGAAATTAAAGATATTATAATGCATTTTTAAGCTCAAAATTACATGTATATATTATATGCATTTATTAAATTAAGTGAATCCTCTGTATTTTTCGTTTTTTACAGGTCAAATGTGTTGCTAGTACTATTTTGTATCAATTTCACTTTAAAATTACTTTAGAAACTAAATATGATGCATTTAAATGAATAGATATGTATCTAATTTAAGTCGATACATCTCAAATGTGTGATTTAAATGAATAGATATGCATTTATATATATATTGTGGAAAAATAGAAGGGGGGATTGAATAGTTTTATCGATTAAAACTTCGTTTTAAAATATTTAGATCGACTTATGTCAATCCATTTAGATTGTGTGTTGGATACTAATAGATGAGCCTATAGGTAAATAATGCAAAAGATAAAGAGTAAGGAAACACAAAACCACGACACGAGTATTTATAGTGGTTCGGCTAAAGGATACCTTCCTTGCCCTACTCCACTCCCCGAGTATCCTACTCGAGAGTTTCTAAGCACTACATAACACAAGCTCCTTAATGTGGCGGAGAAGCCTTCACAACGTCGCCTACTCTTTATCCGGTACAAGGATAGATACCGAGTTCTTCCATGAGGCAGAACCAAACCTATCACAACGTCGCCTACGCTTTATCCGGTACAAGGCTAGATACCGAGTTCCATTACATAGGAGGAACTATTACCCAACACTACACCACAACTTAACTACCCAAAAGAGACAAACTCCTTTTTACAATACTAGAAAGGATATCAACATCCTTTAACCCAAACGACCCAACTTGTACATCGACGCACCATATCGATTGTACACCTTCGGCACCATTCAATAATGCCTTCAACACGAGACTTCGGCACCTTTCACTAATCCCTTCAACATGACACTTCTATAGAGGGAGGAAAGAACTATCAACAAGATGCACTTTAGTGGTCTTGATGATGACGGCTTAGCAACTCATGACCTTGAGCTTGCACGCCTTCAAAAGGTAGTGATCTCACCTTTAAGAGGAACCTGAGAATCACACAAACATAAAACTACATAGAATGATCCTTTGATCCGTGCTTAGTGATGTTATAATCTCGGGAGAAAGTATATCTAAGTGTGGTAGTGAGCAAGATGTAAATGACTCACTATTTATTGACAAAATATGTTCATCGTCCCACTGTTCGACAGATACCTCACCAGAGGGATCCAGCTAGTGCAAATCTTGGGATCCGGCTACTGGTTCAGTTGAGTCCGAATTTTGGGTTGCAAACCGGGTTATGGGTTATGGGTTATGGACCATGGGTCATGGGTATTGGATCATGGATACCCAACAAGATGCAATGTACCTGGTCATTGGGTTATGGATCTTGGGTCATTCGTCATGGGCTTTGGGTCATGGATCATGGATAATATCCAACATGACTTCATGCATGATGTCATTAAATGGGTCATGGGTTATGGATCATGCTCCATGGGTATGGGTTATGGACCTTGGTTCTTACCAACAAGATTCATTGTACCTAGTCAATGGATCATGGGTCATGGGTTATGGACTTTGGTTTTTACCCATTACAACATATACAAGTATATATACATTTCTATAAAATGTAAACACTATTACTTGTTACACACATATATTTCTATAAGATGTAAACAATATTACTTGTTAGTGTTATATAAAATGTCTTTGGTTTTATATAACTTATTTACTAAACATGTTTTGATGGTTTTAATATGTTTAGTAAACGTGTGTTAGTAAACTATTTGCTTAAAGATTTTACGTATTTTATTTATTTCGTTAAAATGATTTTACGTTTGTTATCGACAAAACATTAGAAGATCGTAAAATATAAATAAACGTTATGGTTTATTTGTATTAACAATCTCGCCCTTTTTGTTGATGACAAAACATAAGATTATTTTAAGGAGAAAATAAAATTCGTAAAAATTTGAATTGGAGTTTTTACTCTCTTCTCCCTTTTTTTGTCGAAATAAAAAGAGCGTCGAAAAGAAACTAACACATAGTGGAAAAATTGTTTTGAGAAAAGCTTGTGAAAAGTAACAAAATAAGAAATAGTTAGAAGAAGAAAGTAAAGAGAAGTAGTAAGACGAGAGAATGATTCTCGCCTTAGCTCCCCTCGACGAATGCTTCCTTTTATCGAGGCGTCAAGTAATTAAGAAGGCTAAGCGAGTGTATTGCAAGTACTTTTGCAATGGTTTCCTCTTTGACGAATTGCTCCCCCTTTACGAGTGCTCCCTTTTGATGAGGACGTCAAGTAGTACGTAAAAAAACGGTCGAAAACGGATAAAAAACTGACAAAAACGTAACAAAAAACGGACGAAAACAAACGAAAAGGGATAAAAACGTAAAAAACGGACGAAAAACGAAAAAAACGGGGGAAAACGGACAAAAACGTAAAAATACGGGCGATAACTATTATTAACGGAAGGACTAACTGGGGAAAACTATATTTTGAAAAATAAGGACTAACGGTGCAAAAATTATTAACGAAGGACTAACAACGCAAAATACTTAACGGACTTAACTAACGCCCATCCAAAATAAGGACTAAATGCGTGCAAAGTTTCAAAAATAGGTATCTGTGGTGTAATAAAAACGACTTAGGGACTAAAGTTGTTATTTGGGGTATACCATAGGGACCAAACGTGTAATTTTTTCTAAAATAAATATACGCGATTCTACTTATAACAACGACTCGTGAATTATTATTTAAAATTTATATATAGATATCCATAAAAACATTTTAAAACTTTACTGAGATATTTTAACTTCATCAACGCCATTATGTCTACTAAACTCGCACATTTTGTACAACACGATATCAATAGTTAAAGTTAAACATCAACATCAACATCAACATCAACCTCAACACGTCTGTCACTTAAAAACGCTTTCAAAGCTAATTATTAAAAAAAAAAAAAAAAAAAAAAACAAACAAACAGATGGGTTAGATAGTCATATATTGGTTAATTTAAAAGGTGTTTTCCTTAAATTATAAAAAAAATGCACGATCACAATCCTTATTTCATAACAATCACCTAAAAAAAAAAAAAAAAAAAAAAAAAAAAAAAAGCCGTAGGTGATTACCTAACTTTATTCATTGACGTGATGTTTCATAAAAAAAAATGTAATAGTTGGTCGTTGTCAAGAAATAAAAGTATGTACATGAGAATTATTAAGCAAGAATATATAGTTTTTAATCATGTTATTACGCTACTATATCGCGATAATGTTATTGAGGTGAATCACGGATGTGAGATACAACCATTCTTCTATACTTATGATTTATGTGTTAACCTCTTTTGCTTCCGAATAAAACCGAAAGAGACTTCAATGTAACTTTGGCTTATGCCTTATCTAGCTGATAGTTTTTAGTAACTTTTTGTATGGTTTAACTTTTTTGTTATACACACAACTTTTAGTAACTTTTTTTTTAATTGAAAAGTTCTACACTTAATATTTGTGTTTTTACTATAAACACACTAAGCTATGATAGAATTAGTTGTGAGTTCGGGGTTTTTTTACTAAGCTTCTCAAAAAAGCTTATTGCTTTATCATAAACTTATTGTGTTATGGTAATTGAATAAGCCAATAAGCACATTTAATAAGCATACCAAACACCCCTTTTGTTCTAATCTGAAGTTTTCTTATTTGATGTTATGACTAACTTTGTTGTTATCCTCACTATAATGCAACATGTTAGTGGTTTTTGCGCTTTATGATCTTATCGTATATACTAAAGTGTAATGCAATTTTTTGTGTATGTTTTTAGAAGAGGATTAAATATCAACACATGATTGTCGTGGAAGGATTTTCTACGCCGCTTTCAAGGTATGAATGTATAATTGTTGAGTTGTCGATTTAGATAATACATGAATGTATTTTAATGTACCAAAGATGTGTTTTAGTGCCTATATAGGGAATCTTATGGTAGGAATGTTCGAATATGCGAGTCCGACACGCATGTTATACGGTTAGAAATACGAGCCTATTAGGCACACACGTAAGCAAAATCGTGAGATTGATTGTTAATAAAAGTCAAAATTAAATTGATTTTGGTCAACCTTTAAAGTTGGACACAACCGCGACCTGTGTCAACGGGTGCCACATCGCCTTTCTCGACAAAATAACTTTGAAATGACCAATGTGGGGTGTAGGTCGAGGATCGGTTGAGGCAACCTAAAACGAAAACCGTTGTTTTTTCAACCGATATTTAGACACACATTTTTTTTTTTTTTTTTTTTTTTTTTTTTAACTTGGTCATCGAAAAGGCAACTTGGTGTGTGTCTGTAATCGGAGAGAATTCATTCTTATTGAAAAACAATTCGGCCAATAGAGAGCTCGATTTACCACGTAAGCAAAATCGTGTGATGTGATTGGTTAATAAAAGTCAAAATTAAATTGATTTTACTAAACTTTAATAAATTTGGTGAAAATTTTGGTTGATAAAAAACACATAAAAATATAGGTGTCAAATTTGTGAAAACAAAAACTTAAAAAAAGATGAGGTAATTAATAAAACTTTAGTGGTTGAATTTTTAAAAATTATATAGAGTTAAGTGTAATATTACAAGCCTCCATGTTTTTTAATAACTTTGGATTATAAACAAATATACTTTATACCCTTTATACTTTATATCTTAAAAAATACATTGTATATGATGTTTTAAATAACAACATATAAATTTGCATAAGATTATAAGTATCAATTTTTTTACTTTTTACATTCAATAAGGACCCACTTATTTCATTTTTAAAAGTTTAACTTATGTGACACGAGTTTATATTTTAAATACTGGCTAAATTATCGAAACGAGAATATAATTATCAAATTGTAAGCACGGGTTACTTTAATATAAAAATAAATATACGCGATTATACTCATAACAATATTTGTAAAAATAAAAACTTAAAAAAATATGAGGTAATTAATAAAACTTTAGTGGTTGAATTTTTAAACATTATATAAGGTTAAGTGTAATATTATAAGTTTTCATGTTTTATAATAACTTTAGAAATTAAACAAATTCACCTTTATACTTTATACCCCCTATACTTTATATATTAAAATTACAATATATATGTTGTTTTAAAATTACAACATATAAATATGCATAGGATTATAAATATGAAAATATTTCTTTTACTATATAAGTTCGATGAGGGACTAATTTATTTTATTTTTAAAGTATGATTATGTGGACGCGAATTTGAATATTAAATATCGCTAAATTTTGAAAACGAAAATATAATTATCAAATTGTAAGTCGAAGCATCGTAATATGAAAAAAAAATATATATACGTGATTGTACTTATAACAACGAATCATGTAATTTTATTTATTTATATAAGGATATGTAGAAAACATTTTTAAAACTTTAAGGAATATATTTTAACTTCATCGACGCTAATTATGTGTTACTAAACTCGCATCTTGTGTACAACATAATATCAATAGTGAAATTTAAATAGCAACATCAAGATATATGTGTACTAAATATAGTTAAATGTTGAGTTATCTAAGAAAAATTTTACAAAATTTTATTTTAACAAATTCTAATAGATATTAATGTATAATGAAAAATTCGTGCATAAGTATATAATTATATGTAATTACCTTTAAATACAAAATATTCAGTATTAATACAAAATAATTTTTTTTTTGTCAAAACCGGTGCGTGCACGGGTATTATAACTAGTTAATTGATATGCAAAAACTGAAAGAATAATGTATCTTCAACTTATAAAACCGCTAATGTTTCAAACTTATATAAACTTTTTTTAATTATTATAAAGGCTACTATTTATTCAAAAAAATTATCGAAAATTGATAGCGAAAAATGGAGATGGAGATTTGGTATACACTGTCGATGTAACAAAGTTAAACTTTGGTTATGTGATTCTCTAAACTTAAATACGGTGCATTCAAACTTACAAGCACAAAAATCTTGTTCACGTGGTCACAAAAGTTAATAACAAAACCTCATCCAATCACAAATTGTGGTTACAATCAAATAACAAAGTTAGCACTTGGTTTAGATTTCGTATAAGTGTAATAACCTCAATTACTAACCTAGGATGCACGATTTTAGCTTCTTACTAAAATCATCAAGTTACAAAATCAAATAGAAAAGTATGAGTCACATTAATTAATCAATTAAAAAGATCACTAGCAGGGTACCCGCGTAATGCGGCAGCGGATACCATGTGACTATATTTTGCGACGATAAAATGTTATTCTGTTTTATGTTTTTCTAACAATAATTGTACAAATAAATGATAATTTAAATTAGAATAACTTTGAGCAATAACAATGCAAAATATTTAATATCCGAATAAACAAAAGGTCCAAACGAAAGAAACGAACATAAGTAGCATCTTTGAAACATAAGTTAAATAGACGAGTACCCGCGTGTTGCGGCGATGGGTTCCCGTATAAATAAATTTTCTGGCGAGCAAATATTTACGTTTTCAAGCACCGAATAATTTGATCAGCTTTAAATGATCATTTTTAGACTTAATTGAATATCAACCTTATAATTAGCATGTTGTTACAATATGGCTGGCAATCACTTTTACAAACTGATTGAATGTCACGATTTCAGTTGTTAGCATCAAGATGATTGTTAAAAGTTTCACATTAAAATTATTGTTACAAAGTACAATACGAAAATTAAAAAAAGCATATGAAACTTAAAAAGATACATCAAGTTATTAATAAACTAATTTTCTTGTTGATGTTATTCATGTTGTTGCCAAACATGCTCAATAAAATTCCGTATGCTCGACTCGAAATAAATTTTAACCAACAAAGATAAAATCCACTCTTAACGTTAACCAACTTAATAAGTAAAAAATTAGCCCAAAATCAAATATACCATACAAATAATATATGTTCAATAAGGCCCATGATATAACTACCAACAATAAACAATTAGTGTGAGATCATTTGTTGGCTAGCCCAATTAACACAATAACCCTATTTTTTTTCAACATATAAAAGCTAACCATTTAGACAATACAACCCTTCAATGTCAAAACCGAAAAACCGAACCGAAAAAACAAAACCAAGCGGTTTGTACATACACATACAAACCGACCTCCCTTTTCTCTCATAGATCTACACACTTCCCTTATTACTCCATACCACAAGAACTATCAAACCCACTCAGATTTTATGATAATCGAGTTGCATAAAATTATATCTTTGTGTTTCTGCTCAAACACGACATTCACAAACAAATACACTAAACCTTTTTTATTATTTCTGCTCTATACGTGATGATAACAAACACACCAAAACGCACGAACTAAACACACGAGGTGAAGAACCAAACACTATTTGTCTTCAAGATCTTTTACAAATGATCTCGGGTAGGTTGTTTGTTTAAGTTTTACCACCACCATGTGTATAAGATCTAAGAAGTCTATCATTCCACGGGTGATTGTCGTTATCCGTATGTCGCGGAGGCGGTTGTGACAGTTGATGCGATGGCGCGTGTTTTTTATTTGGCAGATAATGAGAGATGATGATTTTGGTGGCGTGTGTTTTTAGCGTGAGAAATAAAATGAGATTTCTTTGTTTGTTTGCGGGTATTTATATCCCGTAGGTTAGAGTATAGATTAAAAACATGAATTGAAAAGAGGTGGTGTATGAGTTTATGCAGAAACTGAGTTTTTTTTTTTTTTTATGGATCTATCATTTTCGTATAGAGTATTATAGCTTTAGTAGTGAGGAGTGATTTTTTTAGTTCATTTAGGGTAGAGTAAATATAGTGTGTGTGAAGTGTGAGTTGGGATGTTACTTTTTGAGCTTTTATGAAAATTATCATGTAAGCTATTAGAATAGTTACAAGTCTTGGGGCTGGGCAGTTATAAGTTTTGGCTATTAAATTGCATTTAATTTTCAAGAAGAACATGGGACATTATGTGTATGTATCCATTTAATATTTAATAGAAAAAGTAAGACAATTATTTATATTATAAGTAATTTGTTGAATCAAATTTTAAGTTTTCTATTAATAGACGTATAAAATGATTTATATACTTAGTATAGATAATACCCTATTTTACTATCCCGCCCATTAGAATTGACTAAAAGACCAAAGTACCTTCATTTTATCAAGTACCTTCATTTTATCAATAAATTAATCAAAAAACCATAATGCCCTCATTTTACAAAGAGTAATGAATCTTCAATTTGCAATGGTTTTCATATATTTATTGGATTATACCATATATCCATTATGCAGTGCTTCTCTTAATAAAAGGTGACACAAGTATTGTCAAATTATACCCATCGTATTAAGCAATAATCAGCTGAATATCAATGTCAACTCTTCGAGTGGCAACATTCGCTTGCAAGATAAACACCAAGATACCCCTAGCTAGTACGAATCAATACGATATGTTAAAACCAAACAAATGAGAGAGACACTTATGACCATCGAGATAAAAGGCCAAAAACATAAGTAAGAGAGCAGGGACGTTTTCAAAGTACTTCTTTAGCGATCGCGGGGAAGATGATATCACATATTGTTTGTTTTGATTTTAGTGTATAACGATTGAACTATTGAAGCATAATACACTATTGACATTATTATCATATTGTACTCTGTATATGTTTGTTTACATTCAAGATCAAATTATTGAGTTTTGTTTGTGTATCATGCAAAAGTTTAGCTTGTGGCTTTATTATTGTAACCATCAATTTTTTCTACCAAACAAAACATTTTTATAACAAACATAAAGTGTCGAATATTTTATAACAGAAGATACAAAACATTGAAAAAGAAGGTTGATTTCCATATTGATTGATTTTGTTTACTACAAAACGAGTCCTACGTATCAAGTAGGTTGCATCTTCAATGATTAGCCCACTTATTGTTTTGTACCTTCCCTCTTAAACAAAATTTTGACCAACCTTTTTATCCTCTTCAAGAAAATCAGTACAAGTTTTAAAAACTTCCTTAAACTTTTCTTTTATCTCGACTGTAAAACTTCGTATCTGAGTTTTCAAAACGTTGTGACACTACCATTCAACATATATACATTGTGCTCAAACTATTAGAGTAGTTATAGATTATGCATGTAACAAACAAGGTCGAGTAATAAAATCGATGATGTTCATTAAACAATCTCCTACAAGCTTCAACTAGTTTTGGCAAAAACACCTTTAAAGTTATTTCGTATGTGCATGCCACAGAATGAATTAATAAGCCCATACAAAATTTATTGTCTACAAAAGTACCCAGTCACCAAACCATGAACACCTTTGCTCCCAACACCTTAAATAAAGTTGGTAAAGAAGACAAAAATTTAGTTCTTTCCAATTATTTATGTTTGTTATTGGACAAGCTAATGATTAGAAGTTGGATTATCTACTCTTGTTTTGTTTTTTCTAAAACTTTTATTTTTATATATTTTTTCTTTCTCATTTGAGTCAATCAAAGAGGACTAAAGAAGAAATGGTTGCACCATCAGAATATACCTTAGTTGTGATTGTTTTTTAACAAATTTTTTTTTGGTAACAAAAATCAGCTTTAATTTTTTTTTTAAATGTATTTGATTGTCACCAACTTTTTTATATCGCATGGTTAGGTTTATTAGGACCACTATCGTCAATCAAGGAAATAGATAAATTCAGATTGTACACATAGGCTTTTAAATGTGTTCAAACTACACATTTGACATTACAATCTATAAATTACAAACCGGTCAAACTAAGGTTAGACTAGAGCAACATTTGACTTGATGTTATGATGCAACTTTGATGCTTTAGATTAGAGTCTGCCTTTTAACTTCACAAAGTCATTAACTCATTCTAATAACCCAAGTGATAGTTTTCTTTCTGGCCCATGAAAATTAAACAAGACTTTTTGACCTCACTAGGGCTGTACACAGTACGGATACTATTTACAGGATCCAAAACCGTACTAAACCAGATTAAATATCCGGTTTGGATTTAGGTTTGGCAAAACGGAAATTAAATCGAATCAAAAATCGAATTCACATAAATATATTTTTTTTATATATTTATATATTTAAAAAACCACTAAAACCTTTTAATCTATTATAAATATAACATTCTTTAAGCTTGTAAATCTTAGTCTTGATTAGTGATTTATTTTTTTCGCTATATATTTGAATCCATTATTTAAGTTTATAATTAAATACATGGTGCTAACAACTACGAAGTATATAATTAGAAGGGAAAAAAATATATAAATCATGTAATTCGAGTTATTACGGTCAAAACAAAAACCAAACCGAATTCTCGGTTTTGCCTACAGGAATTAACCCAAACGACCCACAAATAAATCGAGAAAGCCGAAAGCCGAAAACCGAACCGATGCACGAACTTGTTACAAAAATCATACTCTGATTTTAGTTACTCATCTGAAATTTCCTTAAACTAATGTTAAAAATAAGTAGATTTCATTATTAGACTATTGATATGACTTTATCTCCACATAAAGAAAATCGGCATGAAGCTGAAGCAAAGACAAAAGACTCATCAGGGATAAAATGTCGCATTTCAATGTACTGTATTGAAGTGGACAACTCGGACACTCGGTTGATACAATGAAATATCAATATTAACTCTTACATTTTTTATATCTATACTATATATAAAAAAAGAAAAATAAAAAATAAGTGGAAAAGTGAAAAAAAAAAAAGTAAACTATTATGGAAATTGATGACGTATACTCTACATCCGGGTCACGAACCCGCCCCAAAGCCCAATATTGATAAAGCCCAGCACGATGTGGGCTACGCTGATAAGCGTTTAGGCCCACGAAGCCCAAATACTGAATCTATTTACTAATAGATATGGGATATCTTCTAATCAAGGAGATAATCATTCCTCAACCGATTTAGGCGGGATACGCCGAAGGTTGAGGGACACGAAACCAACAAGGATTTCGTGCGTATATAAAGGGAATTACATCCCTCGTTTAAGGTACGATCTACAAACCCTAACTCTCCTTAAACCCTAAACCGATTACTTACTCTCACGCCGAAGGATAATCGTGAGAAACAATCCCACGATAAGCCTAACGGTGTCTTTTGTCTTTTAGTGCGCAGGTTCCAAGCAACAATCCTCAATTGGTGTAGGATCCGGAGCTCCAAACAAGGAACGTCCAACTTTTGCATCAACAAGTGGCGCCATCCGTGGGACCATTCACTAAGAACCAAGAACTAGGATGACAAAGCGATCGCAATCGATTTTCTCGGAAAGAAGGTGCAATGGGCAACCCCAAGCGGATCTCTGAACAACCGGTGACGCTAAGAATCGTGGATCGGGCCAGATTCGGCCTTCCTCCGTGGAACCACTCGGGACAACCTGCACAACAACTACTACCACCAAGACCAGAGACCCGCCACACTCTCTTTTACTCCACTCCAATCGGTGCTAGAAGCTAACTTCACAAAGCACCCGACGCACCCGACAGAACAAGTATGTTGATAGAAACGGATACTCTGTTTGCAGGAGTCGTTCGAATTAGAGCCAAGTAGTTTTGTCTCTCAAAATTACGAAGCCCTAGCTATCCTCATGCAAGAGGAAGCAAAGAAAAGACCAAGTCGAGCATGCATGCTCGACCAGACTTTGGCCCGTAGTTTGAGATATCTCCTCCGCGTCGTCATAAGGAGAAACGCGGAAGGGTAATCGCCGACCCCAGGTGTTCAATAGAATCGGAAGGAGAGTCGAGGAAGATAATACGCCTTACTCACGCCCTATGACCGAAAGTGAGGAAGATGGGAAGCGCACCAGATGTCCACACTAGACTTGGTGGCCGCAGTACAAGATAGATCGGGGAGCAATATTCCCAGTGAAAGCCCCCAAGCACGACTTCGATGATAACCGCGAACGCCGAAGGGAGAGGAACTATCCTCTAGTAATTCCTCGATAACGAGGATGGGAGACCGACATTGGAAATCCGAAGAAAAGACCGTGACCAAGAGGAGGAGGATATGTCTCCCATGGCGCCGTCGAGGAAGGTAGATGCGTCACTAGACGACGTTGATTTTTCGGAGAACAAAAAGAGGCGCATGCCTACTAATGTTAAAACCTATGATGGAGCAGTGACCACGATGATCACCTAAAATTTTCGAATCGCCAGAAGAACCATTGAAAATCGCCACAACCTCAGATGGTGCCACATGTTCAATTCCACATCGTGGAAATGCGCGAATCGGTTCAACAAGCTTCCACGCGAAGCATCAATGGATTTGAAGAGTTGAGGAAGGCATTCCGCCTAAACTTTACTCAACGAAAAAGTGCGCTAAAATCCCATTGAACTTGCTAGAGTCAAACAGTAGGGGAATCCACAAGCGCTTTCATGGAGCGCTTCAAGGATGAGTGCATGCAAGTCAAAGCATGTCCCGGTACTCAAAATCTCGTGGTTCATGAATGGAATCAACAACCCGGAACTTATTAAAGGTTGAATGACAGATTCCCCAATCCTTCGATGAGGTTATGGCGTACGGTCCTTCGTACAAGGAGAAGCCGCCGAACGGATAGCAAGAGAAGCTACCCAACTACCGATCACAGAACAACACGGGAGACAATCCACAGACCGGAATAGTAACCGTAACAGGAACTATCGCAACCAAGGGAATGGACGCGACAATGACAAATATACCCCGCTTACCAAATCACCAAAGGAAATACTCGCAACAGAGGGCGCTAACTTCCCAAGACCACCACAAATGCGCACTCCAGAGGATAGGCGTGTCGGCAGTGGATACTGTGATTACCACGCGCAGAAGGGCCACACTACTAACGAATGTGTCCAACTGCGTCAACTCATTGACAAGATGGTCAAAGAGGGTAGATTGGACCATCTGGTCAAGAATATCAAGGAAGGGAAGGACAAGCAAAAGAGTAGTAATAAGAAAGAAACGCCTAAAGATAAGCCCGACACCATTTACATGATACAATCATGGCGTGGTCACAAAGCGTAAGTAAGCTGGATTTTCATGGGAAAAGAAATCTCATTCCCCACCTTAACCGCGAACAACGCAGTGGTAGAACCACTTACTATAGAGATAAGCGCGGGGGGTCACGACATCCACCGCATGTATGTTGATGGTGGAGCTTCTGCTGACATCATGTATGAGCACTGTTTTAAGCGACTGCGTCCCGAAATACGCAACCAGTTAACCCCAGTCGGAACAGCGTTGACCGGTTTTACAGGGGAGAAGATATGGCCTATGGGACAAATAAGATTACCTGTCAGCATTGGAAACGAAGAACACTCCGCAACGGCATGGATGGAATTTATGGTGATTAAATCTCCCTCGCCATACAATGGCATTATTGGGAGACCGAATTTCGACTATCTTGAAGATCTTGATCAACAAGCGCATGGGATGCTTAAGTTCCCAGTGGAAGGTGGTATTGTTACTCTTTACAATGCCACTATACCACATAGAGAATGCAACACGATTGCATGTGAGACCGCACCAACCCCAGCACAGCGGACTACCAGAATTCCACATCTGAAAGTAGCAATCCACCCAGAATACCCAGAACAGGAAATCGCCATCGGAGGGTCACTATCAGACAACGGAAAATCAGCTGTGTGTGCGCTCCTGCAAAAGAACTTAGACATTTTGCATGGGGCCAAAACACATGACCGAGTACCGCTCAATCACAGAACATAACCCGCGAATCCGACAAGGGTACTACACTGTCGCCAAGAACGCGCCAAGCCCCGTAGCGCGCAGCGATCCCGCGTATACACAAGTTGGTAGATGCGGAATTATGCGAAGTCTACTACCACGATCGCTTTCGAATCCAAAGAATGGTCAAAAAGAGCGACGGTGGTGGCGAATGTGTGTTGACTTTACGGATCTTAACAAAGCGCGCCGGGATCGCTACCCATTACCGAGATAGACCGAAAATAGAGTCTCCGTATGGGTATCCATTGAAGTGTTTCCTAGATGCGACAAAGGGTACCATCAAATTCGAGATGGCTAAAGAGGATGAAGAAAAGACGGCCTTCCACACGTGCCAAGGTGTTTATCATTACACAAAAATGCCTTCGCTTAAAAACGCGGGGCCACCTATCGGTTTGGTGGATAACGTTTTGAAAAAAGTGGGCCAGAACCTCGAAGTCTATGTCGATGATCTAGTCATCAAGAGCCATACTGGAGATGAGCTAATACGCGACATTGAGGAGACGTTCAAAACTCTACGAGAGATAAACATGAAGCTGAATCCCAAAAAGTGCACATTCGCGCCATCAAGGCATGTTCCTTGGATACCTGATTGAACCTAACGGCATAAAACCATGTCCAGAAAAGACAAAAGCGGTCATCGAGCTTCCTTCACCACGCACGTTGAAGGAAGTCCAATCTCTTAACGGAAAGTTGGCGGCACGAGCAGTGTTCCTATCCAAGTCGTGAGAAAAATCGTTACCACTTTTCAAAACACTCAAGAAGTGCATAAAGAAGGGTGATTTTAAGTGGACTACGGAGGCAGAGGAAGCCTTCACCCAGCTTAAACAGCATCTGGCAACACTCCCAACGCTTGTTGCACCCCGACCAGGGGAAGAACTGATCATGTATTTGTCCGCAACGGATGGAGCAGTCAGTGCAGTACTACTAACAGATAGGGATTCGGTGCAAACTCCTATCTACTTTGTAAGCAAAGCGCTAAAGAAGACGGAGGTGAACTACACGGCCATGGAAAAGTTGGTTCTTGCATTGGTGTTTGCTGCTAAACGGCTACGCAGGTATTTCCAGCGCATCTGATTGCGCCATCACCGATCAACCAATCAAACAGATCATCTCTAAACCCGATGCATCGTGCCGACTCAGTGGAGTGTATTGTTTGGCGAACACAATATCTCATACGACTCACGACGGCAATCAAGGGACGATTCGCGCGATTTCATAATTGAGAAGCCGAATCGATGAGGCACCTATACCAAATAAGACGGTACAACATGATCCATGGATCTTGTTTACGATGGATCCTCTTGCATTGATGGTTCAGAGCGTGCCTTATCCTTACAAATCCAGAGGGTATGGAATTCACCTATGCACTGCGCTTTGAATTTACAGCGACAAACAACGAGGCAGAGTATGAAGCTCTACTTGCTGGACTACGCATTGCAGCTCGAATGGGTGTACATAACCTAGAAGCAAACGTGGATTCCCGGCTAGTAGCCAACCACGTGTTGGGCGAATACGTGGCTAAGGAGGATAACATGATCCAGTATCTTGCCAAGACCAAGATGCTAATCAAAGGTTTTGACAGATTCACTATCAAACAGGTTCCTAGAGGGGAAAACCGCAAGGCGGATGCCCTGAGCAAGATTGCCTCGAAAAGTTTTGCGCATCTATCAAAGCAGGTTCTGGTATAAACTTTGAAAAGCAAGTCTATCTCAGAGATGGAAGTCTCCAAAATCATAGAGGAGAACGGCCCTACATGGATGACACCGATAATGGACTTCCTGAACAAGGGAATGCTACCCCAGAGCGTAAGGAAGCTCGCAGGATACGGCGCACGGCGCAATGATTCAAGTCCGAGACAACATCTTGTACCGACGCCCTTCCGCAACTATGGCTCATTGCGTGGGCCCATTACAGTAAATTATGTGTCGCGAAATCCATGAAGGTTCATGCAAGTATGCATTCAGACCACGATCCGTTGTAGCACGCGCCATGCGATCGGATACTCATCGCCTACCATGCACCAAGATGCGAGGATTTAATACGGAAGTGTAACGATTGCCAAGTGCATAGGCCCGCCCCACGCCAACCACAAAGACGAGCTAACGCCAATAACATCACCATGGCCATTCTACAAATGGGGTATTGACATCGCAGCCCTTTTCCCGTCAGAAGCGGGATTAAAATTCCTCATAGTCGCTATAGACTACTTCACCAAGTGGATTGAAGCAAAGGCGGTGGTAACAATCACGGCAACCAGTGAAGCGCTCGTGGGATAACATCGTATGCCGCTTTGGCCTTCCGGAGAAATCATCTCGGATAATGGAAAGCACTGCGGACAACCCTTCGTGGATCGGTGTGAAAAGCTACGATCACACAAAGACTGCGTCCGCTTAAACACCCACAAACCAATGGCCTAGTAGAACGGGCGAATAGAAGCTTAGGCGAAGGAATTAAGACACCGAAAAGCACAAAGGGAGATGGGTGGAAGAACTATCACATGTTTTGTGGGCGCATCGCACCTCGATCAAAACCAAGACAGAGACACCCCTTCTCTCTAGTTTACGGGACCGGCCGCCATACCAATGAAATTGGTATGCCAACTATCCGCACCGCCGAGATTAATGTGGCAACTAATGACGAAGACCGCGTCTTGACCTAGACCTACTAGAAGAAAGGCGTGAGCAGCAACTATACGTGAAGAAAAATCAAGTCAAGAATGAAGGAATACTATGACGCTAAGGTAAGAGGTGTCTCCTTCGCACCGGTGACTTCGCTCTACAGCTAATGATGCGAGCCACGCAGAAGACACAGTAAGCTTGGACCAAAGTGGGAAGGACCCTATGAGGTTATCAAGCACTAGGACCGTGGCGTATAAGCTACGGGCTTGGATGGTCGTGAACCGCCACACACATGGAACATCTGCAATCTCAAAAGATGCTACCTATAGGATTGGCTATGGCCAAGCCTTACGCACGCTTCAGGGCATTTTACTAAAGTACTCAATAGATAACTATGTATTTTCTTTTAATTTCCTTAGTATCATGTTTTTATTTTCCATAAACACTTGCAAGTATTAATAAAACGTTGCGGTTTCTAGCTAACTCCGTAACACCCTTTAATTTGTTACTTCCATATACTATATGTCTTAACAATTTTTTCACATTTTTTGCCTACATGGCGTGCATGCAATATATACACCCACGATGGTCAAAAGGATAAGCTAACCTAATAAACAACTTGTTGAGTAAGAGGGTTGCAAACCCATCAACGATGGATTACGTATCCTTGTTAAACACCTTGTTCTCAAGACATTGGAATAAGCTTTGTGCGCACCCCACGACGGATGCGTAACCATGCACATGTGCACGTTTAACAAATCTGGAACCAAGACACTTGATTCCTTAATTTGGTATTTACAGTACGCTGCATACCATTAATATACATGATTATACTTGACATTTTTTTTCGGATCTTCATACATGATTATGAAGTCCTTGTATTATTCACACTTGGTTATACAAATAACAACGCATACTTCTTTTACGCAAAGATACACAATATAAGGGTGTACATCATAGCTAAAACAACGTATATTTCTTTTACGCAAAGGTAAATACGATAAAGGTGTACATCACAAAAGGAAAAATATCCTTACAACACCCTTCACAAAGGAGATCCATTAATGAACTACGAGTTATTTCTCACAGATAGCACCAGAAATAAACTAAAAGCTATGACTACGTTTCAAGGAGGAACTACCCACGCGGTTAGTATCATCCCCAATCCTATTTAGCTCCTGTAACAAATCAGCATCTCGACGAGCTACGGTGGCAACACTCACAGGCACCCCATCAGACCGAGGGAGGTGCGCCGCGCCAATACCACACATTACAGCCTTGCCCTTAATACCTTTCCTTTCAGCAAGTCTCGCCGCATGCGCCTCCAACACTTGTTTCAGGGGGACTTCCCTGTCAATGACAAACGGATTCGAGATATCTCCAGGCGCGCAAAAAACAGAACTGCGGTTGGGATGCATCGGGCCTAAGATAATAGTGCAGGCTGCACAGCAATGCCTCTCCACCGAGATGCCGGGCTAGGGTCGACCACAAATATTACGCTTATTGGATAGTCCCGATCACGCCCGGTTCGGCGATCTTGGGAGTTCCAAGTCCTTCATCTTCTCCATAGCAATGACTAAATTGTCATAAGCCTTTGCATCATAAGTAGGCACCGCTCAACGGGTACCTTTAGCACCTCGACCTCTTGCGACTTTTCAATGGCCTCGACTTTCCACGCCCAGTAGACACTTCACCACATCCCCAAAGGAGTCACGAACTTCTTGCGACTCCAAGACACTTAACGCTGCTAAGCGGAGCCCATGGCTTATGAGCCATCTGCGCTCGGCTATGGTGGAGAAGTTGCGGATATAACTCCTCGTCGTACTTATCTTTGAGTTTACGCAACTTCTCCTCCCGTGTCTCTAAAGCACTTTTATAGTAGTACCAAGTCTTCAAGTCAGGTGGTCACATGCCTTAGCCATTTTCCAAGTATTTAATAGCCCATAGACAAGAAGACTTATAGCTCGCGGTCTCTGCGTGCTCTTGATTGATTTGACACATCAGTGCCATTTTTTCCTCGGCTAGTTTTGTAGCATACGACCCAAGAGTCTCTGCTTCGCTCCTAGCATTAGCCAATTGAGCCTCGAGTGAGGCAATGCGTTTGTCTTTCTCCGCACCTTGGCTAGTATCGCCCGAGTGCTTTACCTTTATTCGCGTCGCAAGTGAGACCAAGTCATCAATAAGTTGTTCCATGGGTGCTTCCTCAGCGGTCTTAGGCTCTGCGCTTTGCCCCTTTAGCCCAGATGATTCAGTGCGAATTGGACTTGTTTGGGGGGGCGACTCTGCGGATTGTTCAACCCTACACACATGATGAGATAATCACAGTTATTCAGGGCTACCTAGCAATATTTTGATATATACACTTTCATGGATACTTACGCAGGAATGGAGGTGTCAGGTGAGGGGGGCGCGACGCAACATCACTGGACGATGACTCCACACTGAAAACAACTGGGCGCTTCTTAGGAGGTGGCGGTACGCCATCGCCTTCAAGCTTCCTTTTGCGCTCCAATTCAGGGCTCTCTTCTGCCTCCTCTGTTTCTTCCATGTGCTCCGCCGCTATGGGCGCTGGTTGCACGGGTGGTGTCTGTACTATTGTACTCGGCATACTTTGTAAGGGAGTTGCTTGGAGCGCTACGGATGAACTTTCACCCACCTCACCTAGGTCCATAGCTACGGTACGCCCGGCCACCGCAGCTAGCACGGGTTCTTCTCCCTCCTTCAGGGCTCGGGTCCCCACCTTTACCTCTGTTGGCTTTGTCAGGTGCACCACGCTGAACAGATCCATCTCTGCGCACCACCAAAAACACACATAGTTCATAACAATTACGAAGCACAAAAAGTACATAACTTACAGAAATGTAATTCAACTGGGTACGAAAGCATGAGCACCCACCCTGACCATCGGCGTCTAAGAAGATAGGAACTTCTTCTGAGCTGCCAAAATAATTATGACTCAGGCCTATATGCACCAAGAACTCCTCGGGGTAGGAGCTTATAGGGATGCGGTTCGCGTTATTGTTTCGCATCCCCGCATTATATGATCCGTGAGGGGCGCCATCCTTCGGCGGTGTCCCTTAGCGTAAAAATCGAATTGAGATGGAAAACAGGTGTTGTCAATCCGAAAAAGGTTTCCTCCAATTTGGTCGTCTAACTTATCCGTAGCATTGGAGGATCCGGCGTTTAGCGAATGAAACCCACCCATTTGACCACGTGGTGTGGTAAAATGCCGGAATAAATGGATGGTCGGATTTATGGCCAATAAGTGACAGTTCACCTCGAAATTGATTAATTTCGCCGCACCTATCTGATCACGGTGGGACAAGTGAATGCGGTAATAATTTAATACATCGCTTAAGAATAATGATATGGGTATCTACCGATTTGCGAATTCAAAAATCGCATGTATACACCAATTTTCCCATTGGGAAATCCAAGATTGATGCATTCGCAATGGAACTTCCGGATGTACCGCTAGGATATAGTAATCATGCAAACTGTTGTAGTTCTTCTTCCGTTATGTCGGATGTAAAATCGATAATTCTTTAACCATGGTATTGTTATAATCAAACACAAAGGCGCAGACGTGGTTACCTTAGGGTATTTCATCCGAGGCTTGGTTCGATTGGAAGCTTTGCTAATGGCGGATTGTTTTACCGTGTGGAGACGGTGAAAATGAAGTGAAGGAGTTATATAACCTTCTTCCTCCTCACGATGGTCGACACGTGGACTCCACTAATTATAAGCGTGTGGTTGAGATTGCTTGATGGGACACACGGCGATAACTTTCCCGGTTTACGAGGCGCTAATTTTCTATTATTACGGTGGATACAATGTATCCAAAGACATATTCCTTGGCTTCTTTGTTACGTTTGGTATATTTTCCGTACCTATGGTTATTAGTCTAGCATCCGCATTCACGCATCGCATACTAGACGGGGGACATGATGACGATACTCTACATCCGGTCACGAACCCGCCCCAAAGCCCAATATTGATAAAGCCCAAGACGATGTGGGCTACGACGATAAGCGTTTAGGCCCACGAAGGCCCAAATACTGAATCTATTTACTAATAGATATGGGATATCTTCTAATCAAGGAGATAATCATTCCTCAACCGATTTAGGCGGGATACGCGAAGGTTGAGGGACACGAAACCAACAAGGATTCCGTGCGTATATAAGGAATTACATCCCTCGTTTAAGGTACGATCTACAAACCCTAACTCTCCTTAAACCCTAAACCGATTACTTACTCTCACGCCGGAGGATAATCGTGGGAAACAATCCCACGATAAGCCTAACGGTGTCTTTTGTCTTTTAGTGCGCAGGTTCCAAGCAACAATCCTCAATTGGTGTAGGATCCGGAGCTCCAAACAAGGAACGTCCAACTTTTGCATCAACAGAAATTATAAATTTTTATTATTATTTTCGTTTATAACTTATCTTACTTTCATTTTGTTTAAATAATGTTAGTGTTTAATCAATGTTTTGAAAATCGGGTCTCTAGCCGACCCGGTCGAGTCACTGGGTTACCGGTGAGACCACCGGGTCAACCCGGTCTTCCACAAAATTAAATTTATATATATTTGGAATGATACAAAAAAAGTATATACATATCTCGAAAACCGGGTTGATCCGAGCACTTCAAACACGGCGGGTCTAACCGGGTTTCGAAAATATATAAACCGGTTTAATTTGATCCGTTTTTTAACCGGAACCGGCCGTTCGAACTGGGTTATTTTTCGTTTATAACCCATAAACTTTTTTTTATCACTGCAACTATCTACTTTTATAAAATCTCGTTGCTATGCACGTACACTCGTCTAATTTGATAAAATATGAGTTCATGAAATTCATTGTATGATAACCATGTCTTTACAAAATATTAAAAAAACAGTTAAAATTTAGTGGCTTAAAAATTAAAAAGGCGCGCTATGGTGACGCAAAGGCGTGATGCGTGACTTTCACATTATGCAATAAATCAAGGCGTTAGTTCAAGGCGTGACGTGAGATGATGCACAATAAGGTGCGTTAAACCGTGAGACGTGACGTCTTTTTTAGATTCAACTACGATGAAAAGAGTGTTGGAAAATTTAGTGCACTTGTGGGATTAGTTCACACCTTGTAATGGGTTAGAAGGTGCGGAGGTACACCCATAAGGTCCATGAACACCTCGACTCTTATAGTGGTTTGTATTGGTAGTGCTAGTAGAAAGTCTTGCTTGTGGAAAGTATCGCTTGTGGTTTCCATCGATAAGCGGTGTTTCCACCGATAAGCGTACTACTTGTGAAAGCTTGCTTGTGGAAAGTATCGCTTGTGTTTCCACCGATAAGCAAGAGTTTCCACTTAAGTACTATGAAATCTTGCTAGAGGTATGAAAGCATGCTAGTGTTAAAGTACTGCTAAATGGCAATTACAACTACTTAATGACCACGTTTAATTGGTCATGTAACCACTAACGGCTATAATGGGGATAGTTATGAGGTGATTAATGGGCCGATTAATCCTCATAATTCCATTTGAACGGCTAAGAGTAATGTCCTATAAATAGGATATCTGATTATGCATGAAATATACACAGAAAACCATTAACACTTATTAGCGCAAGGGTTATAGAATTGTGCCTAATTCCATAACTGCATTTGGTCTTATCCCAAGTAGATATTCGTGTAACCCATGCATTAGGGTCGAATAGTTTACTTTGGAAAGTGATCACACGATTCCAAGTGATATCCGGTAACCACCAAGTGGTATTTGTTATCACGACTATTGTTGTTTCTGCGAAGTTGATTATCTTACCCATTCAGGAGCTATACGCCAACAATCAAAGTAAACTATTCTCGTGATAATCAATGGCAACCGCCGCAATGAAACACATGGCTTCAAACTTTGCTAAAATTGGACAAGTTTGAAGGGTGGACTTTAGGAGGTGGCGTAAGAAGATGCACTTCTTGTCATTGGCATGAGTGTGGTGTGTGTCTTGACCACACCAATTCTCGATGATGGGATGATGCTACTCGTGGAGCGATCAAAGGAGGAGCAAATGGGAGAATGATGACTACATATGCAGAGGTCTTATTCTTAATGGTATGTCCGATTCTCTGCTTGATATTTATCGAACTTTGAATCTTCCAAAGAACTGTGGATTCCTTGATGCCAAATATATGGCTAAGGATGCATCAAGTAAGAAGTTCCTTGTTAGTAATTTCACAAATTACAAAATGACCGATTCAAGACCGCTTATGGAACAATACAATGAACTTCTTGGAATACTTGGAAGGTTTACACAACACCAAATGAACATGGATGAGGCTATCAAAGTCTCGTGTGTCATTGACAAACTCCTCCTTCATGGAAAGATTTCAAGCATACCTTGAAACATATGAAGGAGGAGTTAACTCTTGTTGAGTTGGGCGGTCATTTGCACATTGAGGAATCTCTCAAGGTGCGGAGAATGACAAGCCAAAGAGTAGCAATGCTATCGGTGCATCTCGTTGTCAATATGGTGGAGCATAATAACTCCACCGGTACAATGACAACAAAGGCAAACGCAAATATCATGATAACACAAGGCGCGATCCAAACAAGAAGGCAACACCTACTTGTTGGAAATGTGGCAAGACCGGTCACATTAAAAGGGACCGCAAAGGTGTTAAAGTTGGTGGTAAAACCAATGGATCGTGCACTAATGGTTCGGGGAGGGTGGTTCACCAACTCATCGAAAGGTCGAAATATGTTTAATAAGTCTTTCCAGTTTATTATGTTACATATGTATCTCGAATCTTTTATGTGCGTGATGATGATGTTGCGTGGTGGGTTGACTCGTGCAACAGTTCATGTGTGTAAAGATAGAAGGCGGTTCAAGACTTATGAGTCATCGAATGATGGTTCTATTCTTCACATGGGAAATGAGTCAACGACCTTGGTGCATGGTCGTGGTTGTGTAGATCTTAGGTTTAGTTCTCGGAAAGATTGTAACTTTGTTTAATGTTATTCATGTTCACGATATAAGGAAAACTTGGTTTCAAGTAGTGTTTTGAATAATCATGGATATAAACAAGTTATTGAGTCTCGATAAATTTGTGCTTTCTAAGCATGGTGTTTTTATTGGTTTTGGTTATTTATGTAATCAAATGTTCAGCTTAATGTTACCACCGATAGTGTTATTTCACTTTTATGACCACATATGACCGGACCGACTCTACCCTTTGGCATGCTAGACTTGGCCATGTTCATTATAAAAGGATGCAAGATATGTCTAGGATGGTTTAATCCACGCTTTTGACATGGACACCGAAAATTGTAAAACTTGCATGTTGACCAAGATAACTAAGAAACCCTTTCAGGTGTTAGTCGTGAGACTAAGATCTTGGAGCTTATTCACAATGACTGTGTGATTTGCATGCCACTCCTTCTTTGGGAAATAAGAAGTACTTTGTGACATTTATTGATGATGCTTCTAGATTTTGTTATGTCTATCTGTTACATACCAAGGATGAAGCATTAGATAAATTTAAAGTGTTTAAAGCAAGTTGAATTACAACTTGGGTTTTGATCAAAAGATTAAGGATCGATAGGGAGGTGAGTACATGGATACTCGGACTTTCATCATGGTATTATCCATGAAACTACTTCTCCTATACTCCTCAAAGAAATGGTATTTCGAAAGGAAAAACAGTCTGTCAAGGAGATGGTTAATTCCATGTTGTCCTATTCAGATCGAGTCAAGGGTTCGGGGTGAAGCTATGTTAACACTTGCTATTTATTAAATAGAGTTCCCAATAAAAGGAACAGGTTACCCTTATGAACTCGGACTAAAAGGAAACCCAAACCGAACTATCTCGTGGTCCGGGGTTGTAGGGTCATTGTAAGACTCCGATCCAAAGCTAAAGACTTTGGTTGAAAGAGGCATTGATCGCATCTTTGTTGGATATGCCGAGCATTCCAAGGCTTTAGGTTCTATGTTATTGAACCTAATGAATATGTTTCAATTAACTCCATTATTGAATCAAGGGATGCGTACTTTGATGAGAATAGATTCTCATCGCCCCTAGACCAAGTCGAGGATTCCTAATGGAACTCATGACAATGGTATATCGAGGTCCTCGATGGTGAACCATCGGTGGTCCCTCGATGAGGTTGTGGTTCAACAACCGAACACGTGCTCGAAAGAGCAAAGGGTAAGGACTCCAAAATCATTTGGACCCGAGTTTCAACTGTACTTAGTTGAAGGAACAAGGGATGAGGTTTCGCACCAATAATCCTATTGCTTCATTGTTGAGGATGATCCCAAGACATTTGAAGAAGTAATGAAGTCCTGTGATATTGCTTTACGGAAAGAAGCAATCAATGATGAGATGGATTCTATCATGGGCAACAACACTTGGGTGTTGGTTGATCTACCTCCGTTGCAAACCTCTCGGGTTGCAAATGGATTTTCAAAAGGAAAATGAAGGTAGATGGAACTATTGAAAAGTTCAAGGCTAGACTAGTCATTCGTGGCTTTAAACAAAAGTCGAATAGACTATTTTGATACTTATGCCCGTGTGGCTCGTATCGATACCATAAGATCGCCGATTGCTATGGCATCTATTCATAATCTGTTATTCATCGATGGATGTGAAAATGACTTTCTTAAATGGTGAATTAGAAGAGGAGGTTTATATGAACCAACCTCGTGGCTTCATCTTCGCTCGCAATGAAAACAAGGTGTAAACCGATTAAGTCTCTTTATGGACTTAAGCAGCACCTAAGCAATGGCATCAAAAATTTGATGAAGTGGTTTTGTCTAGTGGTTATGTTCTTAACCAAGTCGACAAATGTGTATATAGCATATTTGATGATTCCGGTAAAGGAGTCATCATTTTCCTATATGTTGATGACATGTCGATCTTTAGCATCGACCAAAATCAGTTGACTTGACAAAGGAATTTTTGTCATCAAGGTTCTCCATGAAGGACATGGGGAGGCGATGTTATCCTTGGTATTAGGATTAAACATGAAAGTAAAAGAATTTCTATCTCGGCCTCATTATATTGAGAAGGTCGAGGAAATTCAATTACTTTGATTGTACTCTGTGAGTACACCTATGGATACTTGTGAAGTCGATGCCTAATAATGGCAAGGTGTATCTCAACTAGAGTATTCTAGGTAATTGGTCGCCTGATGTATGCCATGACTTGTACAAGACCGATATTGGTTTTGCGGTGGGAAAATTGAGCGGTATACTAGTAATCCTAGTGCTCATCAGCGCAAGCGCTTCGCGTGGCATCAAGTATTTGAAGAGAACTATGGATTATAGTCTCTCATATACCGGTTACCCATCGTTGTTGGAAGGATACACCGATGCAAGTTGATCAAGAACATCAAGACAATTCGCCTTCCGGTGGGTGGGTATTCCTACTTGGTGGAGGTGCAATTCTTGGGCATCCAAGAAGCAAACTTGCATCACCAGCTCAACAATGGAATATGAATTTGTAGCTTTGAAGTTCTTTGGTAAAGAAGTCAATGGTTGAAAACTTGCTTCTTGAGATTTCATTGTGGCCTAAACCTATAGCACCTATTTCTATCTCATGTGATAGTGCAGACTACATTGGCTAAGGCTTATAGCCAAATGTACAATGGTAAGTCTAGACACTTAGGTGTCGGACATAGCATGATTCGTGAGCTTATCATGAATGGGGTGGTATCTATAGAGTTTGTTAGATCTCAACAAAATTTAGCCGATCACTGACGAAGGGTTTGGCTAGAGACTTGGTTATAAAGTCTCGCTAAAGGGATGGGTTTAAACCAACTTAGTCATCGAATGCTAGGACACCCAACTCCTCCTAAGGAAACTTGGGAGCCGAGTTCAATGTGGAAAGTTGAACATTCGGTGATGGAGCACATGTTTTATTTACATCCCAAGGTTGTGCTCGAGAACTCACCGAAAGGAGGATGAAGTCTTTACTTAATGGTTAATTTTATTTGACAAAGTGCTGGCGGGAGCATGAATAAAGAGGAACCACCTATGTGAATGTTGACGTTTTGCCGCTTCAAGGAGCTTTTGGATTTTTGGCTTTTACAACATTTATGAATTTGGATATGGACACATGGCTTGTATAGTGTCAGGAGTCGATAAGTGTTTGAAAATTTGTGTTTATTTTATCTTCGTGTATTCAAATGGGTCAAGGGTTCAATTCTTAGAACACCCCGATTCTCGAATATTTGAACATGTAATTTACTAAGATGGAAATTCAACTCGTGACATTTTCATTTATGCACATGTTTTGTTTAATGTTTGGTTTTAATGCAAAGGAAGTGAACTAAATTTGGGAGGATTGTTGGAAAATTTAGTGCACTTGTGGGATTAGTTCACACCTTGTAATGGGTTAGAAGGTGCGGAGTGTACACCCATAAGGTCCATGAACACCGACTCTTATAGTGGTTTGTATTGGTAGTGCTAGTAGAAAGTACCGCTTGTGAAAGTCTTGCTTGTGGAAAATCTTGCTTGTGGTTTCCACCGATAAGCGGTGTTTCCACCGATAAGCGTCTCGCTTGTGGAAAGTACCGCTTGTGTTTCCACCGATAAGCAATGTTTCCAATCAAGTACTATGAAAGTCTTGCTAGAGGTATGAAAGCATTGCTAGTGTTAAAGTCTCGCTAAATGGCGATTATAACTACTTAATGACCACGCTTAATTGGTCATGTAACCACTAACGGCTATAATGGGGATAGTTATGAGGTGATTAATGGGCCGATTAATCATCATAATTCCATTTGAACGGCTAAGAGTAATGTCATATAAATAGGATATCCGATTATGCATGAAATATACACGTAAAACCATTAACACTTATTAGCGCAGGGTTATAGAATTGTGCCTAATTCCATAATCGCACTTGGTCTTATCCCAAGTAGATATTCGTAAACCGACATTGTGGTCGAATAGTTTACTTTGGAAAGTGATCACACGATTCCAAGTGATATCCGTAACCACCAAGTGGTATTTGTTATCACGACTATTGTTGTTTCTCACCGAAGTTGATTATCTTACCTGCTCGGGAGCTATACGCCAACAAAGAGTTTTTTTTTTTAAGAAAATAAAGAAAATTGAATGAAATAATAGTTTAATTACTTAGTTCCTTATGTATAACACTTTTTATAAACTTGATATATATGAAATATGATATATAATATATAAATCTATAAATATTTTCTTATTTTTTGCCGTATTAAGTCACGCCTTAATAAATGTTAAGGCTTCGTCATAACTCCTAAGACGTGAGACTTGACTATGCCGCCACGCCGCGCCTAACGCTATCTAGAACCTTGAAAAATACACTTATTAAAGATAATGCAATCTTAATTATTTAAATACTTAATAACAATTTAATCCGTAAACTTTCTCCATTTTCATTTATACTCATATATTACAAAAACATTTTTTAAAATAAATAAACACACCAACAAATTGACGTTACTATAAACTATCGTCACCATACGCATGTAATGGTCTAGTTTTGTACGAGTATGAAACAACTTGTACATGCACACATTTGAAATTATTTCCGCTCCAAATTAAACATCTGTAATATTGATTAACCAACTAATTGGAATGACACATTGATTAATTAGCAATGAAATCCTTGTCACAATGATATCAAAAGATCATGTGTTAGTTTGAACTTTGATCCAAGTCAAGTTCAATTCCTTTCAAGTGTCGATTTCGAGTTTTCTGACATTGATACATTGTTTCTTCAAGACTACTTAAATTTGTATAAACTATGTACAAACGGGTAAATTTTTATGTGTTTTTCTTAAATTATATATTTGTGTCGAGGGACAATCGTTTAAGAATGGAGGAGTATAACATAAAGACCTTTGGATAACTAGATTAAAAGGAACATCTCATCAGAGAATTACTATTAGTTAGGTTACACTAAGACTAATATTAAGAAACTTGATAAATATAGAGCAACAAAATAAAAATAAAAATAAATAAATAAATAAATAAAATAAAATAAAAATCAACATAGATAATGATAGATGAACATTCCACTACCCAACTTCTAATTTCAAAAGCTTAAGAAAAATTGTCAAATATAAATTAAACATTGATGTGAAAGTGTAAACTTAAAAATGACATTAACATTGACATGCTAAGTAACAAGATGTAGAGAGGTGGGAGATAAGTCCCCTTCATTTGCTTGTTACATTCCACCTCTCTCCACCTCCATTGCACATATATCTTCATTAAATTAAATTTCTACTTATAATACACATCACCTAAAACACACATAAATATATACCTTAGTTTATACATGAATCCCCATAATTAATTATTTATGTTTTGATTCCATTTTCTTGCCATTATCTTCTTCATCAACCACCATTTCTCTCTTCTACAATTGGTATAAACCTTCATCTATCTCTCTATATATACACATACAACACCTACAAGGTGTCAAACACACATTTTCATTTCTGTTCTTGTTGTTCTTCCAAATTCATACATCAAAGAAAATAGTTTGCTTAGACAAGTAGCTTCTTATTCCTGTGAGGTTTCAAGGTATGCGTTCAAGTCTCATGCTTGCTTTTTATTATATCAGTTCATGAATGTTGATATAGAAACTAGTTATCTGGCTTTATGAGATCATGTTCTTTTTGTTGTTTCATCGTTCATAATTATGAATGTCTTTGTTCTTTAGGGATGACAATTTTTGGTTAGTTTACATGAACATGTGTTGTTTAGACTTTAGAGTTTCCTTATATCTCTGGATTTCAATAATAAAAGACTTAAAAGAAAGGAATAGTAAAGTTGAAAAATGGCTAAAAATATATTCAAATGATTAGAATCTCTCAAGTCTTATGTTTTTATAATAGAAAAACGCTATATTATTATTTTAGTTACTAGGCTATCTTGCATAATGGCAAAACATGTTTAAACATATTCCTTACGTAAAATAATAAAAGACTTGAAAGTTTTATTATTTTCAATTCATCTTTTAAATTTAAAAGAATTTTAACTTAAAACTCATACATGAACTCCCTACTACTAGCTTGATGGATACATGGCAATATACACTTGTAATTGATATAGTTTTCGTGCAAATTAAAGTAATTAAAGAGTTGGGTATTTTTAATATTCGTACAAAAGTTAGATATAAGTAGAGTGTAAAGCAGGCACGGACGGGACGGGCACGGCACTTCTGGTCAAACAGTGGCTAAACAAGGCACGCTTAACCAAGACGGACCAAACGGACTCGTATTATATGAATCGCTTTTAAAAGACCAAAACGACAAAATAAATTCCTCGAACGTAACGCCTCATTTATATTTAAAAGTTAAATATAAGTTTTTCTTTAAAACAATCTAACGTTCGAGAAAACACGCGCCCATTACGCCTATTTAACTTAAAATGGGCAATATATCCCATTTCAAAAAAGAAGTATTAAAATGCGCCAAATCTTTAAAAGATTGTCCATTTAAATAATTTTTTATTTTAGTATAAATCACACCTCTAAATATAAATAACTTGTCTTGTCTCTTATTTTGACTCCTTAATTATCTACCTATATTTTTAACTTATACATTAAATTAAGCGTTTTGGTCAATGCATAAAAGTAATTGTGATATGTTTTGGGATTGTTAAGTTTTGTATTCTTTTATTGAAATTCAGTCTTTTAAAATTTTTGGGAAGAAGAGAATACTAAACCTTTGCGTAGAAGAAGTGAAGTTGACATTAAGTTAATTAACTTAGAATTTCATGAAACATTCATTAAATGGTACTCAAATTATTCTCTTTTCTGGATATTCTATTATCTTTCATTCATGCATGTTCCCATGATCATTTGACACACAAAGTGAAACATACTTTTATCGGTATAATAATATGTTTCAATAAGGCTTTACGATTTTACACATAAGGGATAAAAGTTTATTAAAGTAAATATTAAGGGCTAAAGTCTAAACACAAGCAAAAACTATATTTAGGTTTTAAGATTTTACACATACGTATTTTCAACAAGCCAAACTAATGTTATGAAAAAATGTTTGAGAAAAGAAAATATAAGATGAGAAAGTCACAAAACTAACCGAATTTTGTGATCTATTTCATGAAGTATCCATTTTCTCTGGAACTTACCTATATATATTTTATTCCGCACATGTGCAAGATATTTTTCATTGTTAGTGAAATTAAACACCTCACTAAATATTTGGAAAAAAAAAAAAAAAAAAAAAAGATTTGATGAAAATCTCGCATAACATGAATATATGGCCAAAAATCATTTTCTTTCCTAGGAATCTTGCACAACAAAAAGAATCTAGCACATGTGCGAAAAGAATAATCGTGAAAAAACTGATATTTTGTGAAGAAAGTGGTATTCGGTTAATTTGGTCATTTTTACCTATAGTCCTATAGATCATGATTAAACCGTAAATTGTGTCGAAGAAAGTGTTGAAACCACTATTTACCTTCTATGTTTCCTTTTCATATAAACTCTTTAAACTCTTTTCAATAACAAATAAAACTATTGTATTATACAAAATTAAAATAGGGCTTTACCGGTTTGATTTGTGTGTGCTGAAACTCAAACCTTCTTAATTAAACAAAATCTTCAAGGAAACAAAAAAATATTAAGTAGATAACAGTTTTAACTCTTGCAATCCAAACACTCTTTTTATTGTGTACTAGTATCATGCATGTTTGACTTTATCACATTTTCATTGATTTTTTAATAATCCATAGTTGCTTAATCTGTTTCAAATCATATATCCAGTTCATATAATCATATTATATATTTCATACATGATTGCCACCATGACAATGATCACTTTGAAACCTGGTTTCTTGCTGTCACATTTTTATGCAGACCATTTGCTTCTAGGAAAACAACATCCTTTGTTCAAACAAAATTTAGCTGTCCAAAATGACCGAAGTTGCGTTCGACCGCTCAAATTCCACTCACACGGGAAAATATCCCACCGAGGCGACGTCCCACAAGGAGCTTTTGGCTACCGTCGCCCGTAAGCCCTTTGAGTACACGTAGTACGAAAGCGACTCGACGGACTTAGGGGTTAATAGCCCTGAGGCTGTTGACACGTCCATTGAGCAGCTGTATAATAATGTGTGTGATATGCAAAGCTCAGACCAAGACCAGTCGCCTTCGAGATTTAGTTACTTGTCGTATGGGCAAGAGTCACGTATAGACTCTGAGCTAAGGTTTTTAGCTGGTGGAGACTACACGAAACCTGATGTTAGTGTTGCCAAGGATAGCGTGGTTATAAATGATGACAAAACAGTTACTCCCGCTACCCCAAAACAGAAAACGGTGAGCCCAATTAGTAGACCTCCTTCCGGTAAAAAAATTACCGGGTCAAAAACCATCAAGAAAAATGAAAACCAGCAGCTAAGGATGATGCAGGATACATATCAACTTATTTACTCAAACAAGCTAAAGACTTGTTGGCATCAGGTGAAAACCCGAAGAAGGCGTTTGAATTAGTCCAAAGAGCATTAAAAGGATTTGAAAGTATCGAACCCGAAAAACCCAACTTGGAACATGTCATGTGTTTGCATATCGTAGCAGCGTTGCATTGTAGTTTGGGACATTACAATGAAGCAATCCCTCTTTTAGAACGGTCAATCGAGATCCCAAATATGGATGAAGGACAAAAGCATTCATTAGCTAAGTTTGCTGGATGTATGCAGCTTGGTGACGCGTATGCTATGATTGGAAACATTGAAACTTCTATACTTTGTTATACCGCAGTTTGGAAATCCAACGATGTGTTTGGGTGAAACCGATACTAGATTCGGTGAAACGGTAGGTATGTTCTTTGAGGCTCATGTTCAAGGGTTACAGTTTGATGAGGCGAAAAGATTGTGTCAAATGGCCCTTGATATACATAAGACTAATTCACCAGCATCTTTAGAAGAAGCTGCTGACCGGAGGTTGATGGGGCTCATTTGTGATTCGATGGGAGATTATGAAAGTGCCCTTGAACATTACGTATTGGCGAGTATGGCTATGGCTGCAGATGGGCATGACGCTGATGTTGCTGCTATTGATGTGTGTATTGGTGATGCTTATTTAGCTTTGGCTCGTTATGATGAGGCGATCTTTTCGTACCAGAAAGCACTTAATCTGTTTAAGTCAACAAAGGGTGATAACCATTATTCTGTTCCTTCAGTTTTTGTAAGATTGGCTGATGTTAATAACAAGATCGGGAAGTTTAGGGAATCAAAATCGTATTGTGAAAACGCGTTAAGGATTTACGTGAAGCCAGTTCTGGGAATCCCGAAAGAGGAAATTGCTAGTGGGCTTATTGAACTTTCAGCTATCTATGAGTCAATGAATGAACTCGAACACGCACTTAACTTACTAAAAAAAGCACTTAAGGCTTACGGGAAGGCACCGGTCGGGCTAAACCGCGGGGTGGAATCGAGGCTCAGATAGGGGTTTTGTATTACATGATGGGCCGTTATTTGGAGTCGTATGAGTGCTTAAAGGGGGCCATTTCAAAGCTGAGGGTGGCTGGGGAAAAGAAATCAGGTCTTTTTGGGGTTGCTTTGAACCAAATGGGGCTCGCGTGTGTCCAGATTCACTTGATAAATGAGGCTGCAGATCTTTTTGAAGAAGCAAGAGGCATATTGGAGACCGAGTATGGTCCTCATCATCCCGATACACTCGGGGTGTATAGCAATCTTGCTGGTACATATGACGCCATGGGAAGGTACTTTTAGTCGACTCTTTTTATTGTTAACCATGATTTCTGACCTTTTGACATACTAATCCAATAGGTTACGTTTAGTCAACTTTATAAACATAATCCGGTAATTCATATAAGAGGCGCATTAAATTTATTTTTTGAACAATATATCATAAAATGCGCTTATAGCAAAATGACCACCAATTTCACAAACTTATTTGAAAAAATAAGCTTTTTGGAACTTTTTTTGTTGTTGCAAATTTGACTATTTTACTGACTTGACTATTTTTTATTTTTTTTTCCCTGAGATTTAGACCTTTTCTTTCTTGATGAATTACAATGAGTTCATGTAATTGTTGGTTAGACCAATTCCAAATTCAATGTTTATAATAAGTTTATGAGAAAAATAAAGTGTACATTTAAGTGAATTGAGAAGGTACTTTTAGTCAACTTTATTATAGTTAGAGCAATTTTTTAAGGTTTTTGATGTGTATAGGTGGGATGATGCAATTGAGATACTAGAATATGTTGTCGGGATGAGAGAGAGAAGCTCGGACAAAGAACCGGATGTAGTTGATGAGAAACGGAGGCTAGCCGAATGCTTGAAGATGCCGGGAGGAATCGGAATAAAAGTCACTTTCACTTGAAACTCTTCTTGACGCCTAATTACGTTTTCAAAATTGGTTTGATAGAACATCATATGATAACATTAGTGTTGAGATTTCATTTTCTATTGTGGTTGCACCGCATCATGTCATTAGAATGCTTTTACTTGATTTGTGACAAATAAATAAATCGAATTTGTGTTTAATGATGGTAACATCTCTCTTAATTCTGAAAGTGATATTCCATAGTACTTGACTTATAATCCTGCGTAAGATATAAACTCTAATCCATCGTCTTAAATATATGACTAATAGAAAAATAAAAAATAAAAATTCTCGGACACAACACGAGTTATTAACTAGTTAAACAGAGAAATAAGACACTCAGTTCTGAAATTCAAGTAAAGCATAACATAATCTTTCAACTTTTCAAAGTGACATAAACATACCCGTAGGACGATGGTCTTTATATTTCTTTTGGCTTCTGCGCTCCTCGTGTTCAAATCATTTAATGAACACCCAATTGTGGGCAATCTGCTTTGCTTCTTCATTTATGATCTCCACATCGTGTCTTTGCGTCTTAAACAAGTGCATCCAATTCGAGTGATGTGAAAATCGGTTTTCATGTATATCACCGACTGTCATTAAAGGTCCTTGGATTCATAAGTTGTTCAAAATAATCCTTTGAAGTTAAAATCACAAATTTACAACTTTGGTCCTCGACTTTGCAAAAGTGTCAAAATTAGTCCTAAGGTTTAAAAATAAGAAAATAATAAAATAAACCTTATACTATTTATAAATGGCAATATTGGTCCTTCATGATAACTTTGGAGAAAATTACAAGTTTAGTCCTTTAACTTTGAAAATTGTCAAAAATGGTCCTGGACATTTTAAAATGGAAAATAATCAACAATAGTCCTTGTACTATTCAATTTTGGCAGTTTTGGTCCTTGTAATAACTTTTGGATGATTGGCGGGTTCAACCCTCAAGTTTGGCGATTTACAAAACTTGTCCTTGTAATATTATAAGCTATTAAGACCCTTTGTGTATTTAGACCCTGCCATCCCAAAAGAACCTGTCTAAACTGTGAACCCCCATTTTGGACCCCCACTTATAATATCCTAAAGTCAAAACCCGATCAAAGCGCTCGATCCTCTATTACTGTTCATCCTCTTCACACTAGCTGAAACTCAAAACCGAGAGTAGTTTTCTCTCTTTTTCAAAACACCATTTGTTTTTCCACTTGAGTACATCCCCTCCACCTATACAAACAACCAAAGCTCATTTAATGTACACTACACCTTGAGATTTCTTTCCTTTAAATTGCCAAGTGGCAATTTTGATGACTTGTATGGATCCAATGGCTGTAAATGGTGGGAAAGATTCAGAGATGTTGAGTGTGATGAAAAAGTCATTTAAAAGCAAGTTTGAAGCAAAAGAGAGAGACATGTAGAGTAGTTTAGTGTAGTTTATGTCATATTAGCTTAATTTTAATTTCCAGTGTATTTATTAGCTTTCAAGAACCTTTTTAAGCAATATCAGTGTATTTTGAATCTTTCTCAATAAAGAATTTCAAGTTTTAAGTTCAAATTCAGTTTATGCAATTTTCCTTTCAAAATTATCATGTTATGTAATGTTGTTGTTTGTTGTTGCTGTTGACTTATAAGCCAATATAAGCTCCTCAGAAAGCTTATTTGAGCTTTTAGATACCTTGAAATCAGTTCTAGTATAAAAAGGAAAAAATACCAAAAATACCAATAAAATAGCTTGAAAATAAAAATCATGGGCCTGATGATCAAGTCAGTGTTGCAGTGCTAATTATGGATTATTCTGGGTTTAGAGGCTTTATGGAAAGCTATTAGGAGTGATTTTAATCACTGGTTCTTAATCTTTGGCTGGAAAACATTTGTGAGTTCTTTATAAGCATTTTAGCATTTCACTTTTTAAGTTGTTCATTAGCTCAAATCTTTGTATATTTATGTTTGTGAGTTATAGTTAATTAAAAATAAGCATTAAAACAGTTAGCTTATTCCTTTTAATTTGTAGTTGCTATAAATTTTATTTTAAACAGTTATTATAGCTTAAGTGTCAATTTGTAGTTATATGTTATTATTATTGTTATTTACTGTTTCATTAGTCTAATTAAATGATATTATAAGATTTGTTATCAGTTGTATGGTTTTAATCTTTGAAACACTTTGAAAAGCTTCAATTTAGTCCTAATAATCAGTGTTTGGATTTGCTGAATTAAGACTGCTAAAGACTAGTGGTGTTGTTATTTATGATTGTTATAAGTCACAATAGTACCTAATAGTGCAGTTCTAACAATAAAAACAGTCCTTATTCTTTAAAAAGTCAAAATCAAGTTAATCCTCTATTACCGATTAAGCTGTTAAGCTTGTAGAATGCAATTCTCATCCAAGTAGCTTATAATATGATACAATAGCTTAATTTTGTCTTATAAAAGCTTTTAATAACATAATAAGACGAGAGAATAGATCATAAATTCATAATAGTCAAACTAGCTTATTTTTATAAAAGTCAAATTTTCATATACATTTTTGAATAAAACTTAGAATTTTAGTGTAAGCTCAATAGTAAGTTTTAGCTTAATCCTTTTGGGAAAATAATATTTAGTCTGCTAAAGAAAAATACAAAATACTAGGTTTTATAAAATTAGCTTATAGATAGCTTTTAATTAACTTCTTTGGACCCTTGTCCGAAAACCTCCCACAATGCAGATGATTGCTAGCTTGTTTCTAAAGCTCTCACTGAGCTTATTGATGAGATTCGACTTGTGCATTTTAGCTTTTAAGTAGCCCATCTATCGTGTCCCTATTTCGGTCCTTACTTTTCAATTTTCACTTATTCAATAAGCCCGCAAATGCTTATTAATCTTGTCCATTTAACTCAATACTCATCAAGCGGTGGTGTTACGGTTTTTAAGCTCTTATAGAGCTTATTAGTAATCACTAGCTTATGTAATTTAGATTTTTGAGAAGTTCACCTAGCCCTTTAAAGGTTCCTAGTTTAGTTTTTCAAATTTTAGCTTATTTAATTAGTTTGCTAAGTGTTTCTAATTCTGTCCATTTTGTTTAAATGTATCAATAAGTCAGTGTTTGTCAGTTTTTCAAAAGCTTCTCAAGAGCTTATTTGTGAAAGCCAATCTTTTTAATTTAGTTTTTTGAATAGCCTATCTGATCTAATTGTCAGTCCAAGTATTTTTCTTCAAGTCCTAGCTTATTATAGTGCTTAAAAGATAGCTTAAAGGTGCCTAGTGAAACTAACGATTGACTGTGCAAATTAGTCTAAGCTTGTGCTTATTTATTGCTTATTCGATTGCTTTTTAGTAGTCCTTGTGCTTATTCGGTGAGTCAAATTAGTTTATTTATAGTATCTTAGCTTAATTCTATCACACTTGTGCTTATTCAACAGTTTAAAAATCATTTTAGCTTAAAATCTAGTGCTTATTTCATATTATAGCTAAACGTGATAAAATCTTAATCTAGTTAAGTGCTTATTGGTCATTTTCATAATAAGTCACAGTTGAGAAAAGTGCTTATCTTCATGTGTTTGAATAGTTTGCAAAAAGAAATTCCAAAAATAAAAATGTTTTGCAAAAAGGGTGGAGGCAGGCTCGAACCTGAGACCTCCAGCCTTTTGAGAGTGACAAGAGGGGTACCTGGAACCAATAGCGCCCTTGGGTCTTTCTTGTCATGGTTTGCAAAAACAAATACATAAGCCCTCTTGTCTCATTTAGCTTATACGTAGCTTTAAGCTTATTTCCAGCTTATTTATAATAGTTTTTTCATCTTTTCTAATTTTCATAAATCTGTATTAATATTAAGTATTTTCTGTAAAAAGTTGAGATTTTTATAATTAGTTTTAATATTTTTAATCAATTAATTAGTGTTTTATAGTATTTAAATCATAATAAATAAAATAATAATCAGAAAAATATAATTCTTTTTCCTAAAATTTTCTTTTATCGAATAGTATGTAAGAAAATTGATTTTACACTTGTAGGCCTTTTATTTCATAAAATTTACGTTTTATCTTGCGCTCAACGCATTTAAATAAATAACGCTCGTTTTAGTTTTAAGTAACGTTTTTAGATATTTTGAGTTTACGTTTCCATTAATATAGTTTATTTAAGTTATTTTGTTTTATAAAATCATAAGCGTTCATCGATCCGTAAAAATAGTGATAGCGTTTATTTAATAGATTTTAACTTTTAATCTTTTAATTTGCATTTAAGTCGCTTTTATTTGTAAATCTTTTCTTTAGATAATTTTCCATCGATATCCTTCTGATCACTATCCTTAGTGATCATTCTATCATCTGAAGTTGTTTAAACACCAATTCATCCTCCGTGGGACTTAACGACCGAAATTCCTATATTCCTCGATCTTAATTGTATTAGTGTTTGAGCGGTTTTAGTCTGTTAGACTTGACTGTTTAGCACCGATCAAATTTTAGCGCACTGCGGGAGGTCAGCGTGTTTTAAGCATTTCAGACCCGTACTTGCACATATACCACATTTTGTAAGCAGTTTTTAAAAAAATCAAAAGTTCATTAACACTTTTCCTAAAGTGTTAACAACACCAAAAACATTTTTATTCAAGTTTTCAACAAACACAAAATCCAAAAATATTTTCATCCTTTGTTTTTTCAAAATGTTTATTCAAAATCCAAAATATCCATCTTTACCCTCTCACATATTTGATTCTTCATTTCTTACCCTCTGTAAACCTTTGATTCTTTCTATGTCTTATCCTCACCTTCTTGATTGTCAATGGTGTGGTGGTCCTTATAATGGTGGCAATTGCCCGGTTGTAGCATGGTGGAATCGAAGCGGGTCATCTATAACGGGATCCCTATTCCTACCATAACACGACGATTTATTCCATCGGCTACCACATTGTGAGACTCGGCAGTTTCTTGTTGTGAGTACCGTGGTGGTTCACATTCGATTCGATTGTCAATCGGAAACACGCTTGTCTATGAGCGGGTTCACGATAACAATTATGACTACAACACATACCACTCACGGCCGCACCGGTTTCTTGTTGTGAGTATTGTGGAGGTCCTCACTCTAGCTCGGATTGTCAAGCAGGGAATCCATTTCCTTGTAACAATTACGACTCTTCATATCAAGACCAACCTCCACATGCCAAATGATTCAAGCAACTCCTCATGAAACTACAGCGGACCTTCTCTTGAAGAGTCTTGAGTTATTAAAAGAACTTAAGGAGGAGTCGGCTATGTCCTCCCAAGATAATCCAAATGAAAAATCCATGGAAGTTTTGTTAGGTGAAGAGCGGGATGCTAAATTAGATTCCCAGTTGCCATTGAAAACAACATTAGGGAATCAATTGCACTACAAAAGCATTCAAATCTAGCTCTCAATTCCATTTCATTCACGATGACGATGATGATGAAGATACCCTTGATATTCTACAATTTTATTCATCAAGTTCATCGGTTGAGATTCCATCCGTGGAAATCTGAGGGAGAAAAGAATATGGTGAATCACTAGAAGTAGAAATAATGGAACTTGTAGAATCCATAGCTGCTAGTCCTTCTCAACTCCCTCGCCCATCGCTATCACACCCGAGGTTCACACTCACTCTCTAAACATGGGGATGAGCTTCTTGACACTTGTTCTGAAAAGGAATCGGACGAATTCATAAAGTCTAGTGTTGAGGACCTTGTCCCAATCCCAAGAGAGTCACGAGGAATTCTCGAGCATTTGTGTGATATCCTATTCCTCTTGTATTCCAAAATGATCATATTGAGATGTTCTCCGATTACGATGAGGACTATTCTTTATCTTGTGGAGACATCAGTTATATGGAGGAATTACCTTCTGAGCTAGTCAGCTTAGGAGAAGAGAATGAAGAAGAAATAATCCAAGACGAAGCTCTTCATCTTACAGTATTGAATGTTAATCTTCTCATTTCTAGAATCGAGGCTTTTAATGAAAAGCCTACTTCATATCCTATCCCCTTTGAGGATAGTGAATTTTTCTTCAATGATTCTATTCCCGAATTGCAAACGTTCCATTTTGATCATATGGGAGAGAAGATTAGTGGTATTACCACTTCTCATTCTCATAATTCTCTCCCGATTATGAATCATTTACTTTTGATGAGTTCCCGGTGAACTCGGTCAAATCAATCTGAATATGAATCATTTTCCTTTGAGGAGTTCTCCTGAACTCACTCATATCATATCTCCACGGAGTATGATAACTTCTACTTTGATCTAGACACACCGGGATATGTCTAGACCAATTGAGCTTAAAAGATGAAATTCATGAAACCATGAATTCTCACGCGAGTGATGATGAGTTAATCATGATCTTTATCATGACTTTCTTTCTCTTTTCACCTATCCCGTAGCTTCTCCTATTCTTCACTCCTTTGGGAATGAAGACATTATCTTTGACCCCGGCATTTTCATTAATCATTTTTGAGCCGGTTCTCTGTATATCTCATCGGTGTGGAACTTTCTCGTACTTCAATGTTTATACAAACATCTTGAATGAAAGTCCGATGGAGATTATCTCTTCCACTTACTTCCCCATGAACAATTAATTCGGGGTCGAGTCAAGCTAGCGACTCGGAAATCAAAAACAGTAGCTTAACATGGGTTTTCACCGTGTGTACCACCTAGTGTGGGGAGATGCCCGCATGTTGTATATAGATTTTGAAAATAAATGAAAATTGTAAATATTAAAAAGAGAATAATTGTTGTGTTTCTACACTTAGCTAGTAATGTTATCTTTTTACGTTCTAAGTTTCAGCATTCACAGTAGGTACTTTGAATATTGAGGACAATATTCATTTCTAAGTGTGGGAAATTCGCGAATTTGATCGTAAATGTACCCTTTTAGTCCCTTTTCCCCAAAATGGCCAAATTTTAAAATTTTTATCTAGTGGAAGTACTATGTACTAAACACAACAAATGGTAATCAGTCCACCATGTCTAACCCACATAAGGATTGGCTAATCCAGAGCAAACGGCTCTTGGTAAAGATATCTCAAATCCGTTTATGGCTTGCAATTTGCCTAAAATTGTATGGTGTTAACTCACCATATCTTTAAACTAGTGAAAAGTTGGCTAGCCCGCAAGTTTATGGCTTGTGGTAAAGGCGGTTGAAAATCCATAATTGGTAATCGACTCACCAAAGATAATATTGATAATTTATCTAAGAGTTGGCTAGTCCGTAGAGTACGGCTCGGTAAAGACAAATCAAATCCGTTGACGACTTATGATTTGCTTAAAATCATTTGGTTATCATTGTACCAAGGTTCTTACTTGAATCGAAACAATTGGCTACTCGAGTAATGGCTTTTGGTAAAGAGATAAAATCCATTAACTTTTCTCAAATCATTGCTAGGGACTAGCAATATCTTAGTGTGGGGATTGATGAGTGTCTAAATACTCATCATTTTATCTATTTAGAATGCCAAAACATCCGAAAACACTCGAAATGCTTCAAAATGATAAAAATATCACAAACAAGTGTTTTATATGTTTTAAATGCAAAAACATCAAAATCGATGAAAACGTATCAAGTTTGCATAATTGGCGCTTTAGTCCCCAAGTTACAAAAGTTGTCAAAATTAGTCCTCAGTAATTCAAAACTTGTAAAATGTCATTAAAGGTCCTTGGGATTCATAAGTTGTTCAAAATAATCCTTTGAAGTTAAAATCACAAATTTACAACTTTGGTCCCTCAACTTTGCAAAAGTGTCAAAATTAGTCCCTAAGGTTTTAAAAATAAGAAAATAATAAAAATAAACCTTATACTATTTATAAATGGCAATATTGGTCCTTCATGATAACTTTGGAGAAAATTACAAGTTTAGTCCTTTAACTTTGAAAATTGTCAAAATGGTCCTGGACATTTTAAAAATGGAAAATAATCAACAATAGTCCTTGTACTATTCAATTTTGGCAGTTTTGGTCCTTGTAATAACTTTTGGATGATTGGCGTGTTCAACCCTCAAGTTTGGCAGATTTACAAAACTAGTCCTTGTAATATTATAAGCTATTAAGACCCTTTTGTGTATTTAGACCCCTGCCATCCCAAAAAGAACCCTGTCTAAACCTGTGAACCCCCATTTTGGACCCCCACTTATAATATCCTAAAGTCAAAACCAGTCAAAGCGCGCTCAATCCTCTATTACTGTTCATCCTCTTCACACTAGCTGCAAACTCAAAACCAGAGGTAGTTTTCTCCTCTTTTTCAAAACACCAGCTGTTTTTCCACTTGAGTACATCCCCCCTCCACCTATACAAACAACCAAAGCTCATTTAATGTACACTACCTGCTTCAAGATTTCTTTCCCGCCAAAATTGCCAAGTGGCAATTTTGATGACTTGTATGGATCCAATGGCTGTAAATGGTGGGAAAGATTCAGAGATGTTGAGTGTGATGAAAAAGTCATTTAAAAGCAAGTTTGAAGCAGAAGAGAGAGACATGTAGAGTAGTTTAGTGTAGTTTATGTCATATTAGCTTAATTTTAATTTCCAGTGTATTTATTAGCTTTCAAGAACCTTTTAAGCAATATCGATGTATTTTGAATCTTTCTCAATAAAGAATTTCAAGTTTTAAGTTCAAATTCGGTTTATGCAATTTTCCTTTCAAAATTATCATGTTATGTAATGTTGTTGTTTGTTGTTTTGGTGACGTATAAGCAATATCTCCAAAAGCTTATTTGAGCTTTTAGATACCTTGAAATCGGTTCTAGTATAAAAAGGAAAAATACCAAAAATACCAATAAAATAGCTTGAAAATAAAAATCATGGGCACGATGATCAAGTCGGTGTTGCGATGCTAATTATGGATTATTCTGGTTTAGAGGCTTTATGGAAAGCTATTAGGAGTGATTTTAATCAATGGTTCTTAATCTTTAATTTGAAAACATTTGTGAGTTCTTTATAAGCATTTTAGCATTTCACTTTTTAAGTTGTTCATTAGCTCAAATCTTTGTATATTTATGTTTGTGAGTTATAGTTAATTAAAATAAGCATTAAAACAGTTAGCTTATTCCTTTTAATTTGTAGTTGCTATAAATTTTATTTTAACAGTTATTATAGCTTAAGTGTCAATTTGTAGTTATATGTTATTATTATTGTTATTCTTGTTTCATTAGTCTAATTAAATGATATTATAAGATTTGTTATCGGTTGTATGGTTTTAATCTTTGAAACACTTTGAAAAGCTTCAATTTAGTCCTAATAATCGGTGTTTGGATTTAATTGAATTAAGACCGCTAAAGACTAGTGGTGTTGTTATTTATGATTGTTATAAGTCACAATAGTACCTAATAGTGCAGTTCTAACAATAAAAACAGTCCTTATTCTTTAAAAAGTCAAAATCAAGTTAATCCTCTATTACCAGTTAACTGTTAAGCTTGTAGAATGCAATTCTCATCCAAGTAGCTTATAATATGATACAATAGCTTAATTTTGTCTTATAAAAGCTTTTAATAACATAATAAGACAGTAGAATAGATCATAAATTCATAATAGTCAAACTAGCTTATTTTTATAAAAAGTCAAATTTTCATATACCTGTTTTTGAATAAAACTTAGAATTTTAGTGTAAGCTCAATAGTAAGTTTTAGCTTAATCCCTTTTGGGAAAATAATATTTAGCTGCTAAAGAAAAATACAAAAATACTAGGTTTTATAAAATTAGCTTATAGATAGCTTTTTAATTAACTTCTTTTGGACCCCTTGTCTGAAAACCTCCCCTGTGCACAGTGATTGCTAGCTTGTTTCTAAAGCTCTCACAGAGCTTATTGATGAGATTCAGCTTGTGCATTTTAGCTTTTTAAGTAGCCCATCTATCTGTGTCCCTATTTCAATCCTTACTTTTCAATTTTCAGCTTATTCAATAAGCCTGCAAATGCTTATTAATCTTGTCCATTTAACTCAATACTCATCAAGCAGTGGTGTTACCAGTTTTTCAGAAGCTCTTATAGAGCTTATTAGTAATCACTAGCTTATGTAATTTAGATTTTTGAGAAGTTCACCTAGCCCTTTAAAGGTTCCTAGTTTAGTTTTTCAAATTTTAGCTTATTTAATTAGTTTGCTAAGTGTTTCTAATTCTGTCCATTTTGTTTAAATGTATCAATAAGTCAGTGTTTGTCGGTTTTTCAAAAGCTTCTCAAGAGCTTATTTGTGAAAGCCAATCTTTTAATTTAGTTTTTGAATAGCCTATCGATCTAATTGTCGGTCCAAGTATTTTCTTCAAGTCCTAGCTTATTATAGTGCTTAAAAGATAGCTTAAAGGTGCCTAGTGAAACTAATGATTACCACTGTGCAAATTAGTCTAAGCTTGTGCTTATTTATTGCTTATTCATTGCTTTTAGTAGTCCTTGTGCTTATTCAAGAGTCAAATTAGTTTATTTATAGTATCTTAGCTTAATTCTATCACACTTGTGCTTATTCAACAGTTTAAAAATCATTTTAGCTTAAAATCTAGTGCTTATTTCATATTATAGCTAAAGCGTGATAAAATCTTAATCTAGTTAAGTGCTTATTGGTCATTTTCATAATAAGTCACAGTTGAGAAAAGTGCTTATCTTCATGTGTTTGAATAGTTTGCAAAAGAAATTCCAAAAATAAAATGTTTTGCAAAAGGGTGGAGGAGCTCGAACCCGAGACCTCCACCTTTTGAGAGTGACAAGAGGGTACTGGAACCAATAGCGCCATTGATTTTGACAATGCAATCCAATCGACTCCCAACCGTAAGTTGTAATTTTGTAACAACATGATAAGTCCCACTCGCTTAGCATTGGACACCCTTTTGCAATTTGCAATATGATTTCATCATGAACTGCAGCTTGACATGCTTAAAGTTAAGGATTTTAAGATTTGCTGCAAATCCCAACCCAATTATCGAGAGTTCATGTCCCAAAGGGCCAATCATAGGAGAAGTAAAATGTAGACACTCAAGACAACCACCCCGATTTAAAAGTGTTGTAGAAAACCCTTTGAAGGCGTGACCAGCAATTCGGAGTGCTCTAAGCTGGCGACAATTTTGGTTAAGATACGAAATTCCATGGTAACTTATGTTAAAGCAAAATGTAAGATCCACTCGTTTTAAAGACGTACAAAAACTTGTTAAAATTTCCAATCCATTATCGGTGATAGAACACTTATAAAGACTGATAACTGACAATGACGGACAACCAGAAGCAAACAAGGAAATACTTGTATCGGTTACATTAGAACACAAAGACAGATCAAGAGAATGCAACCTAGAGCCATACATTTGCAATTTACTCAAATCCAAGACTCCACCACAACCGGTCAAGAACAACGACTCCAGCTGCCTAAAACGACTAAGAAATTTATCACTTGTATCCGAGGATAGAAAGCGAGAACTAACTTTCAAGCATTTACGACTCAAATTTTGAATAATAAGAAAACGGTGACAGGTTCAGACAAAAGAGTTTTGGTTTTTTATGTTGTTTAACTTTTCGAATATCAAATACAAAGAATCGTTAGGAAGATCAGTGATACATGTGCGATGCTCTAAAAAGACTGGTTCACATAGTTCTTCAGATATGCTTTTACCCATCATAGTTTTTTATAAACTTAAACTAAGCTAGGTTTGAATAAAATTTTCGTTGATGTTTTCCTATTAGTGAACTAGGTTAGACCGGCCTATGGTTTTCTAATGAAAAACTGAGTCATTCTCTAAATTTATACAAGTACTCACCTTAAACTTACATACATGAAGCGATGTGGGATAACCAAAAGCGCCCCTTTATATTATAAACTCCACTTTGATTTTATTTTTCTTTTGTGAGTTTAAATGAAAAAAAGAAATTAAAGATATTATAATGCATTTTAAGCTCAAAATTAGATGTATATATTATATGCATTTATTAAATTAAGTGAATCCTCTGATTTTCATTTTTACAGTGTCAAATGTGTTGCTAGTACTATTTTGTATCAATTTCACTTTAAAATTACTTTAGAAACTAAATATGATGCATTTAAATGAATAGATATGTATCTAATTTAAGTCGATACATCTCAAATGTGTGATTTAAATGAATAGTTATGCATTTATATATGTATATTGTGGAAAACTAGAAAGGGGGATTGAATAGTTTTATCGATTAAAACTTCGTTTTAAAATATTTAGATCGACTTATGTCAATCTATTTAGATTGTGTGTTGGATACTAATAGATGAGCATATAGGTAAATAATGCAAAAGATAAAGAGTAAGGAAACACAAAACCACGACACGAGTATTTATAGTGGTACAAGGCTAGATACCGAGTTCTTCCACGAGGCAGAACCAAACCTATCACAACGTCGCCTACACTTTATCCGGTACAAGGCTAGATACCGAGTTCCATTACATAGGAGGAACTATTACCCAACACTACACCACAACTTAACTACCCAAAGGAGACAAACTCCTTTTTACAATACTAGAAAGGATATCAACATCCTTTAACCCAAACGACCCAACTTGTACATCGACGCACCATATCGATTGTACACCTTCGGCACCATTCAATAATGCCTTCAACACGAGACTTCGGCACCTTTCACTAATGCCTTCAACATGACACTTCTATAGAGGGAGGAAAGAACTATCAACAAGATGCACTTTAGTGGTCTTGATGATGACGAAGCTTAGCAACTCATGACCTTGAGCTTGCACGTCTTCAAAAGGTAGTGATCTCACCTTTAAGAGGAACCTAGAGAATCACACAAACATAAAACTACATAGAATGATCCTTTGGATCTGTGCTTAGTGATGTTATAATACTGGGAGAAAGTATATCTAAGTGTGGTAGTGAGCAAGACAGAAATGACTCACTATTTATAGACAAAATATGTCTCTCGTCCCACAGTGTCCGACAGATACCTCACCGTAGGATCCAATTAGTACAAATCTTGGGATCCGCCATCGTTCATTGAGTCAATTTTGGGTTTCAAACCGGTTATGGGTTATGGACCATGGGTCATGGGTATTGGATCATGGATACCCAACAAGATGCAATGTACCTGGTCATTGGGTTATGGATCTTGGGTCATTCGTCATGGGCTTTGGGTCATGGATCATGGATAATATCCAACATGACTTCATGCATGATGTCATTAAATGGGTCATGGGTTATGGATCATGCTCCATGGGTATGGGTTATGGACCTTGGTTCTTACCAACAAGATTCATTGTACCTAGTCAATGGATCATGGGTCATGGGTTATGGACTTTGGTTTTTACCCATTACAACATATACAAGTATATATACATTTCTATAAAATGTAAACACTATTACTTGTTACACACATATATTTCTATAAGATGTAAACAATATTACTTGTTAGTGTTATATAAAAATGTCTTTGGTTTTATATAACTTATTTACTAAACATGTTTTGATGGTTTTAATATGTTTAGTAAACGTGTGTTAGTAAACTATTTGCTTAAAGATTTTACGTATTTTATTTATTTCGTTAAAATGATTTTACGTTTGTTATCGACAAAACATTAGAAGATCGTAAAATATAAATAAACGTTATGGTTTATTTGTATTAACAATCTCGCCCTTTTTGTTGATGACAAAACATAAGATTATTTTAAGGAGAAAATAAAATTGTAAAATTTGAATTGAGTTTTACTCTTCTCCCTTTTTTGTCGAAATAAAAAGAGCGTCGAAAAGAAACTAACACATAGTGGAAAAATTGTTTTGAGAAAAGCTTGTGAAAAGTAACAAAATAAGAAATAGTTAGAAGAAGAAAAGTAAAGAGAAGTAGTAAGATGAGAGAATGATTCTCGCCTTAGCTCCCCTTGACGAATGCTTCCTTTATTGAGGGCGTCAAGTAATTAAGAAGGCTAGCGAGTGTATTGCAAATACTTTTGCAATGGTTTCCTCTTTGACTAATTGCTCCCCTTTACGAGTGCTCCCTTTGATGAGGCGTCAAGTAGTTCGGAATCCTAAGTGAATATATTGCAAGTGTTTTGCAATGCTTTGCTTTGATGAAAAGCTCCCTTTGTTCGTGATGTCAAAGTCTTCATGTGTATTTTGAAAATCTACAAAACAAAGGTTAGAAAGCAAGTATATGGTACATTGTTTCACGTAAATGAGCTTCAAATTAGAAAAGAATTTGTTTCAGTATGATATTCCGCGGATCCTTCAATTGAGGGATCCGTCTAGGAAAATTCTTGGGAACCGTGTACCTGCAACTTATTTGTAGCAATTTCGATATAAATGAAGATATATACATCCAAATGATTTATGTATTGTTGCACAAAACATATTCACATAACTATATATGTAAAACCCTAAAATCCGGTTCCATATTTTTACGTCTAATTTGAATTTTTTCCTAAATTAATTTAATTAAAAACGTCCCTAGTTCTACCCTAACTAAATATACACAATACACCCTTTGTCTAATTCACGACTCACGTTTTACTTAAACAAGATAGAACCAGCATGGTAGCTACCTAAACCCTTTACACGTTTAATATATTAAGGGATAAGACCAAATAAACATGAATATCTCTTGGCCTAATTAGAAAATACGTATACATCTTTGTTCCAATATACCACACGCCTTTCCTTTCATAAGTGCATAATTGTCTCCTCTTCAAACCATATAACCAACCGGCCTCTTCATTCTTTCCCACACCAAAATCAAACAAGCCCTAAATCCTCTAGTTTTCTTTAAGAAGGAAAAAGGTGATAAAGTTGGTGGTCGTTTTGTTGCAGCCGTAGTCTCCATTCGTGACAACCTTGTGTGGTGTCGTAGCTTGTCCTTGTTCTTTGATCCCTCGTTATGCAACCAAGGTATTTATATTCTAATATGTCCTAAACCATCTATATGACACATATGATTCAAGTCTAGCTATCTATCGTTAAATCATGTGACATAAAATCACACAAGTTAAAAAGGGTATACGCCACTTATGGTTAGGTTTTGTGTCATGTGTGAGTATGTAAAAATTGATGTCGAATCTGCCATGCTTCATGTCGATCTAATAAAGTCTATGCAAGCCCTAAGAATTGTTATTAATACGTAATAAATGTAATACCACAATGGGAAAACCCTAGGCGTATAACTTGTAACGAGGGAATTGGTTTTATGATTTTATGAGACTTTGATTTTCATGTGCCTCATTAAAATTTGGTTGTGTGTGTAACTTATCTTAGTGTCGATCATGTGTTTAAAGTGTGTGTAAACATGACACATGAAATCATGAAACTATAACCCATATGTGTCGACTTTAATCTAACCATAAGCTATTATATCTCGTGGTTTATCATTCGACTTTATATAAAAGAGTCATAATAAGCTTGGTCAAAAAGGTCGAGCATGGCGTGTGTTTTCGAGTGAGTTTTCGGTTTGTTTCTGTCTATTCTGTTAGCGTAATAAAATGGAGTTGTATGATTTTAACGATATGCATACGTGATAATAGATGGAGAAACATAGGATCGATCTATCAAGTTTTGAGTCACATATAAAATGTGTTCTTATCATTAAATATAAGATATATGATAAACTGTTATAGTAAATTTGATATATATGGAATCATGGGTCGGTTGTGTTTTAAATCATTATATATATAAAACATGCTCGTACACCAAGTAAAGCAAGTTGGAAAGGTGGTTCATGGGTGTGTTATAATTCGTATAGGGGCTGTGGTCATTCAATCGTATGCATGAGGGTCATGGGTAGGATCGTTTGGGCTTTGTTGGTTCGAAAAGGTATACAAGAGTGAGTGTGCAGTATCGAGAGGTTGTGCCTCGACTAGGTTGATGGGGGTGTGTTCCGGTTTGGTTTGAAGTCAAATAAGATGTGCATGCATGTGTGTGTGAATGTGTTGCTTCAAACGTAACTAATCCGAAACATGTCTAAAGAGTTCATTAAATCGACGAAAACCAAAGTTGGTAATTTATTTGCACTATTTACATATAAAACCCTAAACCTTGATAATTTACACATTTAACCCTAAACTTTACTAAAATGACATATTGCCCTAATATGATAATATGGTTAATAATAAGTACTAAAAATCCGTTATGATGTTAAATGAGCTAATAAGTATTATATGAACCGTAATCCGTGTAGATTCATTGAAGAAGACGTGGCGTTATTTCCTTGTGCTCACTTTTCTGTTTTCTCTCTCATTTCATTTTCTAAGGTACATATATTCTGCCCTTTATCAGTAATGGTTTCTCATGACTCTTGATCTTTGATTTTGTTTCATTTTTATGATATTCGTTTATTATTCTATTCGATATGATTCCTTTGATTAGATATTCGTTTGGTTATGCCATTGATGATTATTTTTTTATTCCATTTATTCATTATCTTTGATTAACAACCTTTGATCGTTACTCTATGTTTATTTATATCGTTTGACCTAATCCATTGCCCAAGGTACTAACTAGCCATAGAGGTACTATGGCCATGTCACTGAGGCACCAGTGGCATGACGCTATCTGTGGAGGTGTGATTTTGTCCATAACGTTCCCTTTTGTGTGCATTTAATTATGCTATGACAAATTTTACGCTCCTATATATTTTCCGAAAGCTGGTGTATTAGGTACGTGATGTTTTATTTTTGACAGGGGGTGTATGGATGCATCCTAGGTACTCAGTTATGATATATCTGTGTTCTGGGAGTTAGCTACTCCATCTGTTATGATTTGATTATGATGTGATATGATATGATATGAAATATATGTTTTGATTATTTTGGTCTATTCATGTAGCATGTTTAGGCACTTGGGAATTCCTCAACAATTCTGTTATTCCTTTATGACCCTTTGATTATTCCTTATCCCGTATTCAGTCCTTATCTTATTTAACATATTTGTTCAGCAAGTTTTTGTTGGATTTCGTTTCGCTTATTCATTTTTGACTTATTTCTTTTCATTTATTTATATATGTTCACTGAGCGTTAGCTCAGCCGCGTTTTCTTTTCCATGCATCAGGTTTTAAGCGGGATGCTGGGATTGAGTGATGAGTAGAGGTGCTTTTAATGGACTGACCCAACCTTAGTTTCCTTGTCATTTGGAATTAGTTGAGATTTATGTTTTGTTTATTTCAGAAATTGTGAAATTTTTTATTCCTTAGAAGTTTTGTTTCATGACTTGTATTTTATTTATTTAAAGTCTTCCTCCTTCCATATTTTATTGTGTCTTTTTGTTTTCACGGGTTTGTTTGGCGATCGTTTAGCTGGTGACTACGCGTAGAATCGAAGATGGTGATTCGGATCCCGATTTGCTACATTATTTGCTGAGTTAGGGAGGTTCGTGAAGAAGCCACATTCGTTTAGTACAACCGCCGCTCCAGTCAATTTGAAGACAGGATTGCTCATGTCGAGAAGATCGTTGGATTATTGTTACGCTGCTGGAAACATCAAGATGCTGCAGGAGATAGCTGGACAAAACAACAAGAGAAGCAAAGACAGAGACAAGATTCAACTAGCAGGAACTTGGAAGGCGTATGGGCAAAAGAACTATGATCATGCGTGTTTGAGATAGGCGTAGAAACTACTACCATGAGTTTGGGCGATTGGTGGTCGTGTTCAACCGTGCTACTAGTTCGTCAGATTAGAAGAGATGCTGAAAAGATTTCATATGCTCGTGTGTTTTGCTAGGCATCGAGTCCATGATTACCCGAGAACGGTGGGAGATAGAGTTTCCACGATTAGTTTTCTTTCATTTGTTTCATTATGCTTTGAAGACAGTTTGATATTCGTTATGTAGTTTTGGTCATTAGTACGTTTCGTTGATTCGTTTGGAGATTCGCTTGTAGGAAGTGAGTCCGCGATTTATGGTTTTCTTTATTTTGTTATTTTCAAATTGTGCGGGTATTATACCCATTCCATTATGCGTTTCGATACTCGCCTTATGTTTCTGGATCATTGGTACGTTTTTTATTGCTCGCTTGAAGTCTGGAATTTATTTGATGAAGTTTCTTATTGTTTACCTTCGCATTTGTTTTATATTCATGATTGTGTTTTGTGTATTTATCATCCGCTCTATATATATGTTTCGTATCCATGAGTCGATTCGTTATATTGAGAAGCCTAGGATTAGGTCATGAGAAACAAACCTTTTCGCTTGTTAAAACCATCTTTATCTCGAACGCTTTTGGTTAATCATTTCATTTCAATTTCATGACGAAATTTTCTTTTAGAAGGAAGAGTTAATTTAATTAAAATGTCCTTTGATTAGATATTCGCTTGGTTATGCCATTGATGATTATTCGTTTCATTCCATTTATTCATTATCTTTGATTAACAACCTTTGATCGTTACTCTATGTTTATTTATATCGTTTGACCTAATCCATTCCCAAAGTACTAACTAGCCATAGAGGTACTATGGCCATGTCACTGAGGCACCAGTGGCATGACGCTATCTGTGGAGGTGTGATTTTGTCCACCGCGTTCCCTTTTGTGTGCATTTGATTATGATATGACTAATTCCACGCGCCTATATATTTTTTGAAAGCAGATGTATTAGGGACGTGATGTTTTATTTTGACAGGGGACGTATTGATGAATCCTAAGTACTCAGTTCAGATATATATGTGTGCCATACACGTCTGGGAGTTGATCACTCCATATGTTATGATTTAATTATGATGTGATATGATATGATATGAAATATATATTTTGATTGTTTTGGTCTATTCATGTAGCATGTTTAGGCACTTGGGCATTCCTTGACATTTCTGTTATTCCTTTATGACCCTTTGATTATTCCTTATCCCATATTCATCCTTATCTTATTTAACATATTTGTTCAAAGGGTTTTCGTAGGATTTCGTTTTGCTTATTCATTTTTCACTTGTTGCTTTTCATTTATTTATATATGTTCACTGAGCGTTAGCTCAACCACATTTTCTTTTCCATGTGGTAGGTTTTAAGTGGGATGCTGGGATTGAGAGATGAGAGTAGGAGCTTTTAGTGGACCGACCAAACCTTAGTTTCCTTGTCATTTGGAATTAGTTGAGATTTATGTTTTGTTTATTTCAGAAATTGAGAAATTTTGCATTCCTTAAAAGTTTTGTTTCATGACTTGTATTTTATTTATTTAAAGTCTTCTGCTTGCGTTTATTATGTTCTGATTGACACTATGATGTGACATTTTGACCCTTGTCGGGTTAGGGTGTTACAATATAGCATACAAACATGTAGTTTCATTTAATAAAACAAGAGAAATGATACACATATCTCTAAAACTAATAAAATGATACAACACGTAGTAAATTTCCTAACAGTCGTGCCTAAGATTAGAGAAAACACCACTTGTGCTTGTCATCCTAAGATTTAGGGACGATTAGATTTGTTGACTTCATCAAAACGTTCGAGAAGGTGATAGAACTTGAAACGTAATTCGTCACGTACTTCATGGACTAACCCTTCGACATGTTGACAATGAAAGCAATCATTGTCATGACTAGGGAATGGTGGTGGTATGAATGGAGCGGTTTGGGGTGGAAATTTGATGAGGAAGTTGGATGAGGAAGTTGGAGGTTCAAAAAGGATGGAGGGATTTGTCGAGGCAAGTTTAATGAAGTTGGAGGTGGTTCAACTAAGGGTGAAGGTGGTGGAATATGTGTTGATGGTTTAGGTAAAGAAGTATCTACTTCCATATGGTCCGGTTGTTGAGTTTGGTGATTCCTCATAATCCAAAATGGACCATTTGAGGGCGAAGGAGAATAGGACACGTGTGCTAGTGTGGTTTCAATACCAAAGTTTTGGTGAGAAGGTTGTTGTGGCACCATTTTCTCAATTGAGGAAAATGTTGGCAATGGTGGTGGATGAGAGAGCTTAAGTGGTAAGTCCTCTAAGTTGTAAAGGTTTGGGGATGAAAGTGGAGTCGTGAAATGATGGTTTGGTTGTTTTAGTGGAAGTAGGAGTGTTTGATTTAGGAGGTGTGGTAGTGTTTGGCAAGGATTGTTTCGTGGGAACAAGCTTTTTGGGAGTTGGTTTGATTGGTAGAGTTGGTTGTGAGGGAGTTCTAGTGTTCGAGGCTCTGATGGGTGATGATTTGGTTGAGAAAATTTCATGAACAACCTGAGCAATTTTCTTGGGAGGTCCTTTGGTTGATGAGTGTGCACTTGGTGCCTTTCTCATGGTGAAATGGTAAGAATGAGAAATGTAAAGAGAAGGTTTTAGCTACTTATAATGAGTGTTTGAGTGATGATTTGGAAGTACAAACACAAGTGATTTATAAAGGAAGAAATTTGGCAAATGAATTAAAGCTTAATCCACTAAAATCCTTCAAATTGCAATAATTTGCATGCATAAGAGTCAACTACAGAGTTGTACTGATCTAGGAAGTCATTTAAGACAGTGTGGAGTGTTTAAATTAACAAAGAAGGTTTGAAATGATTATATCAAGTGATTTTAGTAGCCTGTGCAGATGGTTCTCACGAATCCCTCACTTGAGGGATCCGGCTCTCATGAGCCAAGAAAAGGATTGATGAGGTTCTAGTAAGGTCTAGTACCTACATATCTTGAGTGATTTAGTCTCCTCAGGTGTCTTAAATGATATGAGACTTAAATGATCAAGCATAATGAGTGAGGATAGCTAATGATGTATTTTATCGAAAGAAATGGAGTTTTCTTGAACACCAATGGGTGATTAAGGATGACACTAAGAATTTTGAGGGTGTCAAATGATCCTAGAAACCATATGGTGATCTAAGGAAAATTTAGAAAATTCTTTAGAAATTACAAGAAATGAAAAACTAGTTTTGGATCATTTTAAGGTAAAGATGACTAAGATCAATTTGCTAAAATTGAGAAAAATATCAACCTAGGTGTTTTGAGATAAAAATAACAATGTGCGCACATTGGGGCGGAAAGATGGTGAGTTTTGAAGTAATGATAAATAAAAAAGTACCTTGAATGTGATCCTAAGTTATTCATGAGTGAATGTGAGATCAACTGAGCCTAAGGATAGTTTAAGTGATCCTAATGAAGCATGTTTAACTAGTTCAATAAGGTTTGGACGGTTGGATTGGTGTAAGAATAAAAAGAGATTACTTCTGTTTACTCGGATCCCACGGATCCTTCATTTAAGGGATCCAACTAGTTATAAGCCAGGGATCCGGCATCTGGAACAGACTTCTTAACAGTGAGCGTGCAATATTTTGCTCTAGGTATCGAATTTTGAAACTAATGATCTTCATAGTAAGCATACATGTATACAACCAAAACATAGTAAACATAGCATATAGAAACAAGGGTAAAAGATATAAAATAACAACGTACTTTCTAAAATTTACCGATTTGAAACACTTACTTTTTTATTAACTTATACACCCATGTACTTTCAAATTTTGTTCCGACTTTACCTATATTGTAATAAAATAATATTATTTAACATGATATTATATTAATATAAATCGGTCATATGGGTGAAGTCGGAACAAAATTTAAAAGTACGTGGGTGTTGTTGGAATCACTCCTAAACCATAATCAAGTGTTAGTAATTAATATGTAATAGTTAGCTTTATTATGGTCTTTATGTTTGTAATTAGCCTTAGGCTTGTGTAGAAGGCCCATGAGCCTAGGCCTTAGTCCATTAAGGAAAGGATGGAAACTAGGAGTGTTGCCCTAGCTTTCCTCCTATAAATACTCTTGTAAACCTTCATTTGAAGGTTGGTTGTTCAAGTTTTTCTTTCACCTACACTCTATGCATAACCATCTTAGTCTAACGTGTGTTTGTGTTTGTTTACTTGTTCAATCGCCTTAACCTCTTTCTATATTACTTGTGTTTGTAAAACTAGTGACCTAACAGTGGTATCAATCGCCTACTAGTTGGGTGAATCGTGTTTGTTTTTGAAGTGGGTTTCGGTCCTACGCCTAAAACGCATTTTGGAAATCAATGAAGATCCGAGGAGTATAGAAGATCCGAGGAGTATTCTCCCGGGTCGTTATGTCCCAAATGAGTTGTGCAATGGATTATCAAACGCTTAGTGATCGAGAATTTGAATGGAAAAAGGATTTGATAAGATATTATAACTACGTAAAAAGCCAACAAATAAAAACGGCTTAAATGCAAATTAAAGGAAATTAAAAAGATAAAACCTATTAAATAAACGCTATCACTATATTTAAAGTGATGAACGTTTAAAACCTAAAACGACGTTTAATTTAAAAATAACGAAACGTAAAAATAAAACGTGAAAATTACACAAGATAAATCCTAAAAATATGAAAATACATTTTACAATCCTAATGATATAAGAAAATTTTTGAAAAAGAAAATTATTTTTATAACTATTTAATTAATTATTATTAATTAAAAACTATTTTTAACTATTTAATAATTACACTAAAATACAAGAAAATACAAAATTAAGCTAGAAAAATGAAATTATAACTTGGAAAAATCTAAAATATGATAAAACTAATTTTAAAACTATTTTGTATATTTTTAGACTTTTATCTATTTATTATTAATTTAAAACTATTTAAAACTAATTAAAATGCTTAAAATACAAATTTAACTAAGAAAATATAGAAAAATACTTTTTGGCTTTTTATATTTATCTAAACTTAATAAAATTGAAAATTATTTTTTGAACCTTTTCTTAATTTTTGTATTAAATACTATTTAAAAATGCTTAAAACTAATTAAAATGCGTAAAAATACCAAATAAGCTAGGAAAAATCTGAAAATTCAGGAAATGCTTAAAATAATATTAGGAAGCTATGAAAATGGAAAACAGGAGCTTATGTGGAGGATTTAAGAACTCGATGTGGAATGAGCTTAAAATAAGCACTTCCAATAAGCCAAAAGCTACCTAAAGACCACCACACTTAAATGAAGCTTGATATGCTAAAGGAACTCAAAAGCAACAAGTAACAACTAGCTATAACCTCTGAATTCCCAATTGCAAAGATTTGATGTTTTGAGATTTTGCTTAAAAACAAGAAAGGGTTGGCAAGTTCGAGCTTATGAATAAGCTAACCAATAAGCCAAAACTTAAAAACAGAACTTGGGATCTACACTAGACCTGGTTGAGATCAAGTGTGCCAAAAATCAGTCCATGGTGAGCTCTTTTGAGCACTGTGCAACTGATGCAATAATCGAGAAAAGCTCAAGACCAACTGAGTACAGTGGTGCAGGGGATTTATGCCCAAGTTCACAAGCTTGTTGAAGCTTGTAGAAAAATCACTAAAATCCACAAAAATCCAGATAAGAAAAAGGACCAGCTGAGCTTTTAAGAATGCCAAGTCTCACTGATTGAGGCTTAAAATTGAATCCAAGAAAAATCTTTCACTTTGGCTCAAAACCTGATTTCTGTTTTGACTTTTGAACTAAAAATAAGAAGTTGACTTTGGTGAACTTCTCCACTGATTTTAGGTACTAAGATTGATGTTATAAGATGTAATGAAACCTCTGCAAGCTTTGTTTGAGACTTTTGAACACAAAATGAGATTTTGCAACTCCAAATATCACCACAGTAATCAGCTTGAGATTGTTTAAGTGAATTTTGACTTTTGTGGTGTTGCACCAATTATTGACTCCACTGAGTTTATTTAGAGCTAACAATCATATACCAAAAGAAATGAACCACTGAACAAGCCCCAAGGGCAGTTTAAACTACAAATCCAAACACTCCCTTAACTAACTGTTATGAAGATTTAAAGAGCAAATCACTAAACCAACATACTTTAATGATCAATCTAAGTTCAAATAACCTAAGTACAGCTAATCAAACAAGATTAAGCTTATTCTAACTACAAAGACAGTAATATGCATAAGAAACTATAAAATAACTTACAAGTGATCCATAGCCACAATGGCTCAAACAACTTCCCAAGGAACAACTATCCTACTTAAACCAACCCATCGATTCCAATTCAACCCATAGCTATCTCGTGATCAACCCATTTTCAACTCTATTTCCAATTTTAGCCTTCCAATTGACTTTTGTTGACCGTAGTACAAACCGCTTGGAACTTAACTTTAAACTTATGAAAAGCTATAAAAAGCTTATCTAAGCTTATATAAACTGATACACAAGCTTATTGAAGCTTGGGTTTATGAAATGGAAATTAAAATTTTCAACAGTTAACAAATAAAGAAGAAATGAAAGGAAACTTGGAATTAATGTTTAAAACTTGCTCAAACTGATAATATAACTTGAGATTGATACTTGAGAACAAAAGATTACAACATTTGGAAATAAACTAAGACATAACTAAAAAAACGACATAAGAGTAAATTTAAACTAAAAATTCTGCTCCTTTGCTTCTTCTCTTTCCTTCCTTTTATACCCAAAGTCTTTTTCTCTCTCTTCCGATTGATCCCACCATTTCCTAGCCATTGGATTGCTTCAATCAATCTCAACCGCTTAAACTTATTTTGGCGCCAAATTCTCATTTCGCCCATTGGGGTTGAGTGAGGGGGGGAAATGCAATTAATGATTTTGGAAGTTAGTGTGGAGTGGGGAACATGGAAAGTGAAATGGAGGAGGGGATGGGTTTAGCTGAAGTCGAGGAAAGCAGTGTGAGAGGAAGGACTTTGGCGCCAAGTTGAGACTTTGACCAATATTTGACCAGTGTGGTTAATAATAGGGGGGTTCATAATTCAAAATGACAGGGTCCAAAGTTATGAAAGGGTCCAAAATGAGTTAAAGGGTTTATAACTTCAGGGACTAAAGGTGTAAATTCAAAAATTCAAGGACCTAGGTCGCCAATCTAGCAAAGTTTCTTCCAAGGACTAAAAGTGACAACCTTCAAAAGTATAAGGACCAATGTTGCCATTTTGCAATTTTCCAGGGCCATTTCGCCAATTTTGAAAGTCAAGGACCAAACTTGTAATTTTCTCAAACTTTTAATATTTTTCACCAAAGGACTAAATTTGACAACTTTTGATTTTAAAAGGACCTTTGGTGACTTTACTTTGAAATTATGTGCTCGTGGACTGCTTTTGACAACTTTTGAAACTTGGGGATCAAACCGCAATTTTGCAAATTTGATATGTTTTTCATCCGATTTTGATATTTTTGCATTTAAAACACATAAAACACTGATTTGTGATATTTTGATCATTTTGATGTGTTTCGAGTGTTTTCGATGATTTTGCGCTTATTTTGTACAAAATGATGAGTATTTACACACTCATCAATCCCCACATCGAGATATTGCTAGTCCCTAGCAATGATTTGAGAAAACATAATGGATTTTAATCTCTTTACCAAAAGCCATTACTTCGAGTAGCCAAATGTTTCAGCTCAAGTAAGAACCATGGTACACCGATAACCATGTGATTTTGAGCAAACCACCGCCTTCCAACGGATTTGATTTGTCTTTACCGTGCCGCACCTTCCGGACTAGCCAACTCTTAGATAAATTATCAATATTATCTTTGGTGAGTCGATTACCAATTATGGTTTTTCCACCGCCTTTACCACAAGCCATAATCTTGCGGGCTAGCCAACTCTTCACTTTTTAGGATATGGTGAGTTGAGAACCATACAATTTTGGGCAAATTGCAAGCCATATAAACGGATTTGATATATCTTTACCAAGAGCCGCTTGCTCTCGGATTAGCTAATCCTTTTGTCTTACGTACATGGCGGATCGATAACCAAATGAGAAAGTGTAGAACACTTACTCCAAAAAAAATTTGGCCAAAAACGGGAATTGGTATAATTATATGATAAAATTCGTGAGAATTCCCCACACTTAGAAATGAATATTGCCCTCAATATTCAAAGTACCGCGGTTATGCCGAAACAAAGAACGTAAAAGGAAATACTACGCCATTATTTAGAAAGAAGATTTTTTTTTTTTTTTTTTTTTTTTTTAAGATGGGCAACCCCCACACTAGGGTGGTAGAAAGAGGTAAGAAGATGTAAATATGGGTGAAAACCCATATGGCATGCTATCGTTTTTGATTCCCGAGTCGCTAGCTTGACTCGACCCGCATTCATTTGTTCACGGGAAAGTAACGTGGAAAACCAATCTCGATCGGACTTTCGCTCACAATGTTAATGAACATATGAACATCGAAAGTTCCACACCGACGAGATATAACCTCGGTATTGTTAATAGTAGAAACTATAAAGGATGATACCGGGTCAAAGATGGTGTCCTCATTCCCGAAAGAGAAAAGGAAAGAGCAACCACACCATCCGTGAAGAATGGAATAAAGACGATATGAGAATGCATGTCCATTCCTCACAGAGAGAAGCAAATCACCGCTTTGACATCTTTAAGCTTAAACTTGAAGCTTAGATGGTGATTGTCAAGAAGATGTCCGGAGGAGGGTGGAAATGGTTCTTCAATCAATAGACTTTCCGTAAAAGGATGTCTCCTCCGGATCAAGGTAAGTGTTATCAATTCCCATTGGAATTGACTCATCACTAAGAAAGGCTTCGACTTCATTCCAAAGTTGTCATCTTCCTCATCGAGTGAGAGAAGGGATGGAAGAGTCGGAATAGGACTAGAAGATGATGGATCATTTTGAGCAATTCATCAATGGGAAGAATGTCTCCCATTGGATCACAAACATCATCATCCAACTCGGATGAAACCAAGAGAGTTTGGTTTCATCCACGACTTAACAATCTCGATGCGACAAACCGATGCCGGAGGTGGGACAAGTGGTGTGCTCTTAGAGCTAGCAGCTTCACCACTCCGATGAAGTCTCCGATTCTAGATCATCGCCATCATCATCAAGAACACTTTGACTTCCCGGTACAACTTTCAAACCATTTGCTTGAACCAGGGTAATTTTCAAAGCTTTGAGCTCAAAGACGCTTTTGGTGAACACTCTTAACGTGAAATTTGAGAGTGTTGCATTGATTCTTTCAATTTTTGATCAATTGTGGCAACACTCTTTTGTATAGAGGTTTGGAGTTCGGTTGATATTTAACGCGAGCTCTTCGTTGTCAACCCGTATGGTCAACTCTTCCGCAAACACATCGATCGTGAGCACCACTCGCTTTTAAGAAAGCTCTCCCAAGATGAGGGAACTCTAGGATCCGTGATCAAGTCTACTACAACAAAGTCAAGATGAAAGTGAAACTTTCCCACTTTCATCACGACATCCCTGGCTATCCCAAGTGGACGAGTTACAGACGATCCGCTAGCTCGAGTGTCATACGAGTGGATGAAAGTTCGTGAAGAGATAGTTTCTTCCATACCGAGAGTGGCATGAGGTTAATGCTAGCGCCAAGATCGCCAAGGCGGAGCATTGAAACATCCCCAAGAAATCACACGGATTAAGAACCGCCAGGTCTTCAAGCTTTTCGGAAGCTTATTAAGAATGGTCACGAGCATTGCTCATTGAGAGGAGTTTTAGCCATCTCGATAGCTTGTCTTTGTTGGTGAGTAAGCCTTTAAGCGTGGATGCAAATTTAGGCATTAGAACGAGAGCATCAACGGCTTATATCAAAGTGAAGCTCATTGAAGATTTGGAAAATTTTTCCATTTGCTCTTTGTTTTTGTCTTTGAGCTTCTCATCATTCATTCTTGATGGGTAAGGAAGTCGACTAGACTTTTGAGCCGGATGGAAGTGTTTTCGCTCAGATTTTCTTCGAACATCGGGTTCCGGACTTAAAGCTTGACTACCAAGGTGGGACGTGTGCGGTACTACTGGGGCTTGAATAATGCACCTTGTCCGTTGTCTCCTTGGTAACTTGACTAAATGCCACAGGAGGAGGGGCATAGGAGTCGAGGTCCATTGTGCGCCTTACCACTACGAGTGGTGACGGCTTTCAACTCGGCATTTGGATTGGGAATAGTATTGCTTGGGAGTCCTCCGTAAGATGGTGAAGCTTTGTTCATATTCATGTTCATGAAACCGCTCATCATATTCTTTAACTCATTTGTCTGCCGAGATAATGTGGTATCAATTTCCTTTTAGCTCACCTCTCATGTTATTGATCCGAGTTTGCATTGATCGCATGTTTGCCTCACCATTTTCATGAAGTCATTTGGCATGGGAGCTTGAGGAGGTGGTTGATAACTTTGATGATTAGGAGCTTGATATGGTTGAGGTTGGTTGAAATTGTTCCGCTTTTGATTGAAATTTTGAGAGTTATTGAAATTTTGTCCTTGATTCGAACAAAGCGATTTTGATTGCCATGGTTTTGATTGCCATGGTTTTGCACAGAGGAAAACCAGGTGGTGTCATACCGCTAGGTGCACTGTAGTGAGATCACCGGGTCGGTATTGATTGTGGTTTACCAAGCTACGGAGCTTGGTAAAAGGAAGCATCGGTTGCTTGACAATCATAATACGCATGTGGACCACTACAAATTTCACACACCTTGTTTATGGCTTTGATTGGTTCCGCTTATGAATTTCACTTTGATTTCCTTTACCTCTTTATCATACAATGGATGATATCCGTTAGAGCGGTTAACGGAGCGGCTAACTCGGAAGAGTTACCGGATGAAGAAGCAGAGTGTTCGAACATTGACTTTGTTATGAGAAATAGGAACTTTGATTTACTCTCGCAAATTTCAAGCACATCTTTAGGTTTACGATTCAAGATATTGCCACCGGATGCATTCAAGGAATCTTGATCATTACCGCTCAACCCATTGTAAAAGATATTAACTTGTTGAAGCTCCGTGAATTCATGATGGGGCATTTCGAGGAGATCTTTGAATCTCTCCCATGCCTCTCCAAATTTTCATCGAAATTTTGACGAAATCCGAAATTTCATTTTTAAGATTAGTCGCCTTTGATGGAGGAAAGAAATAATTGACAAACTTTTGAACAAGATCCTCCCAAGTTTCGATGGATCGAGGGGTTCTTTTCCACCAAACCGGCCGCCCCGCAAGTGAGAACGGAAATAGCATCAATTTGATCACTTTTGTGGCACATCTTTGTAATTGAGAGTTGATGTCAAATGGTTGAACCAACGGATGTGTGCATACGGGTCTTCTCGATCGCACCATGAATTGATTCAGAGACACAAGTTGGATTAAATGTGTCTTCAATTCAAGTGATCGAATTGATTACCGTAAGACGATGGCATCTCCATAACCCCGGTGGGTGCTCGAGCATTTCGCCATAGTACGCTCGTCTCGCCATGGTGTTGTTTGAAATAGTACGAATCTCGGTTCGACTATTTGGGCAAGACGCCCACGAGAACGCCTTCTTGAATTTCGCTAGATCACGCAAAGGACTCAATGATCTAGAAGAACGAAAAGATGCACTAGAGTTAACTCTAAGGGATCTCGAGTTAAGAAGAGAAATGGGAATTATGAAAATCTTTCGATGAGAATGAGAATTATGAAGACGCTTTATAAAATGGGGTGAGGAGAATCTTTATGGGTTTTCTAGTTCAAACGTCGATATCACAACAAAATCAATTAACACAAAATCGAGGCAAAACAACAAAGGAACTTAACCAATAATCCAAGATGAATGGCTTTTTGAAAAAGGTACACCAATCACAAGGACACAAAGGCAAGTTTTATATCTTTAGTTCGAACTTATTATGGTCGCACCCCGCTAGGTAGTGCACCGCCTTGGTTTTCGTGGTAATCTTTTAAGTTGTTTATTATTAAGAAAACGACGAATCTTTTGTATTTTTATTATTTGATACATATATATAAACAAAAGGAAAAATATTTTTGTGTTTTATACGTTTTTGGATGTTTTGGGTTTTGGATTTTTAGAAGAAAATATGGATATATATATATATAAAGATGGATGATATAAACAAAGAGTGAGGATTCAAACAACTAATCTGCTAAAACGGAGATAAATCAAGACACCCCAAGAATGGCGCGCCAAAATTTGATTGGTGCTAAGTTCAACAAGTCTAAAAGACTAAAACCGCTCAAACACTAAATCAATTAAGATCCGAGGAGTATAGTGTTTCCCGGTCGTTATGTCCCAAATGAGTTGTGCAATGGATTATCAAACGCTTAGTGATCGAGGAATTTGAATGGAAAAGGATTTGATATGATATTATAACTACGTAAAAGCCAACAAATAAAAACGGCTTAAATGCAAATTAAAGAAAATTAAAAGATAAAACCTATTAAATAAACGCTATCACTATATTTAAAGTGATGAACGTTTAAAACCTAAAACGACGTTAAAATTAAAATAACGTAACGTACAAAATAAAACGTGAAACTTACACAATATAAATCCTAAAAATATGAAAATACATTTTACAATCCTAATGATAAAAGAAAATATTTAGAAAAAGAAAATTATTTTTATAACTAATTAATTAATTATTATTAATTAAAACTATTTTTAACTATTAAATAATTATCTAAAATACAAGAAAATAGGAAATAAGCTAGAAAAATAAAATTATGACTTGGAAAAATCTAAAATATGAAAAACTAGAATTTTCAAAACTATTTTTGTATTTTTAGACTATTTATCTATTTATTATTAATTTAAAACTATTTAAAACTAATTAAAATATTAGAAAATACAAATTTAACTAAGAAAAATCTAGAAAATACTTTTTGTCTTTTATATTTATCTAAACTTAATAAAATTGAAAATTATTTTTTGAACCTTTTCTTAATTTTTGTATTAAAAGCTATTTAAAATGCTTAAAACTAATTAAAATGCGTAAAATACCAAATAAGCTAGGAAAAATCTGAAAATTCAGGAAATGCTTAAAATAATATTAGGAAGCTAAGAAAATGAGAAAACAAGTGCTTATGTGGAGGATTTAAGAACCGATGTGGAATGAGCTTAAAATAAGACTTCCAATAAGCCAAAAGCTACCTAAAGACCACCACACTTAAATAGAAGCTTGGATATGCTAAAGGAACTCAAAAGCAACAAGTAACAACTAGCTATAACCTCTGAATTCCCAATTGCAAAGATTTGATGTTTTGAGATTTTGCTTAAAAACAGTAAAGGGTTGGCAAGTTTGAGCTTATGAATAAGCTAACCAATAAGCCAAAACTTAAAAACAGAACTTGGGATCTACACTAGACCTGGTTGAGATCAAGTGTGCCAAAATCAGGCCATGGTGAGCTCTTTTGAGCCTTGTGCAACCGATGCAATAATCGAGGAAAAGCTCAAGACCAACCGAGTACAGGTGGTGCAGGGATTTATGCTCAAGTTCACAAGCTTGTTGAAGCTTGTAGAAAATTGTAAAATCCACAAAAATGCTAATAAGAAAAAGGACCAATTGAAGTTTTAAAGAATGCCAAGTCTCACCGATTGAGGCTTAAAATTGAATCCAAGAAAATCTTTCACTTTGGCTCAAAACCCGATTTGTCACTTTTGACTTTTGAACTAAAAATAAGAAGTTGACTTTGGTGAACTTTTCCACCGATTTTAGGTACTAAGATTGATGTTATAAGATGTAATGAAACCTCTGCAAGCTTTGTTTGAGACTTTTAAACACAAAACAAGATTTTGCAACTCCAAATATCACCACAGTTAACAGCTGAGATTGTTTAAGTGAATTTTTGACTTTTGATGCTTAGCAGCAAAATTATTGACTCAAATGAGTTTATTTAGAGCTAACAATCATGAACCAATAGAAATGAACCATCGAACAAGCCCCAAGATCGCTTTAAACTACAAATCCAAACACCCTTAACTAACTTTATGAAGATTTAAAGAGCAAATCACTAAACCAACATACTTTAATGATCAAATTAAGTTCAAATAACCTAAATACTATCTAATCAAACAAGATTAAGCTTATTCTAACTACAAAGACATAACATGCATAAGAAACTATAAAATAACTTACAAGTGATCCATAGCCACAATGGCTAGCAAACAACTTCCCAAGGAACAACTATCCTACTTAAACCAACCCATCGATTCCAATTCAACCCATAGCTATCTCGCATCAACCCATTTTCAACTCTATTTCCAATTTTAGCCTTCCAATTGACTTTTGTTGACCGTAGTACAAAATGGTTTGAACTTAACTTTAAACTTATGAAAGCTATAAAAGCTTATCTAAGCTTATATAACCGATACACAAGCTTATTGAAGCTTGGGTTTATGAAATGGAAATTAAAATTTTCAACAGCTTAACAAATAAAGAAGAAATGAAAGGAAACTTGGAATTAATGTTTAAAACTTGCTCAAACCGATAATATAACTTGAGATTGATACTTAAGAACAAAAGATTACAACATTTGAAATAAACTAAGACATAATTATTAAAAACGACATAAGAGTAAATTTAAACTAAAACATCTACTACTTTGCTTCTTCTTCTTCCCTTCCTTTTATACCCCATCTCTTTCTCTCTCTTCCGATTTGATCCCACCATTTCCTAGCCATTGGATTGCTTCAAATTGATCATGGCCGCTTAAACCTATTTTGGCGCCAAAACTCTTTTTTGCCCATTGGGGTTGAGTGAGGGGAGGGGTGCATTTAATGATGTTTGGAAGTTAGTTGGAGGAGGGGAACATGGAAAGAGTGATTGGAGGAGGGGATGGGTTTAGGTGAGTTGCAGGCAGCAATTGAGAGGAAGGACTTTGGCGCCAAGTTGAGACTTTGACCAAGTTTGACCAGGCAAGTGGTTAATAATAGGGGGTTCAAAATTCAAAATGACAGGGTCCAAATTGATGAAAGGGTCCAAAATGAGTTAAAAGGGTTTAAAACTTAGGACTAAAGTGTAAATTCGAAACTCAAGGGACCTAGGTCGCCAATTCTCAAAGTTGTTTCCAAGGACCAAAAGTGACAACCTTCAAAAGTATAAGGACCAATGTTGCCATTTTGCAATTTTCCAGGGCCATTTCGCCAATTTTGAAAGTCAAGGACCAAACTTGTAATTTTCTCAAACTTTTGATATTTTTCACCAAAGGACTAAATTTGACAACTTTTGATTTTAAAAGGACCTTTGGTGACTTTACTTTTGAAATTATGTGCTCGTGGACTGCTTTTTGACAACTTTTGAAACTTGGGGATCTAAACCGCAATTTTGCAAATTTGATATGTTTTTCATCCGATTTTGATATTTTTGCATTTAAAACACATAAAACACCGATTTGTGATATTTTGATCATTTTGATGTGTTTCGAGTGTTTTCGATGATTTTGCGCTTTATTTTGTACAAAATGATGAGTATTTACACACTCATCAATCCCCACATCGAGATATTGCTAGTCCCTAGCAATGATTTGAGAAAACATAATGGATTTTAATCTCTTTACCAAAAGCCATTACTCGGAGTAGCCAAATGTTTCAGTTCAAGTAAGAACCATGGTACACCGATAACCATGTGATTTTGAGCAAACCACCGACTTCAACGGATTTGATTTGTCTTTACCGTGCCGCACCCTTTCCGGACTAGCCAACTCTTAGATAAATTATCAAATTATCTTTGGTGAGCTGATTACCAATTATGGTTTTTCCATCGCCTTTACCACAAGCCATAATCTTGCGGGCTAGCCAACTCTTCACTTTTTAGGATATGGTGAGTTGAGAACCATACAATTTTGGGCAAATTGCAAGCCATATAAACGGATTTGATATATCTTTACCAAGAGCCGTTTGCTCTGGATTAGCTAATCCTTTTGTCTTACGTACATGGCGGATCGATAACCAAATGAGAAAGTGTAGAACACTTACTCCAAAAAAAAAAATTTTGGCCAAAACGGGGATTAGGTATAATTATATGATAAAATTCGTGAGAATTCCCCCACACTTAGAAATGAATATTGCCCTCAATATTCAAAGTACCGCGGTTATGCCGAAACAAAGAACGTAAAGGGAAATATTACGGCCATTATTTAGAAAGAAGATTTTTTTTTTTTTTTTTTTTTTTTTTTTTATGTGGGCAACCCCCACACTAGGGTGGTAGAAAGAGGTAAGACTAGATGGAATATGGGTGAAAACCCATATGGCATGCTATCGTTTTTGATTCCCGAGTCGCTAGCTTGACTCGACCCGTATTCATTTGTTCATGGGAAAGTAACGTGAAAACCAATCTCGATCGGACTTTCGCTCACAATGTTAATGAACATATGAACATCGAAAGTTCCACACCGACGAGATATAACCTCGGTATTGTTAATAGTAGAAACTATAAAGGATGATACGGGGTCAAAGATGGTGTCCTCATTCCCGAAAGAGAAAGGGAAAGAGCAACCACACCATCCGTGAAGAATGGAATAAAGACGTACATGAGAATGCATGTCCATTCCTCACAGAGAAAGCAAATCACCGCTTTGACATCTTTAAGCTTAAACTTGAAGCTTAGATGGTGATTGTCAAGAAGATGTCCGGGAGGAGGGTGGGAATGGTTCTTCAATCAATAGACTTTCCGTAAAAGGATGTCTCCTCCGGATCAAGGTAAGTGTTATCAATTCCCATTGGAATTGACTCATCACTAAGAAAGGCATCGACTTCATTCCAAAGTTGTCATCTTCCTCATCGTGAGTGAGAGAAGGGATGGAAGAGTCGGAATAAGACTAGAAGATGATGGATCATTTTGAGCAATTCATCAATGGGAAGAATGTCTCCCATTGGATCACAAACATCATCATCCAACTCGGATGAAACCGAAGAGAGTTTGGTTTCATCCACGAGTTAACAATCTCGATGCGACAAACCGATGCCGGAGGTGGGACAAGTGGTGTGCTCTTAGAGCTAGCAGCTTCCACCACTTCCGATGAAGTCTCCGATTCTAGATCATCATCATCATCATCAAGAACACTCTTGACTTCCCCGGTACAACTTTCAAACCATTTGCTTGAACCGGGGTAATTTTCAAAGCTTTGAGCTCAAGACGCTTTTGGTGAACACTCTTAACCGTGAAATTTGAGAGTGTTGCATTGATTCTTTCGATTTTTGATCAATTGTGGCAACACTCTTTTGTATAGAGGTTTGGAGTTCGGTTGATATTTAACGTGAGCTCTTCGTTGTCAACCCGTATGGTCAACTCTTCAAAGAAACACATCGATCGAGCACGACTCGCTCTTAAGAAAGCTCTCCCAAGATGAGGGAACTCTAGGATCCGCATCAAGTCTACTACAACAAAGTCGGCATGAAAGTGAAACTTTCCCACTTTCATCACGACATCCTCGGCTATCCCAAGTGGACGAGTTACTGTGCGATCCGCTAGCTCGAGTGTCATACGAGTGGATGAAAGTTCGGGAAGAGATAGTTTCTTCCATACCGAGAGTGGCATGAGGTTAATGCTAGCGCCAAGATCGCCAAGGCGGAGCATTGAAACATCCCCAAGAAATCACACGGATTAAGAACCGCCGGGGTCTTCAAGCTTTTCGGAAGCTTATTAAGAATGGTCACGAGCATTGCTCATTGAGAGGAGTTTTAGCCATCTCGATAGCTTGTCTTTGTTGGTGAGTAAGCCTTTAAGCGTGGATGCAAATTTAGGCATTAGAACGAGAGCATCAACGAAGCTTATATCAAAGTGAAGCTCATTGAAGATTTGGAAAAATTTTCCATTTGCTCTTTGTTTTGTCTTTGAGCTTCTCATCATTCATTCTTGATGGGTAAGGAAGTCGACTAGACTTTTGAGCCGGGATGGAAGTGTTTTCGCTCAGATTTTTCTTCGAACATCGGGTTCCGGACTTAAAACTTGACTACCGAAGGTGGGACGTGTCTTGATACTTCGGGCTTGAATAATGCACCTTGTCCGTTGTCTCCTTGGTAACTTGACTAAATGCCACAGGAGGAGGGGCATAGGAGTCGAGGGTCCATTGTGCGCCTTACCACTACGAGTGGTGACGGCTTTCAACTCGGCATTTGGATTGGTAATAGTATTGCTTGGGAGTCCTCCGTAAGATGGCGAAGCTTTGTTCATATTCATGTTCATGAAACCGCTCATCATATTCTTTAACTCATTTGTCTCGCCGAGATAATGTGGTATCAATTTCCTTTTAGCTCACCTCTCATGTTATTGATCCGAGTTTGCATTGATCGCATGTTTGCCTCGACCATTTTCATGAAGTCATTTGGCATGGGAGCTTGAGGAGGTGGTTGATAACTTTGATGATTAGGAGCTTGATATGGTTGAGGTTGGTTGAAATTGTTCCGGTTTGATTGAAATTTTGAGAGTTATTGAAATTTTGTCCTTGATTCGAACAAAGCGATTCGATTGCCATGGTTTTGCACGGAGGAAAACCGGTGGTGTCATACCGCTAGGTGCACGGTAGTGAGGATCACCGTGGTCGGTATTGATTGTGGTTTACCGGGCTACGGAGCTTGGTAAAAGGAAGCATCGGTTGCTTGACAATCATAATACGCATGTGGACCACTACAAGTTTCACACACCTTGTTTACGGCTTTGACCGGTTCGGGCTTATGAATTTCGCTTTTGATTTCCTTTACCTCTTTTATCATACAATGGATGATGTCCGTTAGAGCGGTTAACGGAGCGCTAACTCGGAAGAGTTACCGGATGAAGAAGCGAGTGTTCGAACATTGACTTTGTTACGAGAAATAGGAACTTTGATTTACTCGCAAATTTCAAGCACATCTTTAGGTTTACGATTCAAGATATTGCCACCGCGGATGCGTTCAAAGAATCTTGATCATTACCGCTCAACCCATTGTAAAAGATATTAACTTGTTGAAGCTCCGTGAATTCATGATGGGGCATTTCGAGGAGATCTTTGAATCTCTCCCATGCCTCTCAAAATTTTCATCGAAATTTTGACGAAATCCGAAATTTCATTTTTAAGATTAGTCGTCTTTGATGGAGGAAAGAAATAATTGACAAACTTTTGAACAAGATCCTCCCAAGTTTCGATGGATCGAGGGGTTCTTTTTCCACCAAATCGGCCGCCCCCTCAAGTGAGAACGGAAATAGCATCAATTTGATCACTTTTGAGGCACATCTTTGTAATTGATAGTTGATGTCAACTTGTTGAACCAACGGATGTGTGCATACGGGTCTTCTCGATCGAGACCATGAATTGATTTGTAGACACAAGTTGGATCAAATGTGTCTTCAATTCAAGTGATCGAATTGATTACGGGTAAAACGATGGCATCTCCATAACCCCGGTGGGTGCTCGGAGCATTTCCGCCATAGTACGCTCGTCGCCATGGTGTTGTTTGAAATAGTACGAATCTCGGGTTCGACTATTTGGGCAAAGACGCCTCGAGAACGTCTTCTTGAATTTCGCTAGATCACGCAAAGGACTCAATGATCTAGAAGAACGAGTGCGCATGCACTAGAGTTAACTCTAAGGACTCTCGAGTTAAGGAGAGAAATGGAATTATGAAGATCTTTCGATGAGAATGAGAATTATGAAGACGTTTTATAAAATGGGTGAGGAGAATCTTTATGGGTTTTCTAGTTCAAACGTCGATATCACAACAAAATCAATTAACACAAAATCGAGGCAAAACAACGATGAACTTAACCAATAATCCAAGATGAATGGCTTTTTGAAAAGGTACACCAATCACAAGGACACAAAGGCAAGTTTTATATCTTTAGTTCGAACTTATTATGGTCGCACCCCGCTAGGTAGTGCACCGCCTTGGTTTTCGGTGGTAATCTTTTAAGTTGTTTATTATTAAGAAAACGACGAATCTTTTGTATTTTTATTATTTGATACATATATAGAAACAAAAGAAAAATATTTTTGTGTTTTATACGCTTTTGCTTGTTTTGGGTTTTGGATTTTTAGAAGAAAATATGGATATATATATATAGATATGGATGATATAAACAAAGAGTGAGGATTCAAACAACTAATCTGCTAAAACGGAGATAAATCAAGACCTGACTCCCGTGAATGGCGCCAAAAATTTGATCGGTGCTAAACAACAAGTCTAAAAGACTAAAACCTTCAAACACTAATGCAATTAAGATCCGAGGAGTATAGTGTTTCCCGGTCGTTATGTCCCAAATGAGTTGTGCAATGGATTATCAAACGTTTAGTGATCGAGGAATTTGAATGGAAAAGGATTTGATAATGATATTATAACTACGAAAAAAGCCAACAAATAAAAACGGCTTAAATGCAAATTAAAGAAAATTAAAAGATAAAACCTATTAAATAAACGCTATCACTATATTTAAAGTGATGAACGTTTAAAACCTAAAACGACGTTTAAATTAAAATAACGTAACGCACAAAATAAAACGTGAAACTTACAAATATAAGTCCTAAAAATATGAAAAATACATTTTACAATCCTAATGATAAAAGAAAATTTTTAGAAAAGAAAATTATTTTTATAACTAATTAATTAATTATTATTAATTAAAAACTATTTTTAACTATTAAATAATTATCTAAAATACAAGAAAATAGGAAATAAAGCTAGAAAAATAAAATTATGAAATGGAAAAATCTAAAATATCAAACTAGAATTTTCAAAACTATTTTTGTATTTTTCTGACTATTTTTATATTTTTATGAATTTAAAACTATTAAAAACTAATTAAAATATTTAAAAATACAAATTTAACTAAGAAAATCTAGAAAATACTTTTTTCTTTTTATATTTATCTAAACTTAATAAAATTGAAAAATTATTTTTTGAACCTTTTCTAATTTTTGTATTAAATGCTATTTAAAAATGCTTAAAACTAATTAAAATTAAAAAATACCAAATAAGCTAGGAAAAATCTGAAAAATTCAGGAAATGCTTAAAATAATATTAGGAAGCTATGAAAATGGAAAACAGGTGCTTATGTGGAAGATTTAAGAACCGATGTGGAATGAGCTTAAAATAAGACTTCCAATAAGCCAAAAGCTACCTAAAGACCACCACACTTAAATGTAAGCTTGGATATGCTAAAGGAACTCAAAAGCAACAAGTAACAACTAGCTATAACCTCTGAATTCCCAATTGCAAAGATTTGATGTTTTGAGATTTTGCTTAAAAACAAGAAAGGGTTGGCAAGTTTGAGCTTATGAATAAGCTAACCAATAAGCCAAAACTTAAAAACAGAACTTGGGATCTACACTAGACCTGGTTGAGATCAAGTGTGCCAAAATCAGGTCATGGGAGCTCTTTTGAGCCTTGTGCAAGCGCACAAAATCGAGAAAAGCTCAAGACCAACCGAGAACAAGGTGCAGGGATTTATGACCAAGTTCATTAGCTTGTTTGGAGCTTGTATAAAATTTGTAAAATTTAACAAAATGCTAATAAGTAGAAAGGACCAGTTGAAGTTTTAAAATGCCAAGTTTCACCGATTGAGGCTTAAAATTGAATCCAAGAAAATCCTTGTAAATGGGCTCAAAACAGATATTCACTTTTGACTTTTGAATCAAAAATGAGAAGTTGACTTTGGTGAACTTTTCCACCGATTTTAGGTACTAAGATTGATGTTATAAGATGTAATGAAACCTAATGCAAGCTTTGTTTGAGACTTTTAAACACAAAACAATGGATTGCAACTCCAAATATCACAACAGTTAACAGATGAGATTGATTAAAGTGAATTTTGACTTTTGATGCTTTGCAGCCCAAAATATTGACTCAAATGAGCTCAAATAGAGCTAACAATCATGAACCAATAGAAATGAATGACTTCCTACAAGCCCCAAGATCGACAAAACAACAAACCAAACACCCTTAAAACTTTATTTGAAGATTTAAACAACTCTAAATCACTAAACCAACTTATGAATATGATCAAATTAACTTCAAACAACCTAAATACTATAATAGAACAAGATTAAAGCTTATTTAACTACAATTACATATAATGCATAGAAATTGTGAAAACCACTTACAAGAGTCCAAAGCAACTATTGCTAGCAATCGAACCATGAACCATAAACCACTAATCTACTCAATATCACACCAATTGAATCTAAAATAACCCATAGCTATCACCGCATCACCCCATTTCCATCTCTATTTCCAATTTGAGCTTAATTTGACTTTTGTTGACCGAGATCAAAATGGTTTGAACTTAACTTTTAAGCTTATGAAAAGCTATAAAAGCTTATCTAAGCTTATATAACCGATACACAAGCTTATTGAAGCTTGGGTTTATGAAATGGAAATTAAATTTTTCAACAGTTAACAAATAAAGAAGAAATGAAATAAAACTTGGAATTAATGTTTAAAACTTGCTCAAACCGACAATATAACTTGAGTTTGATACTTGAGAACAAAAGATTACAACATTTTGAAGTAAACTAAGACATAATTATTAAAACGACATAAGAGTAAATTAAAACTAAAAATTCTACTACTTTGCTTCTTCTCTTTCCTTCCTTTTATACCCCATGTCTTTCTCTCTTCTTCCGAATTGATCCCACCATTCATTAGCCATTGGATTGCTTCAAATTGATCATGGCCGTTTAAACCTATTTTGGCGCCAAATTCTTTTTGGCGAGATTGGGGTTGAGTGAGGGAGGAAATGCATTTAATGATGTTTGGAAGTTAGTTGTGGAGTGGGAACATGGTTGAGTGAAATG